>CM076582.1:1218632159-1218909581 GCA_034641835.2 Pinus albicaulis
TCAATTACAAAATATTAAAATATTAATAATAAAAAAACAATTATTTAAAACATTAATAATTAAAAAAACAATTACTTAATGTAAGTCAACTTTATTGATATTGAAATTATTTTAATAAGAATTCGAAAATATTTTGTGAGTGTTATAAATTTTCTCAATTATAGAAAAAAAGGAACCATAGAATTAGCACGTGGTTATTGAAATTGTATAGCAAATATTTTTGTGTATCTTATTAAAGGTCAAGCGAGAGTTTTATAACTAGAAATATTCTTTTATAACTGGAAATAAAATTGTTTTTAATGAACCAAATCATTATAAAGATAATATATATATTTTAAATTTATATTTAAATTTAAAATATTGTTAGTTTTATGGTAACCTTGAAAATTTACCCATTTACATAATTGGCTAATCAAAGTTAAGGATTAATAAGAAGGGCATAGTATTCTTTTATAACGAGGAAAAAAATGGTTTTTAAGAATAATTTTGAAATTTTGTCAATTGATATATTTGGCTAATTAAAGTTAATGATAAATAACAAGAATGAAAAATCAATAATAAGGATTAACAAGAAAGTTGTGAAGTAACAAGTTCTTATTGATGATATTTTTTCAAATTTAGAAGCCTAGTTTTTTTAGGCACCTGTGCCTAAAATGTAAGCATAAGAAGATTAGCAGTCGACAAAAGGTAGACCTATAAGTGATAATTGCAGGTATTTTTCTAGCTTTGAAATGCATATCTAAATCAGCTTGAGGATTAAAATTTGTCATGTGATCAATGCGAAACTCTACATAATATGTACCATAGATCTACACCATGGATCCGTGCCAACTCCATTTGAGACAACATCTTTTCCACAAACTGACCCACTAAGGGAACACAAAGAAGACAACCATTTTTAACCATTTTTGCAACTTCTTAGATGCATAATCTCTTGTTGTTGTTTCAATAAGGATATTTTGGTGAAACCTCATATATTACTTGCACACACTTCATTTGATAATGTCATAACAATATCATTAGATGGGGGCAATTTGAGGTGAGCTAGTGAGATTTATTGTAGGGCAAGATTTAGGTTGTTCTAGTGGGATATTTATATTAGTCTATATCTCAGTCTCGAGAATATGTAGCCTGGAGACACACTATTTCTACCTTTCCATTTAAGAGAATGCAATATGTGCCTAAAATGTAACAAGAAGAATATTAGCAACCGACGTGATTTCGGAATGTAGAACTTAGATATTTTAGATCTTGCAATAGTTGAATGTAGTCAACGAAACAAATATTGTAATCCATGTTAACACCAGGAAATCGTACACTATAAAAGACACTCAAGGTAACTTGTCTAGTAAAAGGTACAAATAAATTTTTTCCAGTTGAAGACATCATGGAAATACAAAAAATTAAACTTCTCCTAAGGTTGTTGAACGAAAATTTGGACCGCGCACCAGAAGAGAAGGAAAAATGCACACCTGCGTGGCTTTTCCTTTGAAAATCGCACGGTCGAAGGAAAGTGCGAACCCAACAATTCGAGACCACTTCCCACACTTGGGGAGAGGATTCCCTGACATTTCCATTCAAGGACAACCAACTTGGATTCACCCTAAAGATATGAAACCCTCAATGGAATTATCTTGTCCTACTCTTAATTAGTCACTATCACTCTTGAACCAAGAGAGAGAAGATGGGTTCAAAATTTTCTATATAAACAAGGCATGGGAACAACAAAATATGAGACATTGTTATGTTGGCCAAATTTCTATTAGAGGAACACCACATTACATTGTTGAAGAAGAGGAATTGAAAGCACTAGCATGATGGCCATATTGCTTCTTAGCAATCCAACATCTTAGTGAGAGCAAAAGAGTCCACCATTGGAGAGTCTTCACACTTCTTTTGAGAGATAGGAGAATCTTGCAAAGAGACTGAGGAAAGGGACCTCCTTACTGAGGATTTTGAGCACCATAGCTCAAAGGATCCTCTTCAAGTGTTTTTAGTATTCTATTGTATTCTTCTACCACCAGTAGTCAATAAAGGGAGTCTTTTTCCATTATTGTGTTAACTTGTTTCTCCATTGAGAATTATTTTGCATTTGTCTCTTTTGTTTAAGTTTATGTTTGTAGATGCATTGTTTTCACTATTTCCAATGCTTTGTTTTATTTAAGTCTGTCCACTAACAACACCAACGATCTTTGTGATCCTTTGCAGGGAACAACCAACTGTTAAGGAGGTGTTATTTGGTACTCCATTGCCACAAAACACTCCCACAGAATTGCATGAATCCATTGGTTTCTTTTCTTTGTTCTAACGAATTTTATTCAAGACCTCCTCTATGCATAACCACTCTAAAAGGTGCTCAATACCTCTCTGAAATTTTTGTAGAACCTTTGGGACTTGTTCTGAGCCTCAAATTCTGAGTTTTTCATTCTCTATTCTCACCCGTGCAGCTTTTTCTCTGACAAATGCGTGCGCGTGTCTGTGTTGGCTAAACCTGCGCGGTCGCCAGAAAGCAAAAAAAACCTTGTATTTTTCTTTTACTCAGGTGATTGGCAGCCTTTAGGGAATTTCCTTCACCTCTACATTTGTTATTCTCTGTCTAGTTTGCCTTATTGGTTTGATAACCTTAATTAGTGGAGCAATTAGAGTATTTTTGTTTTCATTTATATTTGCAAATACACACATAACTTAATTAGGGAGAAGAGTAAGTGGCCAAATTCCACATATGTTTTTCAAACTATTTAACTAAAGTTTTCTGCAAATCACATAGTTTAATTAGTAAAGGCATAAGTGGCCCATCATCCACAAATCTTTTTCTAAACAAAACTATTTTTATTTTCATTAGTTTTAGGACTAGGGCCAAGTGTTAGTACAAAAATCAGTAATATCATCTTCCCTTGTGCCTTTAGGCAAACTTGGGTTTTCATATGAACGATTTCTCAAAGCATTTGAATTTTCCACCTCCCTTTAGTTCCACATAGTGTAGTAGGAAAGAGCATAAGTGACCCATTATCCGCACATCATTTATTTTTTCATGCAAGGAACAATCAAAACTTTGTGTAATTAGAAGGAGACAGTAAAGGATAATCACATATCCACATATTATCACACTTTTTATGTTCACTTCGCCACACACTAAGCAATTGTAAGCTTCGTATAAGAAGGCATCCGGTTCATGGATATTTTTACACGTAGCTTAATTTGGATTACCAAATCACACCCTAAGAAAATTCAGACAATTAAAAACAACCATAACTTGAACCAACCAACTCTCCCCACATGGGTCAAAAATGAATTAATAGTTCAGGTAGGCATCCCATAAGCTACCATGCTCATGTTACATCTATGAAACATACAAGTTGACTTCTATGGTGCTTAAAATCCTTCAATCATACCACAAAAAATAATACCCATGCATAATAGAGACCCGATTCAGAGGGGGTTCAGCTTAGGTCCAGTGTGTGCGGTACTCTTTGGGGCTACCCGACCCATCTAGTGATCGATACTAATAATTGAATACCAATAAGTTAAAGACTTGAATGCTCATGTGGGACGAAGGTACTTTAGTGGTGAAAATCTAGGGCATCCTTTCCCTATAGGTGATGGTGCCAACAACACTTAATCCTCCTTTTCCATTACCTTGGTTTATTCTTCGACTACTGGAAGGTGTCACTAGTTGTTTCGGGACTTTGCCCTAGGACCCATCAAAAGATATCTCCACAAGGGCCAGTTACTTTGAGAGTGGTAAGGACGATTAGGTCTACATAGGATTTTTTATCATACGTAAATAAACAAAAACCATTTTTCGCTTGATTGTTCACATAGATTAAATCTAAAAGGAAAATAACCTTTCCATTTTTTATTTGTTTTATGTATGTGATTATATTGCATTGATATAGATCCCCTACCCTCAAAAAATACAAAGTAATTTACACGCTAATCGACACCATAAGGGACCCCACGATTCCCCGTCAATCTAGACGTTTTTTAGACCTCCCCCCATTACCTAGAGTCGTGTCAGGCCTCCCGCCATTTAGGCATAGAGGACGTCATTCCGCCACTGTTATAGGATCTTCCTTTATCAGGGAAACTTTTCTCGGGACCCCTCCTCGACAAAATACACCTTTCACGACCCCGTAAGAGTCACTAATCGCTACCCCTTTGGGATCCCACATACCACTCCTTCGGATAGTCCCAGGAGCACCCACCAGGGTAGTCCTCCTTAGACGTCCCCACAAAGGACTCCTTTGCATATAGTTGTTCAAAATAATTTCACGATGGAGGATACATCACAAATACCTTTCTTAGCTTCGTTAAACCTACCAAATTTAAGCAAGCTAATGAATGACCTAATTACGAATGGCCTAAATTGGCCATCTATGCCCACCAAAATCCCTTCTTATATTCCAAAATTTGAAGGAAAGCAGGGGGAAGACCCAGGAAACCATGTCATGACTTTCATCTGTGGTGTTCATCGAATAGTATTATAGATGACACTATTCAACTACGACTGTTTCAACACACCCTTACTGGGCCTGCAACGAAATGGTACATTGACCAGGATTTTGCGTCACATGGAAGATTTAGTTCTATAGCTACATCATTCCTCACATTCTTTCAACTCCCGATTCAACATGATTCACGCCTGGAACTTCTCACCCACTTCAAAAAAACACCTGCTACACACATATCGGATCATATCCATGAGTGGCGTAAATGTCGTAGCTTACGTAAAGCACAATTTGAAGATAGAGTCTTGGACTTATTTTTGAGGTCTCCCACATTGGAAATTTCAAAATATGTGGCAAACTCATCCTCACACAACGAGGAGGAAGCCCTTAGAAAATCTCAACATCTATAGCTTATATACACCCAATCTGGATATATCTATCATTTTCTTCCAAATTACCCACGCTTTCAAACTTATAAAGAGACACCAAGCACATCTAATGCTGATAATGGATTTATATGGGCCTTAAGCCAAACTCAACCCAACAACACCTACCAGTATCCTGGTTACTCGTTTAGTAGCCAATCGTTTGATAGTATGCAAAACACACCATATACAGGACACTACCCCAGTCAACCTGCAACATTGCAGAATGCGGTTAACAGGTTTAACCAATATCATCCCCCATGGGGAGGACCATACCCTCCCCCGCAGGGAAACCAATACTTTTCTAGGAACACAGACGCAAGGTCCTCATCCCAGAATGCATACACCAATCATGGACAAGAAAACCAATATTCTCCTTTCCCCGCATAACAAAAAAATATCCCACCAACGCAAAATAACACAGGGGTTAATTTAGTGAAACCCTCCCATGCTCCACAACAGCCGTCATTTGACCAGGGGTGTTACATAATAATTTGTCACTGTCCCTGTACTCCCTGTTCTCGAATTCTGGAGGATCTTGACAGTAACCTCTATGTTACACCAAATTTTGGTCATCTAACTTGTTACTATTAGATGGACCAAAGTACACCATGTAAGACCAATTTTACCATAGTAAAATTGCTTTCACTATGAGAAATAACTTAATAACCCATAGTTTATTATGTTATTTATGGTCTAAACAGGAAACCCCATGAGGAATAATTAAATAAATCATTATTTGTTTGATTTTCCTCTAGGGATAATTAACTAAACCATTGTTTAATTAATATTCCTGGTCATATTTAACCCAAAACATGAAAATTAATTAGATAAATCAGTATTTATCTTATTATTTTCTAGGAATAATTATTTAAATCATTATTTAATAATATTCCTTGTTAAATTTGACTAAATCATTTATAAATAATTGAATAAATAATTATTTATTTAATTATTCCTTAACCACATTCTTAAAGATAAATAAATCGTTTATTTATTTATTATTTCTAAATAAAGGGATTTGACCAAATTCAAATTCTTTTTCCCTCCAAAAAAAATAATAAAATATTCCATAAAAGTTGGATATAGATTTGGTTAATAATATTTTAATTATGCACCAATATCTAGACTAACTCAATATTTTGTTATAAATAGAAGGGTTTCCATTCATTCACTACCTTTCGTTGCCTGGAGATTGTAGGTTTTAACCCCGAATAGAAATTATCTACACACGAATCTTATAATAGAAAATAAACAATAGCGAGAGCATAAAACATAAAACAAATAAACACAAAGATTTTTCTCTGGATCCAAAATCGGGACGACCAGCTTGATTTTTCATTATATTCCTTTTAGTGTTACAACACATATATATACATGCCAAAGCATACATAAACCCCAATCCATTAACCCTGGATTAGAACATAACCGTAGTTCCCTTGACCGGATCTACAAAATACCAGGGGTTGAAAACCATTGTACCCCAAAAACCATGTGCAAACTCATGCACAAAACATGGGTGGGTTCACCTATGAGTGGGACCGCACACCCAAAAAATTTTCGCCGGGGCGCTACCCCAAACCCCGACAGGGGGGGCTGCCGCCCCCCCTGTGACCCCCCTGCTGCGCTCGGTGCAACGTACAACACATGGGGCTAGTCATGGAAAGAATATAACACATACCCAAAATTCTCCCACTTGTTGTTTTCTTTCCACAAGGGGCCACAAGAGAGCTTAGTCATTTGTCCAATTCTTCAACACCCATTGTTTCTCTACACCAAGAGAACTTCTGAGTGCTCATAGACTTCGTCAATGCATTTGCAACATTCTTCAAAGTGTCCACCTTTACTAGCAACACCCTTTTAGCCTCAACCATATCTATAACAAAGTGATATTTAACATCAATGTGCTTTGTCTTTGAATGATAAGCAGGGTTCTTAGCCAAGAAAATCGCACTTTGGCTATCATAGTCTATCCTTATAGCTTGCTGTACCAACCCCATACTTGAACACAATCTCTGCAACCAAACTGCTTCCTTGCTTGCATGAGTGGCTGCTATGTATTCTGCCTCTGTAGTTGAAAGTGCCACTACAGACTGTCTTTTACTCATCCAACTGATTGCACCTCCAAATAGGCTAAACACATACCCACTTGTAGATCTTCTTTGGTCCAGATCTCTAGCCCAGTCTGCATCAACAAAACCACGAATGTCCAACATTCTTTCCAATCCTGGTCTTCCCTGGTAGCACAAGCCATAATCACTAGTGCCACGTAAATATCTAAAAAACCGCTTCACTACTGTCCAATGCTCCTTCCCTGGGTTTGACATAAACCTGCTCAATACTCCCACGACTCCTCAATACTCCCACTGCATGTGCAATGTTTGGTCTAGTACAGACCATTGCATACATTAGGCTACCCACTGCACTTGCATATGGAACACGGGACATATACTCCTCTTCTTCTTGTGTCTTGGGACACTGTTCAGCAGACAGCTTTACACCTACAGGAATAGGAACATTCACCGGTTTACTATCCTGCATATTGAACCTATGCAATATAGTCTCGACATACTTCCTCTGGTTTAACCAGAGCTTCCTCTTTGCCCGATCTCTCTTAATTTCCATGCCCAAAATATAGTTTGCAGCACCAAGATCCTTCATGTAGAATTTGGAGAACAATTGGGTCTTCAAATCTTGGATAATTTCTTTGTCATTTCCAATCAACAACATATCATCCACATACAAGACCAAATAAATAACACGGTCACCAATTAATTTAAAAGAAACACAGTGATCCTCCTTGCTTCTGGTGAAGCCAAGTCCCCGTATATAGGTATCAAATTTCTGATACCACATCCTTGGTGATTGTTTTAACCCATACAGAGACTTCTTCAACCTGCATACCAGTTCTTTCTTACCCTTCACCATAAAGCCTTCAAGTTGCTTCATGTAGATCTCCTCTTCTAGATCCCCGTGAAGAAATGTTGTCTTCACATCCATATGTTCTATCTCAAAATCAAATGCAGCAGCAACAGATAAAAGTAATCTAATAGAAGTAACTTTGGCAACAGGAGAAAAAATATCACCAAAATCAATTCCCGGCACCTGGGAATAACCTTTCGCTACCAACCGAGCTTTGTATTTCTCCACCTTGCCTTCTACATTCATCTTCTTCTTAAAAACCCATTTTCTCCCAATGGGCTTCCTTCCAGCCGGCAACTCCACCAAATCCCATGCATCATTTTTGTGCAAGGATGCCATTTCATCAACCATGGCCTCCTTCCATAGTTTTCCATCCTCTGAATCTACTGCCTCCCTGACAGTTCTGGGTTCATCATCAGCTATAGTTAAGGCAAAACCTGAACAGAAAGCAGATGGACTATACCTTTCTGGTTGCCTTCTTTCCCGAACTGATCTTCTCAAAGCTGGAGTTTGTGGCTCTTCATCTTCTGAGTCTTCTTCTGTTGTAGAGTCTGATTCATCCTCCTTTAGCTCAAACTATATCTTCTCAGGTTCCTTTGGTAGGAATTCATTTTTAACAACATCTTTCACTTCTCTAAACACCACATCTCGGCTGTACACAACCTTCCTTGTTTCTGGGTTCCAAAGCTTGTAACCTTTTAAACCATCCTTATACCCAATAAAGATGCACCTTTCAGATTTATTATCCAAATTGGTCCTTTTCTCCTTTGGAACATGTACATATGCATCACATCCAAATACCCTTAGATGTGAAAGAGAGGGTTTCTTACCAGTCCATACCTCATGTGGAGTCTTATCCTCCAACGCTGATGAAGGTGATCTGTTAAATAAGTAACATGCAGTCTCCACTGCCTCTGCCCAAAATTCTTGTCCTAACCCGGTACCACTGAGCATGCTTCTTGCCTTTTCCATCAACGTTCTGTTCATTCTCTCTGCAACTCCTTTTTGCTGATGTGTGTATGGAGTAGTCTTCTGCTGTGCTATACCACACTTCTTACAGAACTCTTCAAATTCCTTCTTGCAGAACTCCCCACCATTATCTGTCCTTAGCACCTTTATCTTCTTCTCTCTCTGGTTTTCCACCAGAGCCTTAAATTCTTAAATTTATCAAAGACTTCAGATTTCTTCCTCAAGAAATATATCCATGTATTCCTTGAGAAGTCATCTATGAATTAAACATAGTACATAGACTTTCCCAGTGATGGAACTGACAGAGGTCCAAAGACATCACTGTGCACAAGTTCTAATATCTTGTTCGCCCTCTTAGCACCAGAAGGAAAACTCACCCGATTCTGCTTCCCATATACACAATGTTCACAGAAATTGAAATCAAGAGAGCAATTAGACATACCTTCTACCATATCATTTCTATGGAGTATCCGAAGGCCCTTCTCTCCAATATGTCCAAGCCTTTGATGCCATAGCATGGTCTTTTCTCCGAAGATAGCTAGGCTTTCTGCTCCACTTTCAGGAACCACAGAACTGTTACACCCATCATTAACAGTGCTACCTTGTAGCTTGTACAGAGTTCTGATCCGAACTCCACGCATTAATACCAGTGCTCCCGAACCATCTTGTAGGCATCTTTCTCGAACACTGTTTTTACACCTGCATCATCCATCTTGCTTACAAAAATCAGATTTCTGGCCAATGCAGGAATATGTAGAACACCAGGAAGTGTTCTAATCCTTCCACCTTGCAGCTTCAGCTTGACTTTTCCACGTCCGACGATTCTAGCCTTCCTATCATCCCCTAGGAAGACATCACCACCATCATATTTCTCATACTCGCAGAACCACTCCCTATGGGGAGTGAAGTGAAAGGATGCACCTGAGTCAATCAACCATGACTTATGATCTACATGTGTATTTGAAGAAGAAGCCAAATACACATCCCCACCTTCATTCGAGGTGGTTTTTGCCTCTGCAGAAGGACCTTCATCAGATCCCTTTCCTTTCTCAGGAGCTTTAGATCTGCATTCCTTTTTGTAGTGCCCTTCCTTTCCGCATTTCCAGCACACCTTTACAAACTTTCGAGGAGATTTAGATCTCCCTCTAGATTTAGATCTCCCACTCGAAACCTTATTCTTGTTTCTGTTCTGGGACCTTCCTCGTACAGATAAGGCATCTCCATTCTGACCCTCCATATTTCTCCGTCTCATTTCCTCCGACAGTAAGGCTGAGACAATGTCATCAAAATTCAAGGTAGTTGTATTGCTACCTATTGCAATAACCAGACTGTCCCATGAGTCTGGTAGAGAACACAACAAACTGATGCACTTATCTTCATCTGAGATTTTAATATCAACAGATGACAGCTGACTTACCACAGTATTGAAGGCGTTCAGATGCTCTGTCACCGAGTCTCCATCCCTCATCCTCAGGTTATACAGCTTTTTCCGCAGGAACAACTTATTCACCAGAGACTTAGATTGGTACAAAGTCCCAAGTTTTTCCCACAAATTCTTCGTCGTAGCTTCCCCAGATACATTCAACAATACTGAATCTGAGACACACAATTGTATTGTGCTCTTAGCCTTCCGATCCAGTTTCTTCCAGTCTCCATCTGAAATTCCCGTTGGTTTAGTAGTTGTATCTACCGCGATCCATTGATCTTTATCCACCAGCAGATGCTCCATCTTGAGCTTCCACAACTCAAAATTATGACCATTAAATTTATCGATCTCTATCTTTCCGTCGCTCGCCATCTTCTTTCACCGCAAGAATCGATCCCACAGATCTCCCACTGAATAGGGTCTACCTCAGGCCTGAACTAGAAAACCCTCAGTAGCAAAGGTGTCCCCTTGAAGCCGAAACAGCTTCGATACCAAATGTAGGTTTTAACCCTGAACAAAAATTATCTACACATGAATCTTATAATAGAAAATAAACAATAGTGAGAGCATAAAACATAAAATAGATAAACACAGAGATTTTCCCCTGGATCCCAAATCGGGACGACCAGCTTGATTTTTTATTATATTCCTTTTAGTGTTACAACACATATATATACATGCCGAAGCATACATAAACCCCAATCCATTAACCCTGGATTAGAACATAACCGTAGTTCCCTTGACCGGATCTACAAAATACCAGGGGTCGAAAACCATCGTACCCAAAAAACCATGTGCAAACTCATGCACAAAACATGGGTGGGTCCGCCTATGAGTGGGACCGCACACCAAATTTTTTTTCGCCGGGGCGCTGCTGCCCCCCTGTGACCTCCCTGCTGCGCTCGATGCAACGTACAGTGCATGGGGCTAGTCGTGGAAAGAATATAACACATACCTAACAGAGATCACCTTTTGATCTATACTTTTGGTCTGACTTTGATCGTCCATCATTGTCATATCTGTCTACATTTTACTTGTGATATCCCTTTGAGTTCCATTTTGTCTAGGTTTTCTGCACCATCAAGAGAGAGAGAGATCTTGGATCTGAAGCGTTGAGGACATACAAGAATCCATCCCATTGAGGGGGACTGGTAAAATCTTTCTGTGTTCCCTTCCCAGGTGTCGTAATACAAAAAATTCTTTACAAATTCTTGTCTTGTCTATTGGATGTATGGAGAAAAATATTGCTTATTTTTTTGTTCAATGTATTTAACTGCATAGATCTGAATTTTTGTAGCAATTATTCTGATCACCTACTGCATATCTAAGGAAATTGACAACCACATTTGATGTTAGGTTTGTTTGTTATGCACATCTAAAGTGAGATTTTTTCGTACGCTTGCGATTAGGATTCACACTAACACTCTGTGTCTATTTTCCATCATGAAAATGTGCCATCATATCCCGTATAGCATACTGAAAATATCTCTGTTGACGATTCCTGAAGAGACTCCTTAAAAACATATGAAACTGGAGCAACACGCCCTGGCTTTGTCTTACCCAAGATGATCCCTAAATTTTAGTCTGAGCAAGCACTGATCGACGCAGGAATGGAGATCATACTTGCGCCAGTCCTCTTCTTGAAGGTTTTTTAAAAATGGAAGTGAAGCTTCGAGATCTAGAAACTTCATGGCGGAGATCTGGTTGTTTGTTCATTGGGATAGAGCCAAGCTTCTCCCTTTGGGCTTCTTGTTCCTACAAAAGAGGAACTACCCAAGGATATAAGCCATTTCCCCACTTTGAGTGGATCCATGTTCCCTCCCTCCTTGCTATAAAATGAACACTCTCCCATACCTCTGCTAGTTAGAATAGATATAGAAGAGCAGCAGAGGGAGAATTGTCACTGTAGGTGTTGAATGAGATTTGAGACCATTGGCCTCTTTGTGTCAAGTGTAAACAAGCACTTTAGATATGTGCCTGGATCCAGACCCATCGAAGGAGAGCTGCGACATCAAGGCGCTAGTTGTAACTCCCCCTTTCTCTATTAATACAATACATCTAGTTCTTGCTTTCCAATCTTGTCTATTGTGTATGATTTGTTTTCTAGTATTCCTTGATCAACTAGATAGGTTTCTTATATGAAATATATGTTATGCTTTCATGTTTTTTGTTGTTTGATCTCTTGTGCAGGTGACTAAGCATTAGTGACAACGAAGATATGACTTGGAAGTGCAAAGGATCAAAGGATTCAAACAGGGAGATGAGTTAGATTGAGGTAGGTAATATATACACGATCTGTTTCTATTTACAATCTAGGAAAGTTAGCATTAGTTTGTTCCCTGTTGTTACTAGACCCATCATAGGGCTAGAGGGATCGTCTCTGTCCGCAGAGGGGATTTTACTACATAACAAATTGGTGACTCCGCTGGGGACTGATTGCCTTTAGTCTCCTATTTCCTCTTTTTAATTTTTCATTTTGACATAAATATTTGGTCGAATGTCCATCTCCTTTTCTCTGTAGCCTCTGTAATTGCTTACAGACATTCTCCTCTCTGTTGAAATGATAAGCCTGGTGTTAATTCAGTAAACCCTTTTATTTTTGAGTCTTCTCCTTAATCGACGCTCATATTTCTCTGAGAGTCGCGCCGATCTGCACTGAATACATTTGCACAATAGTGCTTTTCCTCTTCCAGTGCCAGTTGCAGCCTCACAACCACGCCAATTTCTATGTACTTTTTTTTAGGGTTTCCTCTCATTTTCTTACCAGTGTGTCCTGTCCTTCTGGATTTTTTTTCTGCTTAGATAATTCTTGTTCTTCTATATTCAAGCATCACTTTTTTACTCAAGTTCTCCATCTTTGGTCTTCTCTTTCGCAAAGCAGTTGCATCCTTATTGCTCTAGGGTCTCTAGGTGTTATCGGACCATCCGAGTGGTTGCATGCCTTGTTGATTTCCAGACTTGTCATTGAGTCAAATCTTGTCTTATATTTCAATATTTTTGTTTTATTGAGTTTGCTTTTCAGTTGATCCTCATGATTAGAGCTTTCAAGTGTCAGCCTTGAGTTCATTTAGGTCTCTTTTTGTCATTGAGCATAGATTAAAATTGCTTGTTGTTCGACTGAAAGTTTTCCTTGAGTGTTGTTCAATGTTAAAATGAAGAGTGTCTCTCTTTGAGCTTGGGTCTCTCTTTGATTTACGAGTCTTCGTTTGTTCGAGAATTTTTGAGAGATTTCATTAGTTTTCAAAGTAGGTGATTGATTTTTATTCGAATTCTACATTTTGCATCGTGCTCATAAAAAAACACAAATTTTTTTTTGTTTTGTTTTCCTTTGGAAATGGAGAATTTCATTTCGATTAGCTTTAGTGCGTTTAGTGAAAAGGGAAGAAATTGAAAGATTTTTTTCTTCACTTTAAGATTGTGCACTTGAAGAAAAATGAATGTCATTTCATGAATTTTCTTGGTTTATACGTTGACTGTATGAATTCCTTCTTCCCAAATAGAGTAGTTTTCATTGAAATGAGAGATTGCTTCTCTCATTTAGCTGCATTCTAGGTTTAGGTGACATCGGTAGGACTTTGAAACCGAGACATAATTCAAGATCAACTCTAAAATTTATTCAATCAACCTAAGAAGGATTTGGAACCTAACGAATCACATTGAGAGGTCTAGACTAGAGACGTGTTCCGACGTCGTTAAGCGTAGGAGTTGTCGCTAACAATTTGCGTTACAACTTGGGGGTGATATCCTGTCCCACGTATAGAAGTATATTGACGTATGATATGTATATTTTGGGACGCTCTCATCGAACAGTTATGCATTAGACAACACTACTACGGAGTTGGACTCTCACGTATCGTCAAGTGTATTTTGGGAGACATCATTAGGCTGCAAACCTGCCATAGGTAACTATGTCGGCTGCCTTGTATACATGATACACCAAACACAACATTCAGGGAGATTGGATGTCGTACGTTAAGTCCTTGGTTGTAATATTCCCAAATGGGAAAAGTAGAAATATAATGAAAAACCATGGAATAGCAGTGTAAAACATTACATAAAAGCAAGAGGCCAATATGGAGACCTTATAATCATAATAAAAACATAAAAATATGCATAAGAAATGGGCCATAAGATGTAAAATAAGATAGAACAAGCCTCCAATGGACAAAAACCCTCAAAAGTGGTGCTGCTACTATATATCAAAATGCCGAAAGACTGCTACAATGCTGTTTAAAAGGCACTGCTACAGAAAAATAATATACAAAATAACATGGGCTGATATATGCCTCAAAATATAGATCTAATACAGATCTAGGCACTATACAACCTCCAATGAAGAACCCCTCAAGGGTTTTCAGCAAAACACCATGTACAAGATGGGAATCTAAGCCCTAAGGCTGAAGATCCACTGCAACATATAGATATGGAAAGTGTGTCTGATCTGATATAAGAAATAATGTAGCCTCCTCCAATAGATCTCCTAGATGAAAGGAAGACCCCTTCACTAGCAAACCTCCTCTCCAAATGGTGTACTGAAACCACCCAACAACTCCTCCCTCAAAATAACGCAGATCTGGAAAGAAATTGCACTGTAGGGGCAAGTAGATATATGGCCTGATGCCAAGATATGAAAATATGCACAAGGGCCTTCCTTACTGTCCTCCCAATGGAAAGGAACCCTTCTCCACTGAAAATTGTAGGAATTTACAAGGTAAGTTCCTTAGATCAAGAACCAAATGTCACCGCTCACAAACAGATCACAAATCAGTACACCAGTATAATCACGTGGTTAAAACCCTCAAAGAGGGAAACAATCCATGGCCTGAGCCAACGCGACCACTTCAGGAAATTTATTAATGTAAAAAGAAAAGTTACATATGTTTCTCTCATAAACGGTTTCAGAACAAATGACCCTCCATGCTCTTTAAATAGAGATCATGGACCAATCGGGTGTTAAGCCACGGATCAAGTGTCATTAATACCGAGGTGAGAGATAACCGTCAGATCACTACAAATCATGCCGTCGGATTATAAGTTACAAATGTACATGGTAAAGAAACACACTTTACCTAACTCTACACTAGACTAAGTTATTCTTAACTATTTCCTATCTGTAGGAATATCCTAACATCCCCCCTTAAGAACAACTTGGGATAGGATTGAAGGATTTACAAAGGTGACACAAAAGGAGCCTATTTCCTATGTGTTGAAATATCCTAACACCCCCCCTTAAGAACAAATTGGGATAGGATTGAAGGATTTACAAAAGTGACACAATAGGAGAAGGAAGGAGGCATTAGAGCCTATCCCCCCTTAATGAAAACTTTCCTGAACTCCAAGCATGGATCGAAGTTTGGTAAACTTCACTTCTGTGAGAGCCTTCGTAAAGATATCAGCTACTTGATCATTGGTTGGACAATACTACAGTTCAAGAACATGATCATGAATGAGCTTTCTGATGAAGTGTATGTGGAGTTCAATGTGTTTCATATGTTGATGCTGAACTGGATCTTTACATAGTTGAATGGCACTTTGATTATCACACCAAAGTGTAGTTGGATGCTGCTGATGAAGACCAAATTTAGACAGAATCTGACAAAGCCACATGGCTTCCTTGCTGGCTTCAACTGCACCACGATACTCTGCTTCTGTTGAAGAAAGAGAGATGACACTTTGTTTCTTACAAGACCAAGTAATAGGTCCTGAACCAAGAGTGAATACATATCCTGCAGTAGACTTTCGATCATCAGGGTCACCAGCCCAATCAAAATCAGTGAAACCAATCAATAATGGAGATGCTCCTGCACTGTAATGAATCCTGAACTGAACTTTACCTCGAATATATCGAAGTATTATTTTAGCTGCTTTCCAGTGACTTTCATGAGGTTGGTGCCTAAACCGAGTGACAAGACCAACGACAAAGGAAAGGTCAGGACGGGTGTGGGTTAGATACAAAAGTTTACCAACAAGTTGGCGATATAAGGTAGCATCAACTTCAGGGATAGTACAAGTGACTGAAAGCTTGACTCCAGACTGAAAGGGAGAAGGGGCTGGCTTATAGTCTTCCATGTGAAAGTGGTGTAGAAGATCACAGGCATACTTGGACTGAGAGAGGGTAATGCCTTCCTTGGATTGCAAGACTTGAAGACCAAGGAAATAATTCAAGTGTCCTAAGTCTATCATTTCAAAATTCTTTTTGAGGCTAGACTTCACATGCTTGATATGGTTTGGATCACTACCATTAAGGATAAGATCATCAACATAAAGAACAAGGATGGTGAAGGACTTACCCACTTTCTTGGTGTAGATAGTGTTGTCAGAATGACACCTAGAAAAGCCATTATCTAATAGAAATCTATCCATTTTGGCATACCAAGCCCAAGGAGCTTGTTTGATACCATAAAGAGACTTCCTAAGGCGAGAAATAAGGCTAGAGTAATTTTGGATAAAGCCAGGGGGTCGTTCCATGTAGATTTCTTCATGTAAATATCCATGTAATAAGGCAGATTTAACATCCATCTGATGGACTTCCCATTTAAAGGAAGCAGCAAGGGAAAGAAAAAGGCAGATAGAATTAATTTTGGCAACAAGGGGAGAAGGTTTCAGTATAGTCAATGCCTTCAACTTGTGAAAATCCTTTAGCGACAAGACGAGCTTTATGTCTATCCACTTTTCCATCTGGTCCAAACTTTGTTTTGTAAACCCATATGCATCTGACAAGTTTTCTTCCTTTTGGAAGAGGAACAAGATCCCAAGTATCATTCGCCAATAAGGAACACTATTCTTCATTCATAGCTTCATCCCAAGCTGGATGACTGGAGGCTTCTTCAAAGGTTTCTGGATCAGGATTTTCTGGAACTTGAGCCAATAAGGAAGAAGCTCTTTCGAACTGAGAACGTGTACGTCGTCGATCGACAGGGTCACCTGCAAGAGAACCTGCTGCAGCCTGAGTAGAGCAGACCCATATTGGAAGTGGTGGAGTATAAGGAACAATTTCACGAGGTGGAGGAGGATTTTCATCCTCGCTGTCATCATCTGAACTAGAAGGAATGCTATTAAAAATATAAGAGAGAGGGAAAGGTGGCACATATGCCGAATCAGGCTTGCAGGCCAAAGGTGGCACACCCGCCGAACTAGGCTCACAGGCCGATATATTTTCATCAAACTTTGCATCTCTTCTAATGATTATATTTTTGGATTTTGGTTGAAGAAGTCTATATCCTTTGACATCTTCAGAATATCCAACAAAAATACATTTTTCACTCTTAGGTTCTAAGGCTTTATGTTTCGTATCTGGAATATGGGCCTAAGCATCACTTCTAAAAACTCGAAAGTGACGTACATCGAGTTTGATTGAGCTCCAAGCTTCTTCTGGAGTTATATTCTTTAAAACCTTAGTAGGACTGCGATTTACTATGTAATTTGCATAGTTAATGTCTTCTTCCCAAAAATTGAGACCAAGTCCTTTAGATTGAAGCATACAATTAGCCATTTCTTTTAAGGTGCGATTCTTCCTTTCAGCCACACCATTTTGTTGTGGAGTATATGGAACAGTATGTTGCAATTGAATGCCATGCTTAGTGCAGAAGTTGATAAATTTTTTGTTAACATATTCTCTGCCATTGTCTGATCTTAACTTAAGAATTTTATGTCCATATTGTTTCTCAACAAAGGCCTTAAAGGCCAAGAACATGTTAAGAACTTCACTCTTGAGTTTAAGAAATATACCCAAGTGCGTCTGGAAAAATCATTAATGAAAGTTAAGAAGTACTTGCAACTAGAGAAAGAAACAACAGGAAGTGGACCACAAAAATCACTGTGCACAAGCTGCAAAGGGGTTGAAGCGTGCCAAGAGGCACGTTTGTCAAAAATATCCCGACAATGTTTTCCGAGTACACATCCAGAGCAAACACCATCTCGGCAAGATACCATAGGAAGGCCCGTCACCATAGTTTCCTTACATAGAGTTTGAAGAGAGCAATAGTTTAAGTGACCAAATCACTCATGCCAAAGTTTGCTCACATCATCATTATGAGCAACAAAAACAGACGGAAGACATGATGACCCAAAGTTGTCAAACTTATACAACCTTGTGGAATCATCAGCAATGCCAGTAGCTAAAATATGTTTAGGATCTTTGAGGTCCTTGATTACAACATCATGAGGTGAGAATTACACTATTTTCCCTTCACCTGAATGAGTTATCTGATAAATAGATAGAAGGTTGCATGACAAGGTAGGAACACATAGTACATCATTAAATTGACCATTATCTAGATGAATGGTTCCAGATCTTACAACACTAAGAGATCTATCATCACCAACATAAATATGTTTGGTGTTACATTCATTTAAAGAAGAAAACATGGATTTATTTTTAGCCATGTGGTAAGAAGCTCCAGAATCAATGAGCCACTCATGAGAAGGAGAAAAAGAAGATACTTTTAATGCATAACCAGATCTTGATGCTTGAAAACCACAAGCAGAAAGTTCCATGCCTGAAGATGAAGGTGAAGAGTGCTCCAAATTAATGTTGTGCTTCTTCATTGCTGCTTCTAAGGCTTCCATCTTCTTAAAACATTTGGACTCTATATGGCCATCCCGATTGCAAAAGTTGTAATGTCTATCTGTCTTCTTCCCTTTGTTTTGATTTGCCTTATTATTTTGGTGATTTGATTTTTCAGTTTGCGGCTGAAATTGCTTAGGGCCCTTGTTTGGTTTAGGACCATATTTTTTAGGATACAACTTCTTGGGATTCTTTTGATATGGTTGTTGCTGGGCTGCTAAGGCTTTCTTAGAAGAGTTGCGAGCAGTGATAAGACCAAGGTGTAAAATTTTTTCTTGTTCTCTTATCAAAGAATTGCAAGAGGCATCAAAAGAGGGATTCTCGTAGGTGGTTCCTGAAGAAATGATGGCTTCTCTAGTGGAATGGAAGGTGGAAACAAATACAGAGTATGCAGGGCCAATCTTAGCAAGAATGCAATAGATGAGGCTACCATCGTCCTTTTTGATATTACAACCCTCTAATAGAATTCCGAGGGTCTTGAATTTGGACAAAAAATCTTCAATGGAGGAGAAATTATTGGCGTCCAAAGTAAGCAACTCATTTTCAAGCTGGTGGGCCCTAATTTGATTTTTAATGCCAAAAACAGTTTTTAGCTTTTCCAGGGCTTCATCAGGGGTGTCAATGTCAAGGATATGAAATCGAAGATCTTGAGCAATGGACATTCCTATCAACCCTCGTGCTTGATCTTGTTTATTTTCCCTTTTAGTAGCTTTATCTACATCAGAAGGTTTAGTTTCTTGTCCTGTGGCCATTCTATAAATCCGTTTACTTCTAAGTATATCTACCATGTGAGGTAGCCATTGGAAATAATTGGTGTTGTTAAGAATAACCGAGCATGCACTTTCCATTTTTTTTTTTTTTAAAACTGAAGCTGAGAAAAGCTAAAAATAACTACTCCAATGGAAAGATCTCAAAAAATTAGGCCGTTTAAAAAAAAAACAACTAGAAAAATGGCTTCCGGATGAAGAAGTTATGCCTTTTGAAAAATCTGAGTTGTAGATGCCGAATAGTTACGAGAACGGGATGAAGTGCGGCTTTTTAAAAAAAAAATCTGCCCCTTTGAACAAATTTTTTTTACAAAAGAAGCTTGAGAAGGAGACTTGAACCCAATACCTCTATTCTCATAAACTAACCCCTCACCAAGTGAGATAGTAAAAGGATCACATTATTGTATGAAAGGAGGAAGGGGGGGTTGTTTTTTTTTTTTAACTCTTCGGTGTGCATGCCTTTTCCTGCACAAAAAAACACAAAAACTGAGCAAAAAAAAAGAAAATAAATGCAAATCCTTACGAAAAAATGTTAGATTTTCGGTTAGCCTTATAGAAAACTATCACTTTTTCACTATTTCTGATTTCCCGAGATCGCACAAAGACGCGGGGAAAGAGCATACGTAGAAAAAAAAATCCCTTTTTCCTCTGATTTTCCGAGATTGCAAGCAGCACACAACAAAGAGCATACATAGAGAAGAGGGTATAGATCTGAAAAATAAATAAAATCTTAATACAAAAAATAAACAGAAAAAAACCGAAATAAGCAGAACTATTAACAAATATAACTGCAAAATAGATGCTTTATGCCTCCAGATCTAAACTGTCATAACTTGGGCAGTCGAAAACATTTTGGCATGAAATAAAAGGAGTTCCTCACTGTAAAAGATGCTCCGGAAACAATTGAGCAGTTCTCCAAGCCCAAAAATGTTCAGAAATAGTGGATCTACAAAACGACATTCGCATGCGTTCAAACTGGCTTCGGATTTTGATCAACAACGGACGCGACCCTCAAAATAACTCTGATACCATGTAGGAATTTACAGGGTAAGTTCCTTAGATCAAGAACCAAAGGTCACCGCTCACAAACAGATCACAAATCAGTACACCAGTATAATCACGTGGTTAAAACCCTCAAAGAGGGAGACAGTCCATGGCCTGAGCCAACGTGGCCACTTCAGATAATTTATTAATATAAAAAGAAAAGTTACATATGTTTCTCTCATAAACAGTTTCAGAACAAATGACCCTCCATGCTCTTTAAATAGAGATCATGGACCAATCGGGTGGCAAGCCACGGATCAAGTGTCATTAATATCGAGGTGAGAGATAACCATCGGATCACTACAAATCACGACAGTCGGATTATAAGTTACAAATTTACATGGTAAAGAAACACATTTGACCTAACTCTACACTAGAATAAGTTATTCTTAACTATTTATTATGTGTCAGAATATCCTAACAAAAATAAGCACTAAAGTGACTCAAAGATGGTCTCCACTGATGTAACCTGCAAAAAAACTCAACCCTCAACATGATTTGCATTGTATATGTAAGATGAAGCTTTGGCCAAATGCCTGATAGTGGAAGTGAAGTACAATACTCCTCCAAGAGCTTCTGAATGGAAGAGGTGGGATTCCCGATCAGGAACACCCAGTGCTAAACATCACTTACAATCTTAGCTAAACAACCAAAGAAAGCTATATGTCTAAACAGACCATATATTCAGAAATATAATAACCAATACATAACGAATATGATTGCCATCCTCTTCCTTTTATAGTATGTGAGATTCCAAACCCTAAGCCTCATTCATTTATGGCCCTACTTCCATGCAAGGTGTCTCCATCTAAAATTGCGATGTCCCTCATTGATTTCCACTCCTCCACGACAGCACAGTTGATTTGGTCAAATTTGACCCAGTCAAGATGTTCCAGCCCCTTTTCACATGTTCCAGCCCCTTTTCACACCTAAGGGTGCTTAATTAAACTGCCAAGATGTTCTCCTTTTACATTGGCATTGATTTATTCATTATTAAGGAGACTTACGGACCTCCATTGTCCTCTTATTCATTAAACATAAAGCAAAAGAAAAATTTAATATTCCAACTAGCTCATGGCTAATTGGGAATATTACAGTCCTCCCTTCCCAAATGTCACTTGTCCTTAAGCAAATGACAAGGTGAGTGCTGCAACTCATCTCCTCCACCATTGGTGACACTATCATGTGATAAGCTTCCCTCATAGGCTAAGTGTCTCCCAATCCATCCCTCCATGAAATTCTCCTCCAAAGTTCACATGAGATGCAAGTGATCCATCCTAGAAGGAAGCAATAGATCCAATGAAACAAACATGGTTTGCCCAATGTTCTCCCTGAAACATGTAGCATAATAAACATGGAGAACTTCTCTCCCATCCTCCCTCCAATCATTCCCATAAAAAGAATAAGCACATCAACAATGTATGGGATAAAAACTAAGTACATACAAACATAAATATGTAGAAATGGAGGTGGGTCATAGTTTTTGGGCCCAAATTAAGGTATGTTCTCATGCTGTAAGTACTTCAAATTATGTTATAATTTTGGGGGAATTCCTCTTCATATTAACAATAAAGAGAATAAAATATAATGAAAACGAGAACAATTAGACTAATGATGAAAATGATGTTTTTGTAATAGAAAAATTGACTTCTCTTATCTCCGCATGCAGGAAGGCAGAATGGCTGGACCAATAGGAAATGAAAGCCAACCAACAGACACAAACATATGAAATCCTGGTAACTCCCAGCGGCTGGCAGAAGGCAGACAGATGAATTCGAGTCCAAGAACTCAAACGACAGCCACGCGCATCGGGCTGTCGTTTGGGAAATACTTTCGCATTTTTGAAATCACCTTTAAAAGGGCGAAGGGCGGACGAGAAGGGGAGTCAGAGACAAGACATGAAATTCATTCTGTAATAGACACATCAGAAACAACCTGTCTAATTGTGTTTTTGTAACATCACTGGATGTAATATAGAGCTTTGAACAATAATCTTTTGAATTTTTTTATGCGCTAGGGCTTTTGGTGGTCTGGCCCCAACATTTGGAAGTTCCACACAAGTTTTCATACTCTGTGTAGTTGCAGAACCAATGCTTAAGTATCTGATGCAGTTGTAAAGTATATTTCCATTCAATAAAGATATCGTTCTCTTTCTTCAGGATTGTTAGAAATTGCGTTTTTGAAGTAGGACAATCGCAATCGTATTTTCCGACTTACGACAATATTTTATTATCAGTAGATAGTTCCAATTCTTTTAATACCATTTCATTTGAGTTACAGATTGAAGAACAAGCTGATTTCAATATTATCTGTCTTTATGAATTGCATTATTCTTTTAGCACAATGAAGCGTTTAACCATCGATCAATGTTGATTAATTAAGTCATAAAGAGAATTCCATTGCAAAATTACATAAATAATTGTTGTACGATTTATTTAATTCGCTTCAGTTACACTGTTGTTCCATTACTGTTCAACTTAGTTATCCTGCTGTTCCATTACTGTTCAACTTATTTATCCTGTTGTTCCATTATTGCTCAGCTAGTTATACTGCTGTTCCATTACTGCTTAGTTAGCTAGACTATTGATTCAATTCAATTCCATTACTGTTTAGATTAGTTAGACTGCTGTTCCATTAAATTCCATTGTTGTTCAGTTTATTGTTGAATTCAATTCAACTGCTGATTTCTCTAGATTGTTGTTTAGTTCAGTTAGACTACTGTTTAATTCCATTAGACAGATGAAAAATATTGTTGCTCAATCTTAGGTTAAAAATCAATCCAAGCCACCCCTCATACGATAAGAAAGCTTAGGAAGTTAGCAAATTCTTCCTCATAAGTGACAAGGAACATCTGTTAGAAAACCTGAATTGCATATATTGTGCCAACACTCTTGGAATAAAAAGACTTACCCTAGGTTGATAATTAAATGAGAAAGCACTAGAGTTGTAAATAAAAAGCCACCTATTTTAGCACCAACATTTTGGCGCCGTTGCTGGGGAGAGTGTTAAGAGTCACCTCCTTTATTCATCTTTCTCCATTGCTGTGAAGAATTGGGTATTGAAAACGAGAGGTAAGAACCTACGTACCAGCAAGCAACATGCTTGCCCTCTAGCCCACTCACCCGCAAGTCGTACAAAGAACCGTAGGATAGGTTCTCTCATTTTATGTCTAGGAAGAAAAATATAGAAACAATCCGAAATCATTCACAACCATCCTCACAATCCAAAGGACTGGTGATCCTTGGAATAACAACATATATAGAATAAATCATTAGGAAAGCTGAATCTCAGGCATCTATAGGACCCAAAACTATTTCCATTCAAAGTCCTAATACACTCCCTCAGGCAGCAGCCTCACCATCTGTAGCCTACGCCAAGATTCACTGTGAGACAGAGGGGTTTGAGCAAAGCCTACAGATTGCCGTTCATAGAGGCACTGACCCTTCAAAAGAGGGAGGCTCTTGCAACCTACAAGAAGGAGGGGGAGAAACTAGTGGAGGAATTCACATAGAAATATCAGAACCTAAGTCCCCTAAAGAAGTGATCGAAACATAAGTACTTAGGATCCCAGATCAGGGAAGTGATGTAAAACCCCCACCGCATTCACCTCCCAAGCCTATTAGAATCTATCCTCCAGATCAAGAAGTTCCCAAATATTTCTGGCACCTCTTTGATCAGATGGAAAATAATCAAAATTAGAATCAGAGGCAGACATCAACATTAGAATACCCTATTATTGATCATGCTGCCAATGCCCCTGTGAAAGCCATTCCCTTGCACAACATCCCCACCTTTCATGGGTTAACCATAGAAGATCCTGATGCATTCCTATTTGAATTTGATGTCTTATGCAGAGGATATGACTACACCACCAATCCTTAGAAACTAAAACTATTTCCCTCTACCTTAAAAAGAACTGCACTCCGCTAGTTCATGGGATTAGGAGGGGGAACTATAAACAACTGGGACCAAATGAAAAATATTTTTCTTACCAAATACCAAGACTATTGTCGAACCCGAGATCTAAAAGATGAAATCTTCAACATGTCTGCAAAAGACAATGAAACATTAGAGGAATACGTAGAAAGATTTCAATACAATTACAAAGATCCCCATATACCACGCCGTCCAAGGACATTTTAAAAGCCACGATGCTTAAAGGGATGAAGGAATAATGGGTTGAGATGCTTAACATAATGGGGAAGGGAGATATTTACCAGGAAGAATACGATGATATTATTTCCTTATGTATTAGATGCTCCCGGGGTAGCTCACGCAATAGACCTGTTGGGCGTGATTCTATGAAGAAGGATCTTAAGTAGAGCAATGGAAATGTAACCAGAGCAAAATTTGGAAATTTGTTAGAAAATTTCAAAACTGACATCCTGGGTACTTTGACAACACAACTTGATGTTTTACAAGCCAAACAGAAACAAGATATAATAGAACAAAACCTGGCCATCTTTTTCCCAAGATGTTGGAAGAAGCACAACCAGAGGGAATGTCCTTTAGACATGGTTCAGACTTGTGTTATCTGCACTAAGGATTAGACCACGGACCAGTGTCCTTCACTTCCCGGGCTAAAAGCCGTCTATAAGGAAGCAGAAAAAGAAACAAAGCCAGTTTATTTAATGAATCAGCGTCGAAAATGGCAAGCATGACCTAACATACCACAAGATCTGCCTCAATACTTTTCGTCACCGCAGTTTAGCCAGAAAAACCCTACAACAACTTGGCAGACTCAAAACCCTTTCCCAACTTGGCCAAACCAAGCGTTTCCTATGCCACCTTGGCCTACACAACCTCCATCAGGGAGTAATTGGCAGAACTTCCCTTACTCTCCCCCTTATTGGCAGAATGTCCCATATCACAATCAATGGCCAAACCCTCCTACTCAAAACACCAATTGGAACTGGCAGCGACCCACGGGAATGGCCAATCTGCCGATAGGAGCAGGGAC
This sequence comes from Pinus albicaulis, assembly GCA_034641835.2. Taxonomy (NCBI): domain Eukaryota; kingdom Viridiplantae; phylum Streptophyta; class Pinopsida; order Pinales; family Pinaceae; genus Pinus; species Pinus albicaulis. Next base: position 1,218,657,687 of record CM076582.1, read on the forward strand.
CCAAAATCAACCTATGTTGCCAGCTCCCTACCTAATTCAGCATAAACAACAGCCTGTCATATGCCCTCAATTGCCAGCCCAACCCAATCATAATCCCAATAACATACCAGTTCAACTAATTCAGATCATAGAAAATCCAAAACCCAATGTCGAACAGAAACTGTGCAACAAATTGAGGTTAAGATCAGGATGCACCATATTACCTATAGAGGCCACAACTCCACCTCAGTCCCAAGTTGAAACCTCCATAGAGCCTAGCCTAACAAATATAACGGAAACAGGTAAAGATAAGGAAACAATTGATCAACAAAGACCGGAAAAACTTAGGGTGACTCTGCCTCCATTTCCTGAGATATTAAATCTACCCAGGCCTATAATCACTCCAGATTTTGACATCCTGGGGGAATTAAGAAACCTTTGTATCAAAATTCCTCTTCTCCAGGCCATCCAAGACATTCCCATCTATGCAAATACAATCAAATAATTATATGGAAAAAATCAAATGAAGAAAACAAAGGCTGCACCCACCGTTCATGTGGTAGGAATGCTATCTGACTTGTTGTTAGGTAGGGAATCACCTGTAAAATATGAAGACCCAGGAAACCCCATTGTAACCATGCAAATTTCTGGACACTCATTTCCAAACACATTGGTTGACTTGGGGCAGCCATTAACATCCTAACTACAGGAGCTTGTGAAAAACTGCGCATATCAGCTTTAGAACCTACGGCCACACTTCTAGAACTAGCTGATAGATCTGTTATTAGACTGGAAGGTATAGTGCAAGACATCGTGGTATCTGTGGACTCATGGGAATATCCAACTAATTTTTTATTCATTAATCCAAAAAACAGGATGGAAGGGAACCCATTGATTCTTGGGCGGCCTTGGCTGGCCACAACAGATGCTTACATAAGCTGTCGAGTAGGTAGCATGACTATCACTAGAGGAGACTCTATAAAAAATATCATTATTTATCTGCTTTCCAAACCAAGCCTGCCCACGGTAAAAATTCACAAACACCCATATATATAATGGGAGCAAAACATCCGTCCACCTCTGACACTAGTAGAAGCTCTTGAATTCAAGGATCAAATTGAAGATGATGTGATTAATAACTTTATGAATTAGTCACCCAAGCCTGAAAATCTGAAATGCCAAAAGTTGAAAATAGTTCTCGAACATTAAGATCAAGAGGATCCTGTGACAGACTTCGAGACTCAACATATCTCCACAACCGCTGTTCGTAACAACATACCTATTGAGATCGAGCCAGGAAATATTCTGAATATTAATGGTAGCTTGGATGACAACCAAAACCATAAACTCATAAAAGTCCTCTAGAAGCACCATGGTGCATTTGCATGGGACTACTAAGACATGAAGGGTTTGGACCCACAACTGTGCACGCACCACATCTATACTGATAGGGAAACGCGCCTCGTTAGACAACCCCAGTGAAGATTAAACCCGCACTTAAAAGAGACTGTAAAAGAGGAGCTGCAAAAACTGTTAGATGTAAATTTCATTTATCCTATTTCAGACAGAAAATGGGTCTCCCCTCTAGTGGTCGTCCCTAAAAAGAATGGGAAGTGGAAATCTGCATAGATTATAGAGAATTAAATAAGGCAACACAGAAAGACCATTTCCCCCTTCCCTTCATTGACCAAGTCCTTGACACATTGGCTAGGAAAAAAATCTTCTCCTTTCTTAACAGATTCAGCAGATACATTGAAATCCAAATAGCTCCCGAAGACCAAGATAAGATAAAATTTACCTGCCCATGGGGCACTTTTTCTTACAGAGTTTTACTGTTTGGATTATGTAATGCCCCAACAACATTTCAGAGAGCCACAATTAGCATTTTTCTGACTTAATAAATGAAGGACTTGAAATCTATATGGATGATTTTACACCCTGTGGGGAAGACTTTGATCAAGCTCTAGAAACGCTAGAAAAAGTGTTAGAACGATGTATTGCTACTAGACTATGTCTAAGCAACGAAAATGGCCACATGATGATGATTGAGGGGGTAATCCTAGGTCACTAAATTTATGCAGCTAGAATACAGGTAGATCTGGCTAAAATAGAGGTAATCCTTATGTTGGCCACACCTTGTACACAAACAAAGGTATGTAGTTTTCTGGGATATGCAGGATATTATCGCAGATTTATAAAAAAATTCTCGCAGATAGCTGCACCTATGTATGCATTGACTGGGAATCTTGAATTATTGGACTGAAAAATGTGACACCGCTTTTACAGACTTGAAGAGGTTGGTCTCAACAACACCAATCCTGCGAGGTCCTAACTGGAAACTTCCCTTTCACATCTCTTCCGATGCATCTGATAGAGTAATAAGAGCAGTCCTTGGCCAAGAAGAAGACCGAAAGCCTTATGCTATTTATTATATCAGCAAAAACCTTACTCCTGCCAAATTAAATTATATAATGACCGAAAAAGAATTCATGGCTGTCATTTATGCTATCAATAAATTCAAGTATATAACCAGATATCAAGTGTTCCTGTATACTGACCACTCTACTATTAGATATTTAGCTAATAAACCAATCACGAATGGGAGAATAACTCGTTGGCTACTGTTGTTGTAGGAATTCAAGATAACAATCAAAGACCATCCAGGGAAGGCAAACGAGGTTGTAGACTTCCTATCCAGAGTCCCCAAGACAGACGACATGCTAACAGTTGATGATCAATTCCCTGACGAACACCTGTTTGCTGTAGCGGTCAAAACACCATGGTATGCAGATGTGGCAAATTATCTGGCAGTGGGGAAGCTACCCAGACATTTAACGGCAAGAGAACGAAAATTGATTGTACATCGCAACGTAAGATTCTCTTGGATTGGAGGATACCTATTCCATACAGGGGCCGATATGCACATACACAGATGCATAAGGGAAGAAGAAATCTATGACATCTTACGAGCCTGTCATGATGAACCCTGTGGTGGCCATTTTGCAGAACAAAGGACAGGGCATAAAGTGTTGCAATTAGGCTATTATTGACCTACAATTTTCAAAGATGCAAAGAAGTATGTCCAGGCCTGCAATAGCTGCTAAAGAATAGGCCGCCCAGGCCAAGCTGATGAAATGCCGCTACAACCACAACTGGTGGTGGAACCATTTGAATGATGGTCATTGGACTTCGTTGGGCCATTCAACCCACCATCAAACCAGAAAGCCCACATATTAGTTGCCACAGATTATGTCACCAAATGGGTAGAAGCTGTGGCCTTGTCAATAGCCATAGAAGAATCAGTAATTAAGTTTTTCTTTGAACTATTCGTGCAATACGGCTTGCCAAGGGAAGTGATAACCGATGGGGGGGCACAATTCACAGGAAATAAGATCACATCTACCTTAAGAAATCACCATATCATCTATAGAGTTACGTTTCCTTACCACCCGCAGGCCAATGGGCAAGTCGAAAGCACCAACTAAGTCCTGGAGGAAATCCTTACCAAGACGGTCACAGCACACCGCCGAGACTGGACCACTAGACTACTATAAGCCTTATGGGCTTATCGAACAACCTGGCGAAATACCACTGGATATTCACCATATCAGCTAGTATTTGGGAGAGAACCTATCTTCCCTTTGAGTTCGAAATTAAAAATCTAAGAACAACCCAGGAAGTGGGATTGGACTTAACAGAAGCTCAAGCTAAGAGACTCTAGAAAATAAATGAACTAGACGAAATTTGGCTGCTTGCCCTGCAATGCACAACAATCATTCAACAAGAGCGAGCCAAGTGGCACGAAAACCTAATAAAGAGGAAGGTATTTCAAAAAGGAGATTGAGCACTCCTCTATGAATCTAGATTCCAAGACTTTCCAGGAAAACTGCAAATAAGGTGGCTCGGTCCATATGAAATTCAGGAAGTACATAACAATGGTATCCTCACCTTGACCACCATAGATGGGTCTGGTTCAACATTTCGAGTTAACGGACACAGAGTACGCCTCTATCGCAAACCTCTCACGAAAGAATCTTTCTGTCAATAGGAATGAAACGATCCCACCATCCAAGTTGTGGCGCAAGGGGGTGATAACCACACAAACTCAAGTACATGAGAGGTTTGACAACATCATTTGTAAATAAGTATATAATTGTTTTGTCTTGTTGTACATTCTTCCTATTTGCAATTTATTTTCCTTTTAAGATTGTGTTTTTATTGCTGTTCAATTCGAAAACAAGTGCTGTTCTATCTTTGAACGACTGCTGTTCAATTGAACATCCGTCGATTTTCTGTGTTTTTTTATTTTTGCTGTTCAATTCACAGACAACTGTTGTTCAACATTTGAACGGCTACTGTTTAGTCAAATTTAACAGCCTTTGGCTGTGTTTTTATTTTTGTTGTTCAATTCACAGACAACTGCTGTTGAATATTTGAATGACTGTTGTTCAGTCAAATTGAACAACCATTGGCTGTGTTTTTCTTTTTGTTGTTCAATTCACAAACAACTGTTGTTCAATCTCTAAATGACTGTCGCTCAATTGAACAACCATTTGTGGTGTTTTTATTTTTTGTTGTTGTTCAATTCGGGAACAATTGCCGTTCAGTCTTTGAACGGCTGCTGATTCAACCAAAATTGAACAACTGTTTTTACGTTTTTTTTACTTTTATGTTCAATTTGTGAACAATTGTTGTTCAATTTTTGAATGGCTGCTGTTTAGTCGAACTGAACAACTGTTCGTTGGTGTTTTTATTTTTGCTGTTCAATTCGAGAACAACTACTGTTCAATCTTTGAACGACTGTAGTTCAACCAAACTGAACAACTTTTTGCTGTGTTTTTAATTTTGCTGTTCAATTCTTGGACAACTGTTGTTCAGTCTTTAAACGAATGCCGATTCAACCACAATTGAACAACCATTTTACGTTGTTAATTTTGCTGTTCAATTCTTGAACAACTGATGTTCACTTCTTGGACGGCTACTGTTCGGTCGAACTAAACAATTGTTCACTGCTGTGTTTTTATTTTTGCTGTTTAATTCGGGAAGAAATGTTTTTCAATCTTTGAACGATTGCTGTTCATTCGAATTGAACAGCTGTTTTTTAGCGTTTTTTTAATGCCGAGAAATATTTGAACAACTGCTGCTCAATCTCTGAACAACTGTCGTTCGATCAACTTAAATAGCCATTATTTTTGTAATTAAGTAACCTTGAGTAGGGAATGGCAGTTGGAAGAAAGAGGGAAAAAGGTAAAATTACAAATATGATGGCCCTTAGGCACTAAAATTCTTAAACAGGAAGCTGACATTATGCACACATGAAATGAAATGCTAAGTCACCCACAATTCAAATATGATATCATACAATATAGGACCTTATGATGATATATATTTTTGCACTATTCGAGTAATATGTCGCTACAACATGAAGAAATGGAATAAGGGGTATTAATGGTTTTTTTTTTTTTTTTTGTTACCGCTTCTTTCACCATCCATCACTCTTAAGGAGTCAATGAGCCTCCCTCTATGTATAAAAAAAGCAATCATTATGTGTTTATGCAAATATTTAAGAGGATAGGGGGTCTCATTACGAGCCAGCCTACCGTGATTATAGGGATTTAAAACGTGACATGCCCACAATGGCTACCACACCAGGGTAATGACCTTCTCATCTACTAGAAGGACAAGAGGTCTCATCACGAGCCGGCCCAATCACTCTGTTACAATTCTAGTGAATGGCATTGTGACTATCTGGCTACCACACCAGCACAGTGACCTCCTTATAGATCAAGATGTTACAATTCAAAAGGAAGTACTACGTTTACATGCAAATATTAAGAGAGGATAGGAGGTCTCATCACGAGGCAGCCTACCACGTTCATAAGGGTGTAGCAAGTGACATGCCCATTATGGCCACCACACCCGGGTAATGACCTTCTTAATAACTTGAAGGACAGGAGGTCTCATCACGAGCCGACCTGATCACTTTACTACAAATCTAGTGAGTGGCACCATGGTTATCTGGCCCCCATACCAGCATGGTGATCTCTCCATAAAATTGGCAAAACATCTATTCTTACATAAGGATCTTGGCTCATTTTTCAGGTTAAAATAACAACCCTATCGAGGCTATGAATGCTTGCTGGCAGCAGTGGCTCTGCTTGTGGTATGAAAGTATGCTCCTTCAATAGCCAATTGCTTTTATATACACCTTGTCTTCCATTCTTCAACCACAAGCTATTACTCGAATTATTAATAATTATGACCTACCATAAGAATAACTAAAAAAGATATGTTTACATATTTTGAACTTCGGAATGACAATGCCAATCATTACTTGACTCAATCTTGCTTCCATTATAACTTTTCAGTCGTGCAAGGACATCATATCGCAATATGGCTATGCTATTTCCTCTCTCTTTCCAGTCACTTCTGCACAAGATACAATTATGTAAACTTCTAAATTTGACCTTTTTACCGCATATGTTAGTAATTACTCAACTGCCCGTTCCTTCACACGCAGATTATCATTACCAAATTCTGACATTCCCCCATCTGCATTCATAAGCGACCAAATCTCTCCTGTACTTGAGGGCGTGGGTGCCCTTTCTTCGAGGGAGGGGGTGTAATTGGCCTTAATTCGGCAAGCATGTGAAATCCCTACACAAATCTCGTTAGACGCATTGATAAGACCAGAGGAACACTACAATTAAGGAATGAAGATTATCTACGCAGAGCCGTAATCTCTTTTCCGCTTGCATACAACATCCAGTCGAAACAACAGAGCCAAGAAGAAAAACAATAAGAGGAAAAGAGCATATCAGCTATGGGAGGAGATACCCTTCGAAGCGAGCCTACAAAATTTCCAATTTTAGAGGCAGCAAGTGCCATCCTCCAATGAGCTAGATGGCTGACATATGTACACAGACTACAAGGATTCAACACGAGAATTGGAATAGAATTTCTGCAAAATCTGCAGGAAGGGAAAACCGGAGTTAAAGGCCGAACTATACCAGTTACAGAGGGAATTATCGCGGAAGTTTCTGGAATACTAGCGCAAGGAGAAAGATGGGCAAAGAAGCATCTCCTCCTGAGAGAAGAAGTAGCAGCATACCAAGACCCTGATGAACCGTTGGAATGAAAAAATAGAGGGATTAACCCTGCCTCTTTACACTAGCCATAGCAGGAGCTGGCGACATTCATCCAGAAGTTTATTACATGCGAAGGACATCGGGATGTGGTAAAACCTCGACAACTCAAACTTTTAGTTACACTTAAACAAAAAATTTCAATTAATCTACCTGCCTTTTTGAATTCCGTATTGCATGATACTACTGTTTGATTGAGGAAAGCCAAGAATCCCCAAGCAGTGGTTAGTCACCAGGGGTTAATAAAATTAATCATCATTCATGAGCTAGATAGGCAGAAGATAGCATGGGATAATCTCGTTAACCCTGAGGCACAGGAACCATAAGTAAACCCTGACAGAACCGAAATTGAGACCCCCAGGGTAAATACACCAAGAAGAAAAAGGACCCGAACCTCAACGTTAAAGCCAAGCAGGAAAAAATGGTCCAAGACACCCCAAGGAACCTTGAACCTCATGGAGGAAGCAGAACCATCCCATGCACCCTTGCAAGAGTTCAAGGAGGAAATGGCCCGAGTCCTAGGAAAAATAAGGACAAACTATGAATTGAGAAACCCATTGGAAGCAGGGGAGCAAGAGGAAATTTTTGATAAATCCACCACCTCCAGCAGCTCTGGTCACTTTAACGTCCTACCTGACCAAGAGGAACCGCGAGATGATGAGGCTCTGTCTCCTATCGATAATTACGAAGTGTATAGTGATGGATAGAAGAGGAGAGATTGGAATCATAGGATCATTTAGGTGACACTGTCCTTATGGAGCAGAGCACATAGACAGAGATAGCCCCTTTGTCACCAGGAGGTAGCATCTCTCCTCCTAGTTGGGACCCTCATATTGAGGTAAATTCTAAAGACGTAATCAGAAACACGATTTGAGACGCTATCCCTGAAAAGGGGAATTCCGCTCCCTTACCACCTACTGAAATAAGAACAGGTGAAGATTCAGATGAAAGGAGAAGTGAGAAACTAAGAAGGACCTGCAAGAGATTGAAGAAATTGGTAAAATATCTGAGAAAACAATTGAAAAAAGAAAGAAGGGCCCGGAAGCCAAAGACAAAAACCTCTATTGCAGGAACTCAAACAGAACCAGTAAATATTGTCGAAAGAGAAATGCAAACTGACTTAGCCGACACCATGGAAACTGAAATACAAACCAATTTGATAACTACTACTGAAACTGAAATACATACCAACCTAACAGACACCACCGAGGCTGAAGTGCAGACAGAATTGGAAAAAACCATCGAAGCCTCCACCCAAACTGAGCAGAAGGTTATAGAGGAAAAGGGGACCCAAATAGAGGAAGCCCATGCCTATGCCCATCTAGTAGAGAAAGCTGCCAACCAGAAATTACACAATGAACTAGTGCAAGTGCGGCATGAACTAACATAGTGCAGGAAGGAGGTGGTTCCATTACAAGAATATTAGGCACTGCTAAAAAGGTTCATTAACCTCTGCGCCACAGAATATGAGACATTCTCCCAGCTTAGAGGAGAGTAGGCAAAGGTTAAAGTGGTACAAGAGCAGGTGGAGCAAGCTAAGAAGAAAATCTCTACAATTTGCTCTCTATATAATGATGCGATATCATGCATAGCTCCAGAAACCAACTATGCTTTGTTCCTAATAGAACGATATTTACTCTTGAAAGTTAAAGCTGTTAGGGCAGGAAAACCCACTACTTTCAGGACCATAGTATAATTTTTCCATTGTTGTAACGATAAGGATGAGCAGGTCCAACGCCTCTTGTGTGAGCTTTAAATGCATAACTTCTTCTTAGAAGAAGACACAGACATCAACCCTATCCCCTTCATAGGGGATGTGCAGCTGCAAGCCTTCCTTTCATTTTCTAAAAACCAGATTAGGTGGGCCAAAGCCTACGACATATTCCAAAAAAGAGAGCATAGTCTAGATTTATGGGTCAGGGGGGTGCCTACAAAACCCCTGCAACTGATTATCCAACACAAAAAATTCATGAGAAGGCAAGGTGTGAGGACCAGGCTGGGACCCATCCATAAAGATATCATAGAAAATGCACGAGAATACTTTGGGGACATTTTTGAAGTGGCCTTAGCAGCAGCCAAGCAAATATGGATGGCCTCTACGAGCAATGTGAAGAATAGGGAGCCATTCAGTTACAGGAATTTCAAGGTTGCTGCCTCCAGATTCCTTTCATACAGCAGCCTGGTCTACAACATGGGGCCTGCCTGGTTGGGATGAAGATACAAAAACCCTCTCCTCTGGCATCCTCCCGAGGATTATAATCACAATTACGAATTACCAGAAGGAGCCACAGGCGCTGCCTTTGCACTCATGAAACGAAAACAAGGCTTCAGAGCATACAACAAAAAGGCCTACCCTACCTACTCCTTAACGCAGCTACATCTCAATCATCTGTTTGCATGAGGACATGCAACTAGGTAAGCAAGGGAGTATGTTGGGCCCAAATTAAGGTATGTTCTCACCCTGTAAGTACTTCAAATTATGTTATAATTTCGGGGGAATTCCTTTTCATATTAACAATAAAGAGAATAAAATATTATGAAAATGAGAACAATTAGACTAATGATGAAAATGATGTTTTTGTAATAGAAAATTGTCTTCTCTTATCTCCGCATGCAGGAAATAAGAATGGCTGGACCAATAGGAAATGGAAGCCAACCAACAGATGCAAACATATGAAATCCTGGTAACTCCCAGTGGCCGGCAGAAGGCATATAGACGAATTCGAGTCCAAGAACTCAAACAACAACCACGCGCAACGAGCTGCTGTTTGGGAAATCCTTTCGCATTTTTGAAATCACCTTTAAAAGGGCGAAGGGTGGACGAAAACGGGAGTTGGAGACAGGACATGAAATTTATTCTGTAATAGACACATCAGAAATAGTCTATCTAATTGTGCTTTTGTAACATCACTTGATGTAATATAGAGCTTTGAACAATAAACTTTTGAAGTGTTTACTACGCTAGGGATTTTGGTGGTTTGGGCCCAACCTCTGGAAGTTCCACACAAGTTTTCATACTCTGTGTAGTTGCAGAACCAATGCTTAAGTATCTAATGTAGTTGTAAAGTATATTCCCATTCAATAAAGATACAGTTCTCTTTCTTCAAGATTGTTAGAAATTGCGTTCTTGAAGTAGGACAATTGCAATCGTATTTTCCGACTTACGACAATATTTTATTATCGGTAGATAGTTCCAATTCTTTTAATACCATTGCATTTGAGTTACAGATCGTAGAATTACTAATTTCAATATTATTTGTCTTTATGAATTTCATTCTTCTTTTAGCATAATGAAGCGTTCAACCATCGATCAATGTTGATTAATTAAGTCATAAAGAGAATTCCATTGCAAAATTACTTAAATAATTGCTGTACGATTTATTTAATTCGCTTCAGTTATACTGTTGTTCCATTACTGTTAAGCTTAGTTATCCTGCTGTTCCATTACTACTCAACTAGTTATATTGTTGTTCCATTACTGCTTAGTTAGTTAGAATGATGATTCAATTCAATTCCATTACTGTTTAGCTTAGTTAGACTGCTGTTCCATTCAATTCCATTCCTGTTCAGTTTATTATTGAATTCAATTCAACTGCTGATTTCTCTAGGTTGCTGTTTGGTTCAGTTAGATTGTTGTTTAATTCCATTAGATAGATGAAAAATCTTGTTGCTCAATCTTAGGTTAAAAATCAATCCAAGCCACCCCTCGTAGGATAAGCAAGCTTAGGAAGTTAGCAAATTATTCCTCATAAGTGACAAGGAACATCTGTTAGACGACCTGACTCGCATATATTGTGCCAACACTCTTGGAATAAAAAGGCTTACCCCAGGTTGATAATTAAATGAGAAATCACTAGATTTTCCAATAAAAAGCCACCTCTTTCAACACCAACAATAGTCCCACATGTGGAACCAGCACATTAAATCTCCTGACTGCATCAGATAGTGATATGGTAAGTGGTTTCCCCACCACTTACTTCCTTCCCAAGTTTTCTCACAATGGATGAAGATGTGAGATATTTTTGGTGCCTTTGGAGTGCACCCATAATGATACAACATCTCCCTATATCCTCCTTGGGAGTGGCCATGTTTAGAAATGTTTATGGCCCAAAGTTGGCCATGAAGTTTATATGGAAGAATGCTCTTCTTTGGAGCTATGGCTTGCATATACATGGTAAAGGAATGCAAATATTCATTAAATAAAACATTATGTACATAAGCATGTTCCTCACCAAAATTTCTGCTCATACAAATGGAGTGGTCCATAGATAGGTCCCCTCTCATTCAAAAAGAGGAAAGAGGTGGTTGTAATAACTCCTTCATTGAGTTATGTATCTCTCCCATCTCCACATGGTTCATGCATCTTTGAAAATGCTGATATAGTTCCTCTTCAAAGCCTTCCCAAGTGTCGCTCTCCATGATGGTGTTGTAAGCTCTCATGGAATAAGTATGGCTGAAAAGGAATTCTTCATGTTCTTTTTGTAGCAACTTCTCCTTGAGCTTGGAGGCTCTAGATAAGAAGATCCTACCATGATAATAGATGGCTTAATCTTGGACTAAATATCCCTCCTCTTGAAGCTGGTCATCAAGTATCATGCATGTAAAAAGATCCTTTGAATAATCCACCAACTGTTGGGATTTCCAATATGGATCTATCTTCCATAGTGACAACGCTGATGATCTATCACAAAGAACATCTGTCATATGGCTTCCCTTCTCCTTGACATCTCCCATGCCAAAGGTATATGTTGGAAGGTTGCTATCATTCCCATGCTTCTCCTCCCACAACGCAGAATCTGAAATGAGAGTGGGTAATGATGATGTTGGGAGAATGTCTCCCTCCTCCTTGAGTCTACCCAGGACTCTTAGCATTGTATCTTGTCCTGCTAATGCTCCCATTCCTCCTGGATCTATGAATGGTGCATCATGATGTGAGACATGTCTCACCAAATCCATATTAGGTGGCCTCCCAGGTGGTTTGCCACAAGATAGTGATGTCTCATGGACCAATCTCATATGCATAATAGATGGGACTATCATGTCCCTGCTTCCAATACACAAATCCAACTCTATTTCTTGTGTGGAAGTTTCATGATTTGGGTACCACTCTTAATGATGCAAGAGTCCCTCTGATCCGGATTTATGCAGGAACGCAACAGAATAAACACATAACCATAAATACAGAGATGCAGCAGAAATAACACTTCATTTCATTAATATCAAAGAACTGAAATTTGCTTACAGACAGAATGGAAATAAAACTAGCTAGGGTGCTGGTAGCTATCTCTGAGAAGAGATGTGGTGGCTACAGACCTCTGAACTGAGTTACAATGAGGCGCGAGGGCCTATTTATTATCGAGAAACAATGGAGAACCCTAAACATCCCAAAAACCTAACCCTAGGAGATGAAGCGCCAAAACTATGGGCCCCGTTTGGGTAAATTGGTGTTTCAACTTCCCAGGGACGTAACTTTGGCATACTATCTCCGTTTGACGCACATGATAGATCATTAGAAATCTATATCCGAGGAATACAACTTTTGGGTAAAACGATGCCCAAAAAACGTCGTTTAGGGCCTCAAAACGGCTCCGAAAGTTCAGGACCCGAAAAACTGCTAAAAATAGTAAGTTATGCCGAAACTGAAAAACTGAAAGAGACAATGGTGGGGGGCCAAGTGGAATAGGTGGGTGGCCACCAATATCCACATGGATCATTCCTCCCCCCTTAGGAAGCAATGGTATGCATTGCGTTAAGTTCCTCCATGAGATGAGGAAATTTCTGCTGAACTTGGTCCCTGGTGAACCACTTTCCTTGGTGCAGGAGTTGGCCAGCTTTGACAACCCGATACAGTTGGATCCTCTGTTGGCGAGTGTTCTTAATTTGAATTTCCATGATACAATCTGTGGTGGCATGTTCCATGCAGTCTAGGTTTAACTCTGTTGGTGTGAGTTGCTCTGCAACGTCCGAAGTGTCCAGTAGAGGTGGGAAGTAAGGACGAAGGCGATCCACATTGAAGACTGGGTGCAGACCAAGGAATGGTGGAATACTAAGCTCGAAAGCATTGTTCCCTACAACCTTGGTGATGGTGTATGACCCGTATCGGAGCGGGTGAAGCTTGCGGTGAGGTCCAGTGAGGCGCTCCTTCTGCAAATGCAGCCATACTTTGTCGCCCACCTGGAAGTTGTGTGGCACCCGGTGTTGATCATGGCGCTGCTTGTACTTCGCATTGGCTCTGTCCAATATATCATGAACCTGTTGGCGGATGTGTTGAATGCGCTCGAAGAAGCTACTTGCTTTGTCAACTTCAGACTGGACATGAGCTGAATCGGCCTGAGCAGCTGCAAACGGCATGGCTATGTCAATGGGACATAGTGGCTGGAATCCCAAGCCCACCTGAAAGGGGCTATGGCCACTTGAACTGTGGAGAGCCCGGTTATAACTGTGTTGTACATAGGGGAGGCTCTCGTCCCATGTGCGTGGATGCTTTGAGTTGTACATGCGCAGAATGTGTACAATCATTCTGTTGACGACCTCTGTCTGGCCATCTGCTTGGGGATGGAAAGCTGTGGACTTGGTGAGCTTTGTGTCCAACATTGACCAGAGGCTGGACCAAAATGTGCTGAGGAACCTGCTATCTCGATCTGATATGATAGACTGTGGGATCCCAAAGTGCACCCACACTCGTTCAAAGAAGAGTTTAGCAGTGGCTTCTGTTGTGATATTCTTCTTATAGGCCGCCATAATGGCCATATTCGAGAATCTGTCAACGACCACGAAAGCACAGTCATTTCCATTCTTAGTAGAAGGCAGGCCCGACATGTAATCCATGGAGATGGATTCCCAAGGTCGACTAGGGGTAGGTAGTGGAGTATATAGGCCTTGCTTCTTGATGGTCGGTTTGGCAATGGCACAAGCAGTGCAGGATATGATGTGCTTCTCGACATCCTTTCGAAGGTTTGGCCAATAGAAATACTTCTGTAGTATTGCTACTTTTTTCTCGACCCCGAAATGCCCAGCGACTCGACTGTAGTGTGCTTCCCATATCATCTTGGCACGCTCGCTTGAAGGAACACAAAGGTGTCCCAGGTGACATAAAAGTGCATCTTGGAGGTGAAAATTTGGAACTTGCGTGCCCCCCAAGAGTGCCTTGTGAGTGTGGCCGAATTCTGGGTCACTCTCATAGAGAAGCGGCCAATCAGAAGTCTCGTGCCCACAAGAGTTGAGCACGGTGGTGAGCGCCACGATCGGTGGTCGGCTGAGGCAGTCTGCAATATTATTGGTGCTACCCTTCTTGTACTTGATGTTCAAATGAAACTGTTGCAGATATGTGGACCACTTCTGATGGCGATCATTCTGCAACTTCCCTTGTGTCTGTATGAACTGCAGGGGCCGGTGGTCTGTGTGGATGATTGTTTCCTTCCCGAAAATGTAATGCTTCCATTGTCGACAGGCTTGCACAATGGAATACATTTCTTTGTCATAGGTGGGATACTTGCGAACTGTCTCAGACAATGTCTCACTGTGATATGCCACCGGATGTCCCTGTTGAGTAAGAACTGCCCCAATAGCATAGTCAGAGGCATCTGTCTCGATCTCAAATGGCTGCTGCAAGTCTGGTAAGGTGAGCACTGGGGCAGAACAGAGGCGATTTTTCAATTCTTTGAACGCCTTCTGTTGAGGTTCCGACCAAAAGAGTTTTGCTCTCGCTCCTCCTTTGGTGACTTGACTCAAGGGCCAAGTGATATGAGAGAATCCCAACACGAATCTACGGTAGAAATTAGCAAGACCCAGAAAGCTGCGAAGCTTTGTTATAGTAGTCGGGGCTAGCCAATCCCGAATGACTTGGATCTTGGCTGGATCCACATGCACCCCCCTTTCATCAATAATGTATCCCAGATCTTGAACCTGGGTCATGCCAAACGTGCACTTCTCCAAATTGGCACACAACTTGTGTTTCCCGCAGTGTTTGGAGGACTTGTCGGATGAAGAAGGTGCCTTCCCAAGTCTGGCTGAAGATCAGAATGTAATCCAAGTACACCACTACAAATGAGTTGGTGAATGGCCGCAAGATGTTGTCGATTATCCTCATGAAGGTTGCGGGAGCATTCGTCAAACCGAAAGGCATGACCAGCCATTCGAAAAAGCCTTCCTTGGCTTTGAAGGCAGTCTTCCACACATCGGAGGGTTCAACCAGTACCTGGTGATACCCCAAATTCAAGTCAATATTGTTGAAATATTTTGCACCTTTGAGTTGGTCCAGAAGGTCATCAATCCGTGGGATCGGGTACCAAGCTCCTAGACAAGGATCTTGTTCAATACCTCGATAGTCAATACGTAGAGTTCCACGTTCCATCCTTCTTTTGTACCAACACGATCGGGCTCCCACGGGGCGATGAACTTGGTCGGATGTGACCTTTCTGAAGCAGCTCCTGAATCCGCCTCTTGATTTCATCATTCTCTAGAACAGCGCGCCGATAGATCGGCCATTGGGTAGCTGCGCACCTGGGGTCAGATCAATCGGGTGCTTGACCTGACAGTGCAGAGGAACGCCTGTGGGTGAGGTGAAGATGTCCCCGTACTCCTCCACAACCTTATCCATTTTTTGTTGTCATGCAGAGGAGCCCTTTCTAGAGGTCGTGGCCACAGTCTTCTTCTTGCCCTGGGGGCGATCATCAGGAAAATGAATTTCCTGGTTTGGGAAATGAGCTTACTGCATTGTTTTGCAGTAACCAAAGAGATTGTAGAGGTGGTACCTCTCGGTATCCTCGTACAACTTATTTCCCAAAGTAATAATAACAAAGACGCAGGTCGAGACCACATACGCATGACGCTTCCATAAGTATGGTTTAGTCCACAATACATCGTGAAACATCAATGTGAGCAACGTCACATAATACCTCATCCGTGAAGGGCTTGATGCTATAGGGAAGGCGGCACTGCTGGTTGACGCGGAGATCTCGTCCTTGGTGAAGCCACCCGATGGTGTATGGATGTGGGTGAGCTGTGGTCGGCAAACCCAACCGCTTCACGGAGTTTGCAGAAATGAGGTTCTTTTGGCTCCCATTGTCGATAATGAACTGTATAGGGGAGCCCTTTACCCACATATGGGAGTGGAAGAGACGTTCCTCCTCCTCTGGATCTTCCGGTTCCTCCTTCTGGACCTTTGTAGTGGCAACAGTGGCGTTGGGCTCCGCATCAATAATTTGTGTCCCTTTTTCATTCCCCTTTTCAGGTTCTGATTCGGAGTCGGAGCATGCATCTGACTCAGAAGCCCTCATCTCGACCACTAGCGACTGCTTGGCCCGACAGTCACTTGTGTTGTGAGTGGAGCTCTTATGGAACTCACACCACTTTCTCGTGTCCTTCTTTGGCTTTACGGTGTTGTTCTTTTCTTGTGGCTTTGACAGGTTGTCTCTAGCCGCCATGCCTTGGCTCTGTCCTTTGTTCTGCGGTTTGGAAGCACCTTTTCCTTGCTTTTGATTCGCAAATCCAAAGTCTCGATCTTCCGTTTTCAATGCTTCAATCTTACAACATACCTAGGGTCGTACTAAGCGAGGAGATGTCGAGGAACTCCATTTCTTGAATGTATCTCAGGCATACCATATACTTTAGCACCAAATGTCAATCTTTGATACCCAGCCTTGTGCGTGGTATGAACAACATTCGTCAGCTCATGACATCTTGATCCCTTTGTTGTCGCAGCGTGGTCCATTGTATGTACTTGTCCTCATAGCTCCCCCACTAGATAGCATCACTTCCTTGACAACGTCTCGGAAAGAATTCCAAGTTGGTACGACCGAGAACAGAGAGGGTTCTGTCTGGTCCTTGTTCTCACAGTAGGTTTCCCACTAGTCCTTAACATGGGGGGTAGCTTTGAGGAGTGCAAAAATAATCTTCTCCCAGTCTGAAAAGTCATGAACAGAGAAATATCCTTCTAATAGATTCAATCATCTATCTACGGCATCTGCGTCTATTTGACCCTCAACAAGGGAATGTCAAAATTTACTTGTACCTTAAAGGAGTCGCAACTCGCAGTGGCCACTGGATGCGGATGTCATTTGCAAGGCACCAAGTGAAGGATCTCGAGCAAAGTTATCCATCATCGGTTCCTTTGTTTTTCGAGGGCCTCTCGAGCAACATTGATCTCCTCTCCTCGCTCCTCATCTTCCTTCGTCTCATGGGCGTCCTCGTCGAGGTTTGCGAGAATGCATCTTGCAAAGGTTCCACCAGATCAAGCCCTAGCTCTTATACCTGGACTGCTGGGGACATGCAAAGAAGGATCGAGAAAAGGTATCGCTCCACAAATACGATCCGAATTTATGCAGAACGCACAGAATAAACACATACATAAATATAGAGATGAAGCTGAAATAACACTTCATTTCATTAATATCAAAGAACTGAAATTTGCTTACAGACAGAATGGAAATAAAACTAGCTAGGGCGCTGGTAGCTATCTCTGAGAAGAGATGTGGCGGCTACAGGCCTTTGAACTGAGTTACAATGAGGCTCGAGGGCCTATTTATTATTGAGAAACAATGGAGAATCCTAAACATCCAAAACCTAACCCTAGGAGATGAAGCGCCAAAACTATGGGCCCTGTTTGGGTAAATTGGTGTTTCAACTTCCCAGGGACGTAACTTTGGCATACTATCTCCGTTTGATGCACATGATACATCATTAGAAAGCTCTATCCGAGAAATAAAACTTTCAGTACAAATTTGATAATCAAATTCACTGGTAAAATAATGCCCAAAAAACATCGTTTAGGGCCTCAAAACGGCTCCGGAAGTTCAGGACCCGAAAAACTACTAACAATAGTAAGTTATGCCGAAACTGAAAAACTGAAAGAGACAATGGTGGGGGGCCAAGTGGAATAGGTGGGTGGCCACAAATATCCACCTGGATCACCCTCTAATTGGAGAAATTTCTCCATCCTCACCTCTTGGTGGTGGTGGATCATATCCTGCTATTCCAGCGCTGTGACCCCTCTCTTGTTCTTCTTCTTCTTCCTCCTCATCATCTGAGAAGACCTATATGTAGTGTGCCTTTCCTGCTGCACATTTATGTTCGGGTTCCCAAGAATCTTGGCATGTGAAGAAAATATTACTTCTCCTTAAATCTCTTCGGACATCATCATCAAGAGGTTTTTTTATTTTGGCTCTCCTTTGAAAGAGGATCCTTCTCATCTTTTCCCTTTGATGGAAAAGAGGGCTTATGCTGAAATGTTGCCTTTGCTTTTGGCAAGGCATCTTGAAGATCTCTAGCCCTTTCAATGGCATCTTGAAGGGTAGTGGTCTTGGTATACTTAACCAACCCATGAAGAGGTTCATCTAATCCATCAATGAACATATAGACCCTTCTTGTTGCAGATAAATCAAGAACCATAACAGAAAGTTTAAAAAAATCAGAAATATAAGTTTCTGGATTACCTGATTGTTTGAGTTTTGCAAGACCCATGAATTGTGCTTCAGGATCTCTTCTATCAAACCTCTCCACCAACCTCCTTGTGAACTATGAATATACAGTCACATTGGCATGACCCAATGTAGACAAGCCATGGAACCACCAATCATGTGCTTCACCCTCAAGGTGCAACACTGCTATCTTAATGGCTTCCGTCTCCGGTACTTTGTTCAGCTGGAAGTAGATGTCAAGCTTCTCTACCCATGATTTGGCAATGCATTTATATGACCCATCAAAGTTGGGTAAGAAAAATATGCCCATAGTACGATGTAGATCATGATTCTGAATGAATCCTCCACCTCTATTGTGATGCCTGGGTCTCCTATTGTCCTTGATTTGAAAAAATTCTTGAAAACTCAATTTGTCCTTGAATCTCTGATATTGAGACTCATACTCCATAAAATGGTCTTCAAGGGATTCTTGTTCTTGAAACCCTTCATTTCCCACTGCTAAGAATGTAGGAATTGTAGAGCATTGGGAAAATTGTTGCTGCTGCACTGGTTGATCACTCCAGTGATGAGAAATGCCGGAGCCTTCACCATGTTGAAATACTTTAGGGGATTCCTTGTATATATCCATCCTCATCTCCTTTATTTCTTTAGAAATGTCTTGCATATCTTTGAGAAGAATCTTAGGAAACTCTTTCTCTTCATCTTCTCCTCCAGATAAAGGGGTTTTACCCTTGTCTTCTTCGTCATTTGTATAATCAAACTTCTGGTGTCTTCTTCTTTGATACCTCTTCTCTCTATCAGTAAGAGGATCTCCTTCTTCAGATGACATATTGGCTTTTGAATATGCACAGGCCGTGCTGAGATTATGTTCTGATACCACTGTAATATTCCCAAATGGGAAAATTAGGAATATAGTGCAAAACCATGGAATAGAAATGTAAAACATTATATAAAATCAAGAGGAAAATATGGAGACCTTCTAATAATAATAACAACAACAAAATATGCATAATAAATGGGCCATAATATGTAAAATAATATAGAACAAGCCTCCAATGGACAAAAACCTTCAAAAGAGGTGCTGCTACTATATATCAAAATGCTGAAAGACTGCTATAGCACTGTTTAAAAGGCACTGCTACAGCAAATGAAGATACAAAATAACATGGGCTGATGTATGCCTCAAAATATAGATCTAATACAGATCTAGGCACTATAAAACCTCCAATTAAGAACCCCTCAAGGGTTTTCAACAAAACACCATGTACAAGATGGGAATCTAAGCCCTAGGGCTGAAGATCCACTGCAACATATAGATCTGGAATGTGTGGTTGATCTGATATAAGAAATAATGCAGCCTCCTCTAATAGATCTCCTAGATTAAAGGAAAATCCCCTTCACTTGCAAACCTCCTCTCCAAATGGTGTACTGAAACCACCCAACAACTCCTCCTTCAAAATAACATAGATATGGAAAGAAACTGCGCTATAGGGGAAAATATATATATGGCCTGATGCCAAGATCTGAAAATATGCACAAGGGCCTTCCTTACTGTCCTCCCAATGGAAAGGAACCCTTCTCCACTAAAAATAAGCACTGAAGTGACCCACAGATGGTCTCCACTACTGCAAACTGCAAAACAAGTCAACCCTCAATAGGATCTGCTGTAGATGTAAGATGAAGCTTTGGAAAAATGCCTAATAGTGGAAGTGAAGTACAAGACTCCTCCAAGAGATTCTCAATGGAAGAGGCGGGATTCTCGATTAGGAACACCCAGTGCTAAACAACACTTGCAATCTTAGCTAAACAGTCAAAGAAAGCTATATGTTTAAACATACCATATATTCAGAAATATAATAACCAATTCATAATGAATATTACTTCCATCCTCTTCCTTTTATAAGATATGAGCTTCCAAACCCTAAGCTCCATTCATTTATGACACTACTTCCATGCAAGGTGTCTCCATCTAAAACTGCGTTGTCCCTCATTGATTTACACTCCTCCATGACAACGCCGTTGATTAGGTCAAAGTTGATCCAATCAAGATGTTCCAACCCCTTTTCACACCTAAGGGTGCTTAGTTAAGCTGCCAAGATGTTTTCCTTTTACATTGGCATTGATTTATTCATTATTAAGGAGACTTATGGACCTCCATTGTCCTCTTATTCATTAAACAGAAAGCAAAAGAAAAATTTAATATTCCAACTAGCTCATGGCTAATTGGGAATATTAAATTGGCCATTTCTATTTCATTTGATCACCAAGCTGTATATTGCAGTTCATAGATACCTGGTAATCCTTTTGCCTAGTTCCCCCCTTTTTGTTTTATTTTGTTTTTTAAAAGTTCTAAAATTAATTGACCACGATAACATTTTACCTGTGCTCATCTCCTTATCTGATCTTAGGTTGAGATCGATGGTGACATTTCCTGAGTTTACCAACCAACGAATCCCCTTAGATGGGAATCCTAGTCCTTTTACTTCTTTTGGAAATGTTGGAGCTCTCTATATGGCAACATTTTCCCTCCCTAGATTAACCATTGGTCTTCATGTTTGGTTATTTTCGACCCCTGTGGTTTCAAACATCCAAACTACTTCTCAACTGAGATCCCTTCACTTGAACTGTCTCAACCCCATGTTGATCTTAAGCTTGACCCCTTGCCTTATTCACCCATTTCTTCACCTTGTTCTTTTTCTTCACTTGGCGAAAGTCTGGATTCTAGTAACCAAGTGACTAAGAAGAAGAAGAAGTCTTAGAAGAAGAAGAAGGAAAATAAGCTAGGGGAAAAATTAGTAGCCATCGCTACAGGTGCGACTGATAATGAAAAAAATTTCAATCCATCCCACATAGTCAAATTCCCTTACATTATATGCAAGGGCGACCATATTCTTAGAAGTTACCCTAGTATTCCCAAGGTGTTAGAAGTTTGGTCCGTTGGCCCGAATCAGCCTTTGTCGTCAGCCTCTGGTGATCATGTTGATGATGAACCTTCGGCTAGAGATCATAAGACTCATGAGAAACACGGTAAAATCAAATTTCCTTGTAGGTTATGTGAAGGGGACCATCCCATTCACCTCTTTCCTTATATAGATGAAGCCTCCAAAGTGTTGAATACCCTTTTGGCTTCTGAATCCCGTCTTCCAGTTGGCTACCGGAAGTTTTATTCGAGTCCTTTGCTAGATGATCAAATGATTGAGTGTGATTCATCTTCGGTCAATCCCTCTCTCTTTGAAAATCCATCTCGTGAGTCCATTTCTGACCAATATTTGGTTAAGGAAAAGGTCGAACTGATTCCACCTATGGTTCATCAAGTATTTTCCTTAGAGAGTGGATCCATCCCACTCAGGTTCTCTTTGTTTCGTATGATTCCTCGGGATCGGAGGGAGACCCTCTTGCTCTCGTGATCTAGGCGGGTTATCCTCCTGCCTATGCTCTCATAGTCCAGGAGGGTGATCCTCCTATTTCGGTTCCCGAGGTCCAGGAGGGTGATCCTCCTGCTCCCGTAACGTCAAGGGATAGTCTTATTGATTATGCAGTACCCCCTCCATGCAGTGTAATTACTTCCTTTGATTGGAGTCGATTCACGGGTTATCATATTCCTTTTTTCGTGCCCTTTGAGATCAAGGTACAAGCATATAATGTGGCCATACTAAGCACGATTATAGATGAAGGTGCATCTGTTAGTATTCTGTCTTCAACTACTTCGCAGTATTTCGTTTCTCCGCAGCTTGTTCTGTTTACCCATAATCTGTTGGATTTCAATAAAGGAACCAGTCAACCGTTAGGGATCCTTCCAAAGTTTCTTGCTACTTTGGGAGGCAAGATTGTCTATATAGACGTGCTGTTTTTCCAAGGCCCCTTGGATTTTCACACACTCTTGGGGTGTGACTATACTTATGTCACGGGAGCGCTTGTCTCCTCCCTCTTTCGTGTGGTCTGTTTCCCACATGAAGGTCGGATTATGACCATTGAACAACTTTTGTTCATCAGTCCCAACATGACATCTAGTCTACCATCATCTCTTAATGGTACTTATGTACCAGTGGTATCTTCTCCATCACAGGTTAATTATGTGGCCACCTATTCATTGCCCGCATCCAGTGATAGTTTTTTCAGTGATGTTGTGTACCGTGTACTGGGGGCATTAGATCTCATCTTCCAGGGTGTTTTCCTCCTATCAGATAAGAATCTCTTGGAATCCATGACATCTTAAATGTCATGATAAGAAATTTGGAGCATTTTTCCTTTTCTTGTGTCAAGCTCCTTAAGAAATGAAGCAAGCCCTTCAGAGCATAGTTCCTATTCTTGTGTCAAGCTCCTTAAAAAATGAAACAAGATTTTCAGAGCATAGTTCCTTTTGTTGTGTCAAGCTCCTTAAAAAATGAAACAAGCTCTTCAGATTAGAGTTCCTCATCTTGTGTCAAGCTCTGTAAAAAATGAAACAAGGGGTCATGAGGATAGTTCTTTCACTATGTCAACCTCGTTAAAAAACGAATTAGGTCATATGAGGATAGTTCTTTTAATGTGTCAACCTCATTAAAAAATGAAACAAGTTCTAGTTTAATTAGAGTCTCTGATTAGATCTCGTAAAATCCCAGTCGAGTCTTTCACTTGATCTCGTAGTTGAACCTTCATTCCATCCACCTGTTAGCCACCTATAAAATTTTTCATATCAAATGGTGGCTAAATCATTTTTGGAAGCCTTCAAGAAACAAGTTTTATTGCAAAATTGTTAATTCTTGAAGTCTTATGAAGACATCATGTCCTTTGGTTAATCTTCACTGCTGTTTCCATTTTAAACTCTGAAATTTTGCTGTTTTCCCTGAAGAAAAAGACTGCTGAAAACTCCATTTTTCATCACTTTTCACTCCTCCTTATCTTCATCATTAACCTCCTTTTTAATCCCCTTTTTCCTCATAAAATTCCTCTATTTTCTATTATTTCCCCTTTCCCCTTCATAAAAATCCCTTTGTAAGGTTTGAAAGTCCTTTTTAAACCTGATCGAAACCCCCAAATCCATTAAAAAACCTTGAAAAAATCATAAAAAATAGTGTTTTTAGCCACAGGCCTAAGCCCCTTTGGGCTAAGTCCTAAACAACTTCCCCACATATACTCGCGCCCTAGAACCAGGCGCTAAACCCATCGGGCGCTTATCGCATCGGGAACTTTTTGATCAGCGCAAGTCTTTTTGTGTTATAAAAACCCAATGCCGATGAGCCCCTTTTGTTTTAAAGCCCCGATCCCTTGTCCCTTTTGTAAAACCAACGGCCCCGCAATCGGGCGCTTAAACTTATCAATAAACCCTTCCTGATCATATTTTTCCTTTGTAAATTCATAAAAACCCACTTTTTCTATGTTTGTATTAAACCCGCCGTTTCATTGTTTCTAAAGGAAAAGAACCGTTGATCCAAAGGCCGATCGACGGTCAATACAATATCGCATTAGAGTTTTTGATCGGGCGTATTTGAAAAGTCCACTCCTTCGTCCCGATTTTGATTGGCCCTCTTATGCATATAACCCTGATCCCTTTATCTTCTTCCATATACCCGAAGGCCCCGCAATTGGGCGCTAAGTATTACAAATAGCCCGCCTTGAAGCCAAAAACCTTTGTATTTCACAAAAATTTCGATTTTCATATGTTATAAAGGGTTCCGCTCGTTCATTGGTTAAACCCTTTCCCGACCGTTGATCTTGAACCAATCAGATGGTCTGCGCAATCTTGCATCACGAGATTTCATTGGGCGCGTTGAATATTTTATTCCCCCTCCCCGATTGGCGATCTCCCGATGAGTTCTCAGTCGTCGATCTTTTCCGCCTTTCCCTGATCCAACGGCCCTTATAACTCCATCCCTAAGCCCTTTCCCCCTGCTGAGAACTCCTCCGATTCATCCTCCACTGTTGATCTGATTTGCAGATCGACGACCCACAGTCAATCGCATTGGCGCCCATTCTGTTTTTCCCCTGCCCATCACAGACCTCCGATTGCATCTGGGCCATCCACGTGTTAAGATCTGATGGTCCACATTGAATGTCGTGACCTTGGTTAAAATTATGAAGCCCTGCTTTATAATGTTTTTGGGAGATCTCCGCCGTTGATGTCTGCAGATCAACAAACCATATTAATCCTTTCTCCGCCTCGTATATTATTCCATTTAACCCCAGATTTGATCTCCACCGTTGATCCGTTTCATCCAACGGCTCATAATAAGTGCAATAGGCCCAACTCCTTTGGGTCCTACCCCTTCCAAGATTCGATCTCCGCCGTTCATTTTTTGATCCAACGACTCAAATTAAAACCACTTTTCCCTGCCCCCACCTATTATCGCCCGCGCATCTATCAGTTATCGCGGTCTTTCCACAACCGTCAGATATAAGACCCCAGTTCTGGCGGCTGACGCACATTTTTTGCGTAAATTTATGCCTGGAAGTTAATTCTCAAAAATCACGCGATATGGGCAGTTTTGAAATGCCACATGTCGCCCTCTGACGCATATCGCGTTCAAAAAGCTAAAACCGCCCATCCACCTTTTCGCAGTGCGATACTGCTGGTTTCTCAAGCTGAAACCACTTTCCCCTTTCATATTGCGTTTCATTGCCTTCGCTCCCCGCCGTTGATCTCTGCAGATCAACGGCTCAGATTCAATCTAGCCATTACATATCACCCTCTGCCATATTCCAAGGGATTGCGTAGATCAACATCAGCCATTGATCTCCGTGGGCCAAGCTAATCCAACGGCCCAAG
The DNA here is from genome assembly GCA_034641835.2 of Pinus albicaulis. NCBI lineage: Eukaryota > Viridiplantae > Streptophyta > Pinopsida > Pinales > Pinaceae > Pinus > Pinus albicaulis. Next base: position 1,218,682,973 of record CM076582.1, read on the forward strand.
ATCGTTTGGAAACCCGGAATTTTGATTTAATACTTTAACTTCCACAAAAGGAATTTCCACCCATTTCCTTTGTATTTCTTCTATTTTCACGAAAACCAGCCCTTCTCCATTTTATTTCCCCGGTCGCTCTCAACCGTTGATCTTTGCAAGATCAACAGATCTGACTTAATTTCCCCCACCCTTTGTTCCAAACCACCTCTCATCTGACTCCGCGATCAATCTCCACCGTTGGATGCTTTCATCCAACGACCACGCTCTTAATCGCAACCTCTGAAGCAGTCTTACCCAGCCATGCAGGATTTTATAATATTTTGTGTATTTTGTAGGTTTTAAAGGTTTTTCAAATGATTTTAAAAGAAAATTAAAGCCGAGGATGACGATCCTCCAGGCTTCCATTTATAAAAAAGTATCCACCTACGGGGTTCAACACCACGTTTCATCAGTGCATTATGAGCACTGATGCCATGAGAACCCCCTGCGCACCTGCACATCAACAAGACACAGAAGAATTGAAAAAATAAAGAGTATCAGTGTTGAAGATCAAATTAGAACAAACATGAAGAATTAAAGATGGTTTACCCAGTTTTGAGGGATTACGACTAAAAATCGACAATAAAAAGCCTAATCCACTAAAATAAACACAGTTAAAGAACAAAAGACAGAATTCAGGCCTAATCATGCCTAATACACAGATCAAAAACAAATTAGTCATGTTTTAGGTCAAAACAATAATATCTACTAGACCAAGAATGCCTCCGCTGCCACATCAGAGGCTAATTGATTCCTCTCAACTACCAAAAGCCACCTGTAGCCTCAAAGCTTTCAAAAATGCCAAGTTATGACTAGAACAGAGGATATTTGCCTCATCACAATCGAACAGTTAATTCAATCAAAGAACTTATTGTAAAATATCAGCAGAGTTATTACAAAGATGACACAGAGCCTTAAATTCAACAAAATCTCCCCACTGAGCTTAATACTTAATGTAAAGCCAATTAATACAGAGAAATATCTGTAAACTTCTCCATTGAGCCCCTCAAAGGCCGAGAAGCATTAAAGCGTATTAATTGAGCTTGTAGATCTTTTCTCTCTTTCGACCTCCTCATTCTTTCTATAAAATCTTCCTGAGGAGCTCATTGTAAAGGGTTGGTTGCAGAACTTTGAAATATACTCGTGCTCGAAACTTCTACATGTAAATAGCGTTCGAAGGCTCTTGAAGCTCTGTTTGTGATCAAATAAGTTAGGCTGAGAAGTGAAGATGATTGCTGAACTAAAACATTGGACTTGAAGGATGTAACTGGTTTGACATCAATATACAAGCTGTTTCTTGGGATCCTGGTCTATATCACTGGTGAAGTGCTTCTTTTTTTGTTATTGTATTTTCCTTTCATGTATGCCATATTTTCCATTATTCTCTGATAAATAACAACAAGCATAGAGTTAGGATTTACTATTAACAGTAGCCTTCTCTGACTGATAAGCTTTATCTCAATGTTTTCCTCCAAATTGTTTATTTAAGAATGATTCAATACAGTTCAAGAAGTTAGGAATTCTGGCGTTCCATCGTCCTACTGTTTACTTTAAACATCATTCTTGAATGTTATTTTCATTATCTGCTTAGTAAATTTAGACTAGAAAAGTGATGGTGTGCCCTGTTTTCTAGCTTCTTTCTCCAAAGGTAAATTCTGAAAGTTTCCCTAAGTGTATGTTGAAAGCAGTCTAGATTTAAAAGTATCTTAACTGATCTTATGCTGCACTTTGTTTTTCTTATATGTTTTCATCTTTTCTGAAAGTAATTATGCGGATTACTGGATTGTTTGTCTGTTGAGTCAACTTTAATACGAACTTGCCCAAGGAGTATAATGGTTAGCCCTGTCCTTGGTTGGTTTAAAACAGTTACTTAAAAGGCTTTTCTTGTTCAGACAAACTGCTAAATCCTAGTTGAAATTAGTGTCTGTTTCCACCCCTTCAACACTTTTATTGTTTCCATTCTGTCATTTAATCTCAAAAATCTTGTGATATAGATGACTTTCCCCTTGGACCACTCTTGAAATTGTTGCACAATTAAAGCCCTATTATGACTCCATAGCCCAATGGACTAAAAACCAACGTTATATCTATCTTTTTAGCCAAATCTTGTTCTGATTTCTTGCAACTTCTCACCTTTGAAACTCTTTCTTTTAGGACTTTCCACTCAACTCATAATCATGCTCAACCATCCAAAAACAAACAAAACCCTCGCTCTTAATAACTAGCCTAATATCATACCCAAAGCTTTAAAAGATAAATCAATCTTTGCACTTATTGGAGAGATCCCTCTCCAGGTTTAGGAGGGCTAGATCCTAGAATCCCAAAGTGGTTCAAGTGTTCTCCCCGCAGTTCTGGTCTCACCAATCTGCTGGAATTACGGGGAGCTAACATTTCTGGCGACTCCAGTAGGGATTTTTGAGTCAATTTCATCTTAAATACTCTTAAGACTCAGAGTACCCATAATATCTTTAGATTGGTATTCATAATAAACATGGTGGTGGAACCATAAAACATTTTACCTCCGTAGGAGCTAAAATTTTTCCACCTGGCGACTCCACACTCTGAAACTCCCAAAAGACCAAATGAATCCACTGGTAGAAGACCTTGAACTGATTGAACAGACACAGTGACCTATTTTTCTTATTTACAAACATGGATTTAGATATAGACCCAGAAGACAAACATATGATCATGATGGAAAAATTGATGTACATGCTTGGAAGAGGGCTGGATAGGTTTATGGCTAATCTAAACGTTGGTTATCCAGAGTGACATATGCCTCTCCCTAAGCAAACAAAAACTCTACAACTACGAGACATGTATGATGAACAAGATTATAAAGAAAACAATCAAGAAAAATATCTAATCATGATGGAAAAGATGATGAACATGCTTGGAAAGAGAATGGATAGGTTGATGGCTAATATGAATATTGATGATCTAGAGCAACCTAGGCCTTTCCCTGGTCAAACACAAGCCCAAGCACCTCAAGACCAAGATGGTGACCAAGATATGTATTATGATCAACACCTTATGGAAAATTATGAGCCAACTTACAAAGAAAGCAATAAAGAAGGTTTTCAAGAAATTTTTGATTACCTTCCTATGTCCTGTACCATGCTGATAATAGATCTTCACAGTCAAATTGCAAATACTAATAGTGAGCAGTGCTTCGAGGAAACAAGAAGCTATTTTCAAAACACAAAATCTGAAATTGAGGAAACACCAACAAATATAGAAACCCTTTCTTTGTGTTATAACCCTTTTCAGATGACACAACAAGAGTGGCATCCTGAAAATGTAGAAGAAACAATTCATGAACCTTGTATTAAGATTGAGTATCATAACGATCATGAGGAATTTTTTGAAATACAAAAATATCAGGAAACAATAGAAAATCCTCAAAGTTTCCCTGCAAGCACGAGTCAAGATCTCCTAGAAGAGGCTCAAGAAAACATCCAACCTCAAAATCAGCCTTTACAAGAGACAGAGAATTGCTGTACTTCTGTTCAAAGGGACATAGAAACATTTTTCCCGTTGACAGAAGAAGAGATAGATCAGAATATTAACAAACAATCAGTCTCTGAAGCTTATTGCGAAATAAATATTCTTGCTCAGTCACATAAAGGACTTTGTTGTAAAGACGTAGAGAATTCTTTTGTTGATCATAAGAAAGAGGGTAGCTTGTTTTTTGTTTATACTGAAAGAAAAATCTCTCCTTTAACAGAAGAACAAATCGACCAAATACTAAGTAAACAGCTACCCTCCAAACCATCATCTCAACCAAACAGTCATGAACATGGTGCACATTCCATAGAACCATCCAACGACACTCCAGACAAAGAGGATAGTAAGGAAATCAATGATAATACTAAAACTAGTCCCCTTTGGAATATGAATTTCGATGGGTCATGTACTAAAACTAATGCAGGTGCGGGAATATGGCTTTACAATACAGGAAACAATCATTATGAAGCTCATTCATATAAATTGAAATTTCAATGCACAACTAACATAGTAGAGTATGAGGCACTTCTCTTAGGGCTAAATTTATTGAAAAAACTAGGAGTCCAGAAGATAACAGTTCATGGAAACGCAGAATTGGTAATTAAGCAAGTGAAAGAAGAATGCACGGTTACGCATCCTAGACTTAAATCTTATAACAATGATGCCTTGGACTTGCTAAAATCTTTCAATGAATTTCAACTTATACTTATTCCTAAAGACCAAAACAGTTTTGCTAGTGGATTAGCCCTTGTGGCTAGTACATGTCTAAGATCTTGGGAGAGAAAACAATATACAATTCAAGAAAAATTCAGACCAGCTGTCCCAAACAATAAAAGATACTGGAAAAACTTTGAAGAAGAAAAACAAATAGAATACTATCCTACTGAAGATATACCATATTTTCGAGAAGAAACTTCTCTCATCACTGACATCAATCTGCTATTCAAAGAACCTGCATTTATATCAGAGGTAAGCATAGATTTAGAGAAAGAAGAAATTTCACTGCTTGCTATTTTGTAGGTTAAGGATGATGATACTTCCAAGCCACATACTAACAATGCAGTCCTCAAAGCTGAAGTCTTGGAAGCAGACAATCTACCAGACATGGAGAGCCAAAAAGAAGAGAACCTTCATCTTTTCTTTGTTGATCCTTTGGAAGAGTGTGTGGAAGTCCCAACTGGCTCAAATTATCAAGTATGGATCCTTTACAAGAGCCAAAGACATAAAATGTTGTCACCTCCTGTGATAGCCTTGATTTTGAAGATTAATATTCAAAATGTACTATGGATACCTTTGACAAGCAGCCATAATTTCTTCTTCTTTATGACACTACTCAACTGGTTACATTGGCACTTTTGTATCATATGCTAATGTAAATACTCCAAGTTAGAATAGGTTAGATAGGAATGTCAATATAGCTCAGTTTTGAGCAATTAGATAGTTGTTGATTTTTGTCTCCGAAGAAAAATAAAAAATACAAAAACAATAAAAAGAGAAAAGAGGGCAGATTGTAAAAACAATAAAGGTACAACCCCATACCAAAAAAGAGAAACAAATCTGAAAGTGTGCAAGCTCAAATGCCACTCCTGAAAAACACATTTCTAGTTAGTCATACAGCTTAATCATGACTAATTAGTTTTAAATTGACTGCTGATAGGTTAGTGAATCAGATTTTCCAAACAGCTTAATGTTGGCTTTTCAGTTAGGAAGATTAGGATAGAAATTAAAGGTTCAAACAAGCTCAAAATCTGAACCTAAGTGTCCAAAAGAAGAATGACTCCCATATGCTTTAATATTGAGTCAAAAACAGAAGTAAACTGGTTCTAATCAGCTCAAAATATGAACCAGATAACAAGGAAAAATAGCTCGAATAAACTCAAAAAACAGAGCTGAAGAAAAGAGAAGGCTGTGCTTAGAACTTTCAGATCTTAAGCCTTCACCATTTTGATTTAATTTTCTGTAAAATAATATCTATGTGCAGCTTGTTTTATGCCATGGATCAGCTACAAGTTGGACTGTTCAATCCTGACTTGTATGCTTTTAAATTTCTGTTTTAGAAATTAGAGAATAAAAATCTGTTAGACAGTTTAATCCTAACAGATTAGTAGATAAGGTAGAGAAGCTGATGGACTCAACTGTTTAATCTGAGTTCATGGAGAAATAAGACGTAGAAATAGATTAGTTTTTTGCTTTCAAAAGAATAAAATGTTTGTAAAAGAGTTTTCCAATCCAAGTGCACTCTCAAGGAAGAAAAAATGTTAGATCAATAGGATTGGGTAGGTAGAAAGCTTGTGTTGATGAAGATCCATTGTTTTTCATGGCTGCTAACATTTTTCAGAACAAAAAGGAACATCAAAGTAAAGAAAGTTGCAGCCCAATGGATGAGGCACTGATCAGCCCCCCAGAGAATGCAATTCTGAAGTTCTTGATGCCTTCAAGAAGGCACCATCCCCATGTGGAGCCACTGTTAGCCACCTATAAAATTTGTCATATCAAATGGTGGCTAAATCATTTTTGGAAGCCTTCAAGAAACAAGTTTTATTGCAAAATTGTTAATTCTTGAAGTCTTATGAAGACATCATGTCCTTTGGTTAATCTTTACTGCTGTTTCCATTTTAAACTCTGAAATTCTGCTTTTTTCCCTGAAGAAAAAGACTGCTGAAAACTCCATTTTTCATCGCTTTTCACTCCTTCCCTTCATCAATAACCTCCTTTTTTATCCCCTTTTTCCTCATAAAATTAATCTATTTTCTATTATTTCCCCTTTCACCTTCATAAAAATCCCTTTGTAAGGTTTGAAAGTCCTTTTTAAACCTTACCGAAACCCCCAAATCCATTAAAAAACCTTGAAAAAATCATAAAAAATAGTCATTTTAGCCACAGGCCTAAGCCCCTTTGGGCTAAGTCCTAAACCACTTCCCCACATATACTTGCGCCCTAGAACTAGGCGCTAAACCCATTGGGTGCTTATCGCATCGGGAACTTTTTGATCAATGCAAGTCTTTTTGTGTTATAAAAACCCGATGCCGATGAGCCCCTTTTGTTTTAAAGCCCCGATCCCTTGTACCTTTTGTAAAACCAACGGCCCCGCAATCGGGTGCTTAAACTTATCAATAAACCCTTCCCGATCATATTTTTCCTTTGTAAATTCATAAAAACCCACTTTTCCTATGTTTGTATTACCTGTTGTTTCATTGTTTCTAAAGGAAAAGAATCGTTGATCCAAAGGCCGATCGACGGTCAATATAGTATCGCATCAGAGTTTTTGATCGGGCATATTTGAAAAGCCCACTCCTTCGTCCCGATTTCGATTGGCCCTCTTATGCATATAACCTCGGTCCCTTTATCTTTTTCCATATACTCGAAGGCCTCGCAATCGGGCGCTAAGTATTACAAATAACCCGCCCCGAAGCCAAAAACCTTTGTATTTCACAAAAATTCCGATTTTCATATGTTATAAAGGGTTTCGCCCATTCATTGGTTAAACCCTTTCCCGACCATTGATCTTGAACCAATCAAACGGTCTGTGCAATCTCACATCAGGAGATTTCATTGGGCCCGTTGAATATTTTATTCCCCCTCCCCGATTGGTGATCTCCCGATGAGTTCTCAGTCGTCGATCTTTTCTGCCTTTCCCTGATCTGACGGCCCTTATCACTCCATCCCTAAGCCCTTTCCCCCCGCTGAGAACTCCTCCGATTCATCCTCCATCATTGATCTGATCTGCAGATTGACGACCCACAGTCAATCGCATTGGCTCCCATTCTGTTTTTCCCCCGCCGATCGCAGACCTCCGATTGCATCTGGGTTGTCCACGTGTCAAGATCCAATGGTCCAGATTGAATGTCGTGACCTTGGTTAAAATTATGAAGCCCCACTTTATATTGTTTTTGGGAGATCTCCGTCATTGATATATGTAGATCAACGACCCATATTAATCCTTTCTCCGCCTTGTATATTATTCCATTTAACCCCATATTCGATCTCCACCGTTGATCCGTTTCATCCAACGACTCATAATAAGCGTGATAGGCCCTACTCCTTTGGGTCCTACCCCTTCCAAGATTCGATCTCCGCCATTCATTTTTTGATCCAACGACTCAGATTAAAACCACTTTTCCCTGCCCCCACCTGTTATCGCCCACGCATCTATCCGTTATCGCGCTCTTTCCACGACCATCAGATCTAAGACCCCAGATCTGGCGGTTATTGCGCATTTTCGTGTAAATTTATGCCTGGAAGTTAATTCTCAGAAATCACGCGATATGGGCGGTTTTGAAATGCCACGTGTCGCCCTCTGACGCATATCACGTTCAAAAAGCTAAAACCGCCCATCTGCCTTTTCGCAGCGCGATACCGCTAGTTTCTCAAGCCGAAACTTCTTTCCCCTTTTATATTGTGTTTCATCGCGTTCGCTCCCCGCCGTTGATCTCTGCAGATCAACGGCTCAGATTCAATGTGGCCATTACATATCACCCTCTGCCATATTCCAAGGGACTGCGTAGATCAACATCAACCATTGATCTCCGTGGGCTAAGCTAATCCAATGGCCCATGATCATTTGGAAACCCTGAATTTTGTTTTAATACTTTAACTTCCGCCAAAGGAATTTCCACCCATTTCCTTTGTATTTCTTCTATTTTCACGAAAAGCGGCCCTTCTCCATTTTATTTCCCCGGTCGCTCTCGACCTTTGATCTTTGCAAGATCAACGGATTTGACTTAATTTCCGCCACCGTTTGTTCCAAACCACCTCTCATCTGACTCCGCGATCAATCTCCGCCGTTGGATGCTTTCATCCAACGGCCACGCTCTTAACCACAACCTCTAAAGTAGTCTTACCCAACCACGCAAGATTTTATAATATTTTGTGTATTTTGAAGGTTTTAAAGGTTTTTCAAATGATTTTAAAAGAAAATTAAAGCCGAGGATGACAATCCTCTAGGCTTTCATTTATCAAAAAGTATCCACCTACGGGGTTCAACGCCACGTTTCATCAGTGCATTATGAGCACTGATGCCATGAGAACCCCCTGTGCACCTGCACATCAAAAAGACACAGAAGAATTAAAAAAATAAAGAGTATTAGTGTTGAAGATCAAATCAGAACAGACATGAAGAATTAAAGATGGTTTACCCAGTTTTGAGGGATTACGGCTAAAAATCGACAATAAAAAGCCTAATCCACTAAAATAAACACAGTTAAAGAACGGAAGACAGAATTCAGGCCTAATTATGCCTAATACACAGATCAGAAACAAATTAGTCATGTTTTAGATCAAAACAATAATATCTACCAGACCAAGAATGCCTCCGCTGCCACATCAGAGGCTAATTGATTCCTCTCAACTACCAAAAGCCACCTGTAGCCTCAAAGCTTTCAAAAAGGCCAAGTTATGACTAGAGCAGAGGATATTTGCCTCATCACAACTGAACAGTTAATTCAATCAAAGAACTTATTGTAAAATATCAGCAGAGTTATTACAAAGATGACACAAAGCCTTAAATTCAACAAAATCTCCCCACCGAGCTTAATACTTAATGTAAAGCCAATTAATACAGAGAAATATCTGTAAAATTCTCCATTGAGCCCCTCAAAGGCTGAGAAGCATTAAAGCGTATTAATTGAGCTTGTAGATCTTTTCTCTCTTTCGACCTCCTCATTCTTTCTATAAAATCTTCCTGAGGAGCTCATTGTAAAGGGTTGGTTGCAGAACTTTGAAATATACTCGTGCTCGAAACTTCTACATGTAAATAGCGTTCGAAGGCTCTTGAAGATCTGTTTGTGATAAAATAAGTTAGGCTGAGAAGTGAAGATGATTGCTGAACTGAAACATTGGACTTGAAGGATGTAACTGGTTTGACATCAATATACAAGCTGTTTCTTGGGATCCTGGTCTATATCACTGTTGAAGTGCTTCTTTTTGTGTTATTGTATTTTCCTTTCATGTATACCATATTTTCCATTATTCTCTGATAAAGAACATCAAGAATAGAGTTAGGATTTACTGTTTACAACACCCTTCTTTGACTGATAAGCTTTATCTCAATGTTTTCCTCCAAATTGTTTATTTAAGAATGATTCAATACAGTTCAAGCAGTTAGGAATGCTGGCGTTCCCTCTTCCTACTGTTTACTTTAAACATCATTCTTGAATGTTATTTTCATTATCTGCTTAGTAAAGTTAGACTAGAAAAGTGATGGTGTGCCCTGTTTTCTAGCTTCTTTCTCCAAAGGTAAATTCTGAAAGTTTCCCTAAGTGTATGTTGAAAGCAGTCTAGATTTAAAAGTATCTTAACTGATCTTAGGCCACACTTTGTTTTTCTTATCTGTTTTCATCCTTTCTAAAAGTAATTATGCGGATTACTGGATTGTTTGTCTGTTGAGTCAACTTTAATACGAACTTTCCCAAGGAGTCTAATGGTTAGCCCTGTCCTTGGTTGGTTTAAAATAGTTACTTAAAAGGATTTTCTTGTTCGGACAGACTGTTAAATCCTAGTTGAAATTAGTGTCTATTTCCACCCCTTCAACACTTTTATTGTTTTGATTCCATCATTTAATCTCAAAGATCTTGTGATATAGATGACTTTCCCCTTGGACCACTCTTGAAATTGTTGCACAATTAAAGCCCTATTATGACTCCATAGCCCAATGGACTAAAAACCAACATTATATCTATCTTTTTAGCCAAATATTGTTCTGATTGCTTGTAACTTATCACCTTTGAAACTCTTTCTTTTAGGACTTTCCACTCAACTAATAATCATGCTCAACCATCCAAAAACAAACAAAACCCTCACTCTTATTAACTAGCCTAATATCATACCCAAAGCTTTAAAAGATAAATCAATCTTTGCACTTATTGGAGAGATCCCTCTCCGGATTTAGGAGGGCTAGATCCTAGAATCCCAAAGTGGTTCAAGTGTTCTCCCCGCAGTTCTGGTCTCACCAATCTGCTGGAATTACGGGGAGCTAACACCACCTGTCAGTGACTAGCATTCTACTCAGGTGAATGGACTGAAGTTTGAGGGGCATGTACCTCAAATTAAGTCACCGTGTTGGGGGCATGCAACTTATCTCAAGCATAGTTTGTCACTGTTTTAAGCTTGTGTAAAAATGAAACCAATATCTAGCATATTTTATCTTTGTTTCAAGCTTATGTAACAATGAATCCAATTCCGAGCATAGTTTTCCATGTTTTCAAGCTTGTGTAAAAAATGAAACCATTCTCATTTTACCTCTCGTGATTGCCATTTTATCAGCCTGTTTTTCAGATGAACCTTGGTTTTCTCATTCCATCATCAACATCTGCTGGGCTGATCATATGCCTTCACTTGGTTGTTTTAGCCATTCCCGAGGAACCACCGCGTTGAGTGGTATTTTTAGCTAGACTCTTGACCTTTGCATGTTTTTCACAGTTCCACCTTTATTAGATCCAATTGCTATCCTTTATACTACTCGTTCCTTCAGTAGGAGTCAACTTTCAACTCTTTTTTGACTCTCTAAAAAATGAAATATATTGCTGAGTATTTCTCATTTTGAACTTGTTAAAGTGCACGAAACGTCATTTACCTAGTATGCATTTACCCCTTTTTCGGGTTGGGATAAATTATTTATGAAAAAGGAATACCTTGTTCAATCATGGCCAAGCGATTCTCTTAGACTTTGTTTTCTACCTTTTCGGGTTTGAGGGAATATATACGAAAAGGGCCATTTGGAGTTTTCTTTTCACCTCTTTTCAAACTCTCTAAGCTTGAAAATGCACCTATTTCCACCTTTGTTAGACTCGTTCAAATTTAAACGACATTGGACCCGTCATTATTACGACATCGAGTTCCTCCTTCCTAGGGCTCGTAAAATTTACTAGGATGGATTTTTCTGAAGGAAAAAATTATATGACAAGAATATGCTATCCCCTTCAAGCATGTATTAAAAAATAATTGGGGTACTCACCAGAAATGGCGGGGGAAAATGGAAAGTATTAATCAGTTGTGTCGGCAGTATGTCACTCTTGAAAATGACACATCCTCTTTTTCGTGTCAGGTTGGGGACATCCTACATTCGTCACTTTGCCTTCATGGGTTTGGGAAATCTATTTACCTCTCATGCCATTACCAATTTCATCACCATGAACTCTGATTCCATTTGAGTCAAATACTGCCAAACTCCGGAGTCGTGTCGCCGATATGTTCAAGAGAAGTTCCTTCTGCATCTTATTCATTACCTGATTCTCTGTTCACTTTGATCATTATCTTATTTCCTTTATCTTGTTTCGATGACGTGGGACACATCATGGCCCTCCTTCTACGTATCGCTTCCTGTCAAATTTAACCCATTATCAAGGAATTTGATCTAGAGATTCCCTTTTAGTACCTTAGAGCCTGCATGCCCTAATGGCAAGTTGTTCACGTCTGACGACAGGTCCACATCATTGGCCTTCGATCGTATGATTTCAGGAGTGTTTGACGTCGGCTCCTTATTCACATCTCGTAGATTGTACTGTTAGTATCTTGAGGGCCATTATCATTTTTTGTGGTCTCTCTCGCGCCTGTTAATAGTTTACATCATTGACTAATACTCAGGCAATTTTATTGCATGTTCGACTTCAACTCACTCATTCACATGCCTTAATTTGTACTCGATTAGGTTGTGGTGGAGCACAAGACCCTGGATTTGTCTGATAAACTCCAGGTTGTGAGGTGATATGTATTATTCATGATTGTACACATGACTCTCTCATTTGGATGGATGCGACCATACCTGAGTCTATAGTCATGATCGTATTATTATTGGATGGCTGCGACCATACCACGGATCCTGATCTATTTTATGGATGGCTGCGTCCATACCTTATGTCATGTATTCATCTCAGAGATTTCAGCTATGTATATATGTGCTTGTTTTCGCAAGTTTTCTGACGAAGACGTCTTGGTCCTGGCACGCACTCGTAAAGAATTTCACCCCTCACTCTTGTTTAGCCTTCATGATTTAGGGCGCATCTGTTACACAATAATTTGTCACTGTTGCTGTACTCCTTATTTCCAAATTATGCAGGACTTCGAAAGTAACCTCTGTGTCTATTTTCCATCATGAAAATGTGCCATTATATCCCTTACAACATACTAAACATCTCTCTGTTGACCATTCTTGAAGAGAATCCTTAAAAACATATGAAACTAGAGTGGCGCGCCCTGGATTTGTCTTACCTAGGCCGATCCCTGAATTTTGGCCTAAGCAAGCACCGATCGATGCAGGAATGGAGATCATACTCATGCCGATCCACTTCTAGAAGGTTTTTTAAAAATGGAAGTGAAGCTTCGAGATCTAGAAGCTTCGTGGCATAGATCTGGTTGTTTGTTCATTGGGATAGAACCGAGATTATCCATTTGGGATTCTTGTTCCTATAAAAGAGGAACTACCTAAGGAGATAAGACATTTCCCCACTTTGAGTGGATCCATGTTCCCTCCCTCCTTGGTATAAAATGAATACTCTCCTATACCTCTGGTAGTTAGAAAAGAGATAGAAGAATAACAAAGAGATACTTGTTGCTATAGGTTTTGAAGGAGATTTGAGACCGTTGGCCTCTTTGTATCAAGTGTAAACGAGCACTTTGGAGACGTGCCTAGATCTAGACCCGTCAAAGAAGAGCTGCAACATCAAGGCACATGTTGTAACTCCCCCTTTCTATATTATTACAATACATCTAGTTCTTACTTCCCAATGTTGTCTATTATGTATGATTTTGTTTCTAGTATTCCTTGATCAAGTAGATAGGTTTCTTATATGAAATATATGTTATGATTTCACGTTTTTTGTTGTTTGATCTCTTGTGCATGTGAATAAGTGCTGGCGACAGTGAAGATCTAGCTTGGAAGTGCAAAGGATCAAAGGATTCAAACAAGGAGCTGCGTTGGATTGAGGTAGGTCATCTATAGACGATCCGTTTCTATTTGCAATATAGGAAAGTTAGAATTAATTTGTTCCCTATTGTTACTAGACCCATCCTAGGGCTAGAGGGATCGTCTCTGTCTGCAGAGAGGATTTTCTTGCATAACAAGGGGAATATAAAAAATCAAACTAATGTTTCTAAGAAAAAACCAAAGAGAAAACCAAAGGGAGAACTTGGCGAGGGGGAAGCAATAAAACAATGCCCCCCGCGAATATAGGTTAGGGGAAACCATAACTGGAATCAGAACATGAACAAACCAACAACAAATCGAAAATGAAAAACAAGACCACTAGCCTTAGGATGAATCATTCTTGTGCCATATGTGGGGAATACAGTCATTATACCCACCACTGTCCTCAACTCCCTAAGTTGAAAACAATTTAGGATAATAGGGGACAAGAAGGGAAAAACCAACATGCTGCAGTAATGTAGGAACCTTTCCTCCATAAGGGAGTGGTTAATACTCAACAAAGTCCAACCACCCAAAAAAAATACCCCTGAAGGGAACCCCCATAACAACTCTAATCACGATATCTTCATGGAAGGATAAGAGATTCTACCGCAAACAAAAAATAGAAATGATGAAGCTCCCCTAGAGACTAACCCATCCACCTCAAGTGTGACCAAGCCTATAACACCATTGAACATTCCTTGGATACCTATAGAAACCATGCCAACAATGGTGAAAGGTCCCTTGAGGTGCACATGACATAATTCGAAGGTTGTTCACATCTACAACATAGTCGATGACTTGGCTCAATATCCTTCAGTTATGTCAGCATTAGAAGTCCTGCAATCTTTCCCAACTCAATAGAAAGCCATACTTTCTTAATTAGGCACAATCGACCCATCCAATTCTCACTTAATGGTTTTCTACCTAGAAAAAGCGAGCCCATGACTCCCTTCTCTAGTCGCCTTTCAAATCTTGGTTTTGATCCAAAACATCACCGTTCATTGTTGCATCATGGATGAAGGAGCATCCACATGTATAATGTCAAAAATGGTTTGGGAAAATTTAGGATGTCCAAAAATTAAACAATCTGACATAATGCTTAGAGCATATGACAAGCGCCCTTCCTTCCCTGTAAGTCTATTCCAAGACATACCAATACATATCGCTGGCAATATTGTGCTCATTGACATTGAAGTCTTGGATGCATAGTTGGATTATAACATCCTTATTGGTCAGAGTTATATATATGCAATTACCATGGTATCATCTTCCATATTCATAGTAGTGTTTTTCCCCCATGAAGAAAAGTCGTTACTATCGACCAAATCACATATTACGAGAAGAATCTAGTAACCGCCCTTGACGACGTTGTACCATATGTAGAGTCTTAAACAGAGTTGGTTACAACATACATGGATTTCACTCCAGGTCATTTTAAACAATCCACTCTCCTCGGAACATACCCTAGAGAAACCCTTTCTGTTGCCAGTGGAAACTCCAACAACTACAGGAGCTGCGGTGTGCAGGATGAGTTCATCAAACACCCAACCAAGTCAGGAACCAACGCCTGATAAGCCAAGTGTCAATACTACCGACTCAACATTCCTCCCATATGCCATCACCCAAACCCCATTTCTATATCATCCATTTAGTTTTGTCTTGCACAAAGTGGTGGCAACACTTACATTTCCAAATATGGCTCTCATGATACCAGTTTGGTATTTGGCCCCTGCAACCATGCCAGGAAACTCAGGTATCACCTCTACATGCGTCATTCCTATTGCCTCCTAGGAGGCCATCGTAACTCAGGAAGCACCGATATTGACACCAACGAGTGCCACTAAAAGGGATAAGAAAAAAGGGAAGAAGGTGGATACCCCTAAGATTCCTAGGACACCTCCACCTTTCGCTTTATGCAATGTAGTTGGCCATCCTACCAACACCTGCCTAGAGTTAGAGGAGTTAAAAGCTATCCTACATGCCCAAAGTACGACCGTAACCCCAACTCCACCTACTATAGATAAGGTCACGAATTTTCACAACAAGGCATTACGTACCAAATATGCATGCACTATATGCGCGGAATACAAGAATTATACACATCATTGCCTCGAAATCCCTCGATATAGAGATGCATTACATGCACTCATGCAATCCAATTCCCATAATAAATCCACAATGACCATGCAAATAGATGAGGATGGATCCAAGACAATATTGTATGTACGAGAGGAACCAATGTCGTGCTCGTACCCGCCTCATCCAACTCAACATAATACAAGAAGGCAAACATAGTCTACATCTATTAACCTAGTCTGCACCTTATGTGATGAACCTAACAATTTGATCACCCAATGCCCAGAATTAAGGGCATTTAATCATTGGTACCCAGTCAACCGTGTTTCCCAAAGAAACATATATAGACATAGACATCATACTTGTCATATCTATGCAAGTAACCATCATGTGTGACAATGTCCCCACCTTTCCCGATTTCGCTCTATGTTAGACTTCATGTGTCAATTCATCGTTGAAAACTATGAATTTTTTAGCTCGAACACGAAATATTTGGAAAACACCACACCCCAAGGGGATGAAGCATATAGGTCCATCTTATGTTTTTTCGAGGAGGAAAAACCAACAGGAACTATGCTGGCCTCCTCTCACTATCACCAACCTAGATATGGGAAAAAGACTAAACCCCCCAAAGCCGCATAGTCTAAACCAACCCTCCCATGTGCCCTATGAGATAAACCCAAAAAAAATTGGTTAACCAATGATGGGAGTTGGTAAAGTTTACTGATATTCTTCACATAGTAATCCCTATCCCCCAAATTCACCTCTCTAACCAAGATAAAATCACACATTTCTATTTCCTTATATGCTTTGAGTTTCATCACACGAAAAACTATCAATCTTTCATGATTGAAAGAATCCAGAGTAACATTAAACTAAAACCACCCTAGGAAGCCACACCACGCTAAAACTAAGACCGGGAGATGGAAAGCACTCAGAAATGCCCCATCTCATGACCCTAACCAAGCATCGTCGTCTTACGCTATGAGAAGTAATGACTTGCATACAATTTACTCAGTTAGTACTTGCCTTATGTGTGACATTTACATTAGTAGCTCTCGTAGTATAGAAGCATGCCCTATGTTATAAACATTTTGACATCTTAGGATTCAATGCCAACTTCCTATTAGAGAGGAAAACTTTGCCCCTTGTACGCCAACAAGGTCACAGGAAATCCCTCCCCCTCATTATAAACCAACCATTACAGAAATTATTCCACCACCTAATGATGAAGAAACACAAAATCTCATATGATTCATCTCATCATCCGTGGGAACCATGATTCATGTTGTTTTCTCATCATTTTTTGGTGTCAAGACCGTTAAAAATACTTCAAATAGTAGTAACACCATTGATGATGCAGGCCATCCTATCTGCACCTTGTCAACTCCTATTGGTTCTACGACATGAACCACCGAATCATATTCTTGCTTGTCAACCAACACTTCTAGGGCCAAATTCCCTCCTCACGGCCTCACACAAACCTATTAAAATTTATATAATTTTTTAAAATCAGATGAGGATATTCTAGAGGCCATGACGAAACCTGAATTTCCATGGGATGCCATGCACCATCATTTGTTTTTCTACCTGAAAAAGAATTTATGCCTACTAGCACACCAACCCACGATATTTGCGCCATATAATCTAAATATTTCTTGCCATAAGGGAAAGTATATTGGTTCAAAATTCCTTTCCCAAAACTTGATGCATTTGAGGAAGGAAACATGTCAAATATCTCACCTTCCATTAAGGTAAATATTTTGAAACAAACTGGCAAGGTTGAAGAAATCTCCCTGGGGGTAACATGTTATCCATAATAAGTAGCTTCATACACCTCCTTATTTCAAGAATATAGGGACATTTTCGCATGGGATTACTCAGAGATGTTAGGCATCATTCCCACCATTGTGGAACACCATATTGACACATGGCCAGACACCCATCCCGTCCGATTGAAAAAACGTCAATTAAACCCCTCCAAGGAAAAATAAATAAAACAAGAAATAGATAAAATCCACAAACTATATTTATCTATCTGATCACTTACACGTCTTAGGTTTCCAACCCTGTACCCGTAATGAAAAAACAAGGCACCATCCACGAATGTACTGATTTCTGAGATTTGAACAAAGCTTCTCTCAGAGACAATTATCCCACACCATTAATTAACCAAGACATAGACGCTTGTGCTGTTCATGAGGCCCTATACTTCATGGATGGATTCTCTGGGTACAATTAGATCTAGATTTTCCATACGAATCAATAAAAAATTGCATTTACTACCCCTTGGCATACCTTCACATAGCAAGTTATGCCATTCAGTCTTAAAAACGTTGGCGCCACCTTATAGCGGGCCATGAACTACATATTTCATGACTTGGATCATCTCATCCTCGCTTATTTGGATGACCTTATTGTACGATCCAAGACGTGTGCTGGCCATTTGGAAGACCTCCGCCTGGTTTTTCAAATATGTTGACAATATAACCTAATCTTGAACCCTCTCAAGTGTGTTTTCCTCATCAACGCCAAAATATTGATGAGATTCATCATCTCCCAGCAAGGTATTAGAGTCAAGCCTCTCAAAGTCCAGGCGATTAAAGAAGTACCACCTCCAAAAACATTAAAGCAATTATGAAGCCAACAGGGCGAGGCCAATTTGTTATGACATTTTGTCCCCGACTATGCTACTTATGTGCAGGGCTTTCAGTGTCTCATTCGTCACGACATCCCTTTCCAATGGGATGAGCAGGATCAAAAATCATTTGAAGATTTAAAAGATACATTATATTCAACTCCTTTTATTAGCCCACCCGACTACAATAAAGAATACACCTTATATCTATTTGCATCAGATGTAGCCATTGCTGGGACACTAGTCCAAGACGGACGAGACAATAGGGAGCACGTGATTTATTACGTTAGCAAGAACTTATCTGGGCCTACATTGAAGTATGAGCTATAATAAAAAACAACCTTAGCCCTATTATATTCAGTGCAGAATCTTCAACACTATATCATCCTTCGAACCACCACATTCGTAGCAGCTATCAACCCTATACGATATTTTCTCACTCGTTGTATGATGTATCACAAATTCACCCTATGGGTAGTTATACTGCAAGAATTATATCTACAATTTAGCTCCCCTAAAATAAAAAATGCACTCATTCTCACCGGATTCATCATGAATCTCCCAAGAGACATCCAAGGATCTGTCGTGAATGATACACTACCAAAGGAACATTTTTTCTTAGCGTCAATGGATGACCCTTGGTACGGTGATATCCTACTCTTTTTATGAACTCAAAAGTTTAAACCTTAGCTCACTCGTGACGAATGGAGGCGCATACATCATCAGGCCCCCATTACCTCCTTTAAGGGGATCTACTTTATCGACGAGGTGTCGACACCATCAATCGTAGATGTATCACTCACGACCAAGATGAGCATGTCTTGAACGAATGTCATAGCGGGGCTTGCAGGGTCCACCTTTCAGGGATGTCCACCGCTCAAAATTTCCTACGTGTCAGTTATTTATGGCCCACCCTCTTTCACGATTGCATCCAAGAAGTCAAAATATGTGAGCGATGCCAACGATATGCTCACAAGGCGCGAGCCCCTCCAGCTCCCCTGCACCCCGTCATCGTTGCGAGCCTCTTCTGCAAATGAGGCATATACTTCATGACATGCAACCTCTCATCATTCGACAACCACAAATATATAGTTGTGGCTATCGATTATTTCACCAAGTGGGCAGAAGCCATGCCAACATACAACAACACCGTGGAAACCACTGCATGATTTTTCTTTAGCCATGTCATCACACGGTTCGATGTCCTAAAGGAATTGGTATCAGATCATGGGAAACATTTCGAGAATGAAATATTATATGAATTATCCCAACACCTTGTTTTCTCATGAGTTTTCCTCACCATACTAACTATAATGTAATGGTCAGGTAGAATCTATTAACAAAGTCCTCAAAACAATGTTGCAGCGCATGGTGAACAATCATAAAACCAATTGGCACCACATGGTGTTCAACCCTATGGGCATACCACACAATAGTGAAAGCATCAACAGGGTTCACACCCTTCCAATTAGTCTATGGGGTGGAGGTCGCACTTCCCATTAAACATGAAATCCCCACCCTACATTCGGTTATCGAAATTCTCACTGATACTAAACCCCTAGAGCAAAGTTTGGGATAGTTAGAACTAGCTGAAAAAATTCGACGAGAGTCTCTCCAACATAACGAAGCCCAAAAAAAGAGGGTCAAAGCCTCGTTTGACCACAACATCACACATCAATCATTCACCGAGGGAGAATTAGTCCTACACTATGATGTCACCCAAGAAGCTTTAGGACCTGGGAAGTTCGAGACATTATGGAAGGGTCCATATATTGTCAAACATTTCCTCCTCAAAGGGGCATGAATTTTATCATAGCCTAATGGGACATGCCTAAAAAATCTTGTCAATGGACTCTAGCACAAAAAAATTCACCCATAAGAAAGGCCCTCAGTTCCCTATAATAAATATGAATGCACCATGACTTATTTTTGATGATGATCTCCTCATCATGGATTTACTCTAAAATGTTATATCTCATCCTGTGTCATAGATGGATCCTCTGCCAATCTATCTTTACGGATTTGTTGATGGTGCCTCTCAATGGTCCCAAAACCTTGTTGCTACAACCTGGGCCATATAATCTCTTGACCAGACACCTTGCCTCACTAATGGAATTCGTAGGGTCAGCCACCAACAATCAAGCCGAATATGACGCTGTCATATGCATTTTAGTTGATGCCTCCCTCCAAGGTATCCGCCATGTGCATGTATTCCTTGATTCCCAACTGGTTGTATCACAATTAAATCAAACCTTTCAATTGCATGATCCATGCCTCTTTAGGAAATACCCGCATCCATAAAGATTAGCCCGAAGTTTTGACCACATCAGATTTATGCATATACCAAGAGATCAAAATCACATAGATGATCACATAACTAACCAAATTATAGACTTGAATGCATCACATGAATACCATCGACCATAAAAGCATCAATATCCATCAGATATATTCAAAAAACATTAAAAAAAAAAAAACATGAAATACACCATAAATTATCAACATGTACACATCATGAGAGCCACCAAAATACATCTCGCATATATATATATATATATATATATATATATATCAAAATATATATGTGTCCAAGTATACAAAAAATGAGCCCATTGGCTCATAGCTAGGAAAAAATGTCATCAAATGTAGGGGAGAATCCTCATACTAGGTGCTTTCCCTAATACATCCATAAAAAAAAATATAGGGTTGAGGCCCTCCCTCCTGGTCCCGTGGACCAATCTCTGCACCAAGAGACAAAATGGGGCCAGTTGTGGCCACCACTAAAGCTACGCGGTGCAACGCTGGTCGATCTGCCTACTCACGTGCCATCACCGTCTCTATGAAGATCCCTGCCAAATAATCATAGCCCCTAGTGGGAATACCTATAGTTAGGAACTGAAACCTACCCTAAGTGTCTCAGAAATCTCGTAGTTGGGCCTCCAATACTGCTAGTCGAGCCTCTGCTACATCAGCATTGTGCCAACACTCGACATCCCCAATTGTTACCGCATTGCTATCCTCCCTGGAGCGTCCACCAATCTCCAACCGATGCTCCTGCACCGGTCATAGGCCTAGGAGGAGGCCTCACATATCTCGATATCTGGGGCATGGGTGAAACTCATAATGAAGATGTCATACCCCTATAGAAAAATTGAGCACAATCAAAGAAATGGTCCACCTGCAACTGTCGAAGGACCACTATCTGGGGCATGATACTTTATGGGGGGAATTTGACCCCGCTAATTGAACAATCATCGGAAGAGAAATTCACTCAATCAGATCCAAAATAGAGGTTGCTCGGATACAACCATTGTAAAAATGGTTGGGCCCACATTGACCCTCAGTTTCTTCCTAAAGGTGGATATCCACATGCCCAACTGACAGTGGATAAGGTAAAGCCTCCCTATGAGGAAACAACCCAGTTGCAAAATAAGCAACAATCTGGGAAAATATGGGAAAATCGACCCTCCTCACCACCATCATATGTCAGTCATCACCCCAAAAACATATAAAAAAGCACACGAATCTATCCTGCGAACTCAAGATAGGGTTCTGAAGAAACCTCAGTAACCCCCATCGAGCCAAGGCCTAGCTCACTACCTGTTTCCCCGCCACTACAACATACAAGGTCACCCAACCCTAATTTATCCAAATCATACTGCCAAAAAGAATATAAAAAATGATTATTTTGGTTTTCTAAGATAGAAAAATGCAAAATCCTCCATTTTAGACTAGCAGGCAACTTTTACATACACAAGTGCGCTCATCACGCACCTGTGTTTTGAAAATATGCATGCTATGCACGTCTATCAGGCCAAAGGCCCACGACGACCACTAGACGATGTCTGTGCTGTCAAACATAGAAGTGTGAACCATGCGTGGTCGAGTGACCAAGCTGCGACGACCCCCAGACAGGCATTTTCACGGCTTATCGCAACTTAGTCACATCGATGACATAATTGAGGGGCTATTTTGCATGACATCCCCACATGAACCTCAGAGTTTCACGCGACACCCACACAACTCCAGCTGAGTCACCCATGTGACCCTAAAAAATTATCCCTAAAAGGTCATACAGGGGACCCATGTATAATCTAAAAATCCTACAACTATAAAAACTAAAAGGGCTAGGGAAAAAGCTCGTACCTGTCTCTCCCCACAGGCATCGCTGGTACTCTAGGTGATCTTAATGATAAGAAATGCTCTGGGATAAAGATTTGGTCTCTCAAGATCAACAATGAAAATGATGATATTTGGCCCTTTAGCCCTATTTATCACCCTATTTTCCATTTTTTGGAGCCCATTGTAGGATCTCAGGAACTCTATTCTCAAAACTGTGAGAGACATGAGGATCAATACCACAACATATTCATCATGAAAATCTCCATTCCGATTATTACCAAAACTCATTTTTGGACCTGCCGCACACCCCGAACATCATTTCAGGTGCACCTTCTCCTATTTTTAACTCATTTCATTTAGTCAATCACATACTATTCATATATTTTAAAAATATGCTTTCACTTGGAGTATTGGCTGTGGATATTGTAGGTACATCACAAACACCATGCTTCAACCAACACCCTGGCAGAAAAATACAAGAGCAAGTATCTTTCACCACTCAACATGATAGGCTTTCTTTTAAGCTCTGCATATCCTGACATCATTTCTCCAAGGTACACCCTAGGGTCCATTATCTCGACCCTATTTATCGCCACCTCATCTTGCTTATGATAAACATCCACACCGATCGATAGAGCCTTCCCATTCATGGCTCCCTTCATATTCATAGACCCCCATCCATTATCGGGATCCATGAACACCTAGTACGACCCAAGAACCACCTTAATTATACCCCTTGAAGATCAACATCATTCTGCTTCACTCATCGGTCATTAAAACCCATTCCTAGGCCACCACTAATTTTTTACGACGTACCAAGCCGGACACACTACCACATTCCACATTTGGCCTATCACGCCCCCACTTACATAGCCAATTTGTGTCACTTCAACCCCACACCGATACCATCGAATGGGGCCCCCACCCTCATGAAACAGATACCATGCATCATTATGAAGTCCAACACATGTTCTTGGGGCACCCGTCTCTGTGTTTGTACATCTAAACCACATTTACATTATTTTGGCAAGTATACAATTTTTTTTTAGGAAAAAGACTCCCACTCACATTTTTAAGTTTTATATTTGGAGATAGTTTTGTTAGAAAATTATATATTATGGAGCAATGCAACACATAAAATATGTGGAAAAATACAAGCACACAAAACACTTAAAACCAGAGAGACACAGATATACGTGGTTCACCCAGTTTGGGCTACGTCCACCCCGAACAGCCAATCCTTCCTTTCTATTATCCAGCAAAAATGAAGAGACAAAACCTATAGCAGATCCGCTATAATATCCTCTGTTCTCTCTCACAGTCTCCCTCTCTATTTCTCGCTCCGAGAATACACATACAATACACAGCCGCAATACAATACCCTCATAAAAGCGAGGGGTTGCCTTCTAGGGCAAAAAACCTAATCTAAACATAACTTCTCACAGTGGAATCATTTGCACAATGAACGGCCCAGATCCAGTTGACTAGAAATTACTATACTTTTACGAGGCAATTTTACATACGTTTTAGCTTCGGGGCGCGCCCCCTACCCCCCCACGGCGGCGATTAATTACGGGTGGCGTTTCTGCCCCTTTTAAGGTACAGGGGTCCAATGCTGTGATACAAAATAAACAAGATAATCGGGCTCCACACCCAACAATCTCCCACTTGGAGATTGATTGCAGCAACTCCACCATTACTTCATTTGCTGGACAATGGCTCCACTTTGGACCTTGCTGTTTCTCATCTTCATCGTCATTCTTGAAGACCAATTGAAACTGACATATTCTTAGTTTCTCCCTGGTTACAACTTTTGTTAGCATATCTGCAGGATTCTGGCTAGTGTGTATCTTTTCCAGCTTCAACTGTCCATCTTCCAATACTGACCGTATGAAATGGTACTTGAGCTGTATGTGTTCGATCCACGGAATGAAATGTTGAGTTCTTTGCAAGATGAATAGCACTTTTAGCTTTATCAACGTATAGTGTGCCCATATCATGCTTCTAACCCAATTCATCCATAAACCTTTGTAACCGACAATTTCTTTCTTGGCCTGCGCGGCGCAACGCCTGCATACATTTGAAAGTGCAACAACACTTTGGATTTTTGAAACCCAAATGACAGCTGTTCCACCTACAGTAAATACATATCCTGTAGTGCTCCTCCTGTTATCTTTGTCACCTGCCATATCTGCATCAACATATCCCTGTAGAGCAATGTTTGAAGCACCAAAGCATAATGCTTGATTTGTGGTACCTCTCAAATATATGAGAATCCATTTTACTGCCATCCAATGTTCTTTTCCTGGATTGTTCATGTACCTACTTACAACTCCCACTGCATGTGCAATATTAGGACTTGTGCAGACCATTGCATACATTAACCTTCCAACTGCTGATGCATATGGAAATTTAGACATATAATCCATGTCTTCTTGGGTCTTTGGGCACATCTCCTTACTAAGTTTGAAATGGCTAGAAAAAGGTGTACTAACTGGTTTTGCATTCTGCATATTAAATCTTTTCAACACCTTCTCTATGTACTCATTCTGAGACAGTGTTAATTTGCGATTTTTTCTGTCTCTAGTTATCCTCATACCAAGGATTTGTTTTGCAGCTCCCAAATCCTTCATTGCAAATGAATTTGCCAATTTTCTTTTGAGAAAATTTATTTCCTGCATGTTAGATCCTACAACAAGCATGTCATCTACATACAATAACAATATAATATATCTGCCATCATTTTTCCTTTTTAGATAAACACAATGATCAGAGTGACATCTAGTATAACCTTGTTCAGACATAAACTTGTCAAATTTTAGATACCACTGCCTTGGAGCCTGTTTTAAGCCATACAAGCTCTTCTTTAACCTGCACACCAATTTTTC
This sequence comes from Pinus albicaulis, assembly GCA_034641835.2. NCBI lineage: Eukaryota > Viridiplantae > Streptophyta > Pinopsida > Pinales > Pinaceae > Pinus > Pinus albicaulis. The sequence goes on from CM076582.1 coordinate 1,218,708,135, forward strand.
TTTCCCTTTGACCTCATATCCTTCTGGTTGCTGCATGTATATTTCTTCCTCCAAATCTCCATGGAGAAATGTTGTCTTTACATCTAACTGTTCAAGATGTAAATCTTCCGCTGTTACAAGACTTAAAATAGTTCTGATTGAATTCATTTTAACAACAGGAGAAAATATTTCATCAAAATCAATACCTTTCTTCTGTGCAAACCCCTTCACCACAAGTTTAGCTTTGTACCTCTGTTTTCCTCCATCTTCTTCCTTCAGCCTGTAAACCCATTTATTCTGCAATGTAGTTTTACCTGCAAGCAACTTGACTAAGTCCCAAGTCTGGTTATGCATTAAGGAGTCCATCTCTTCTTCCATGGCTAGCTCCCACTTCTTCTTGCTTTCAACCTGCATTACTTCTTCATAACATTCGAGTTCACCAGAATCAGTCAACAATAAATAATATAATGAAGGAGAGTATCGTTCAGGGGGTCTACTTATCCTGGTAGATCTTCTAACACCACTTTCAGGTGTTTGAGGTGCCTGTTGCTGTTGTGGTGGTTGTTGCTGCTGTGGTTATTGATTATTATTATTTTCAGGCACCTTTACTTTTTCAGTTATCTCATCAAGAACCGTGTATTCCTTGCTTTCTTTTTCCTGTTTCTTTTCCTGCAACTGATTCTTATACAAGACCTTTTCATTGAATATTACATCTCTGCTCCTAATGATTTTGTGATTTTCATAATCATATAAACGATAACCAAAATCATTAACACCATATCCAATAAAGGTACATTTCTTTGATTTTGCCTCAATCTTTGTTCTATTTTCTTTATTAATATGGACAAAGGCCTCACAACCAAAAGGCTTTAAAAAAGAGTAGTTTACCTTTTTCCTTGTCCATGCTTCCTCTGGAATACCACCATCCAAGGGACTTGAAGGCCCTCTGTTTATTAGATAAACAGCAGTATCTACAGCATTTGCCCAAAATTGTAAAGGCAATCCTGCATGCAATCTCATGCACCTTGCACACTCCATGATTGTTCTGTTCATCCTTTTTGACACACCATTTTCTTGTGGTGTTCTTGGAACTGTCTTCTCTCTGCGAATTCCATGCTCTGAACAGTACCTATCAAACTCTTTGCTGCAATATTCACCTCCATTGTCTGATCTGAGACACTTCAACTTCTTTCCTGTCTCAATCTCAACCAAAGATTTTCATTTCTTGAAAGTATCAAATACATCAGATTTATTCTGAATACAATAAATCCATGTTTTTCTAGTTGCATCATCAATAAAAGTAACATAATAACGAGAGCCACCGAGAGATGATACCTGAGAAGGTCCCCATACATCTGTATGCACAAGCTCCAATTTTTCGCTCTTCTTTTCTTTCCCAACTCTGAGAAGTCTGACTCTCTTTTATTTTCCATAAATGTGATTCTCATAGAAATCCAAATCAACATTCTTCAAACCTGGCAGAAAATTTCTTGAGTGAAGAATTTTCATCCCCTTCTCACTCATGTGTCCAAGCCTATGATGCCATAATGCCACATCTGCTCCTTTGGAAGTTAAAGCATTAACAAAGTTAGAAATACCATTGCATAAATACAATGTACCAACCTTTTCACCTTTTGCTATTACTAGCGCTCCTTTGGTGACCTTCCAAGTTTTATCTGTGAAAGTTGTCACACAACCTTCACTGCCTAACTGCCCTGTTGAAATCATATTTTTCTTCAGATCTGGAACATGCCTTACCTCCTTTAGTAGCCATTGGTTTCCATTCTGTTGTTTTACAAGAACTTTACCCATTCCAACAATTTTACGGGGTTTATCATCACCCAAACGAACTTGTCCAAAATCTCCTTGAACATAGTCATGAAAATATTTCTTATCAGGTGTGGCATGGAATGAAGCCCCTGAATCTACAACCCAAGAATCAGTAACATTTTCGAAAGAAAGAATCAAAGCATGTTGTAACACATCACCTGTCACATTTGCTTCATGATTGTTTTCTTGCTGTGTGTCTCCTTCTTTTCCCTTCCGAGATCTACAGTCTTTCTTTAGGTGTCCTTTCTTTCCGCAATTCCAGCACACTATCCCCGATCTAGACTTGGATCTGCCTTTCCTTGATTTACTGCGATATCCAGAGCTCTTTCCTCTTTCCATTCTTCTTCCCCTAGACTCTGCACTCAAAGCATTACCTGATGTCTCACCGGAGCTTTTCCGTCGCATTTCCTCGCTAAGGATAGCACCGACAACATCATAAAACTTTAAAGTACTAGATCCAGAGACAGAGTTACTAATGGCCATTACTAAACCATTCCAACTCTCTGGCAATGAGCACAAGAATAACAGAGCTCTAAATTCATCATCAAAGTTTACCCCTACAGAAATTAACTGACTGGTAACTATATTAAATTCATTTAAATGGTCTGCAACAGATCCACCTTCCGACATCTTCATATTAAATAGTCGTTTCATAAGAAATACCTTGTTTGAGGCCGAGGGATTTTCATATAGTTTCGCCAACGTCTGCATCAAACCCTCTGTTGTTGTTTCCTTCGAAATATTGAAGGCGGCCCATTGTTTTGTAAGACACAAGCACGTCTTGTTTAGTTGCCTTTCTATAAAGGAATGTTCCATTCGTCTGTCATGACGGCAAACTTCTTTTCCGCTCAATGGTAGGTATAGATCTTTCTGATACAGATAATCTTCCATCTGCATCTTCCACAGCGGGAAGTTTTGGCCGTTAAATTTCTCGACCCTATACTTACCATCTTCCGCCATTGCTCCCACTCGAACCAGGAACCCTTCTTTCCTGCGAGTTTATCAGCCAAATATACCTTCGGCTCTGATACCAATTAGAAAATTATATATTATAGAGCAATGAAACACACAAAATATGCGGAAAAATACAAGCACAAAAAACAAATAAAACCGAACAAATTATCAATATTCTGGATTTGAGCCTAAATCCCACCCCGAACAGCCAGTCCTTCCTTTCTATTATCCAGCAAAAATGAAGAGACAAAACCTACAGCAGATCTGCTGTAATATCCTCTGCTCTCTCTCATAGTCTCCCTCTCTGTTTCTCGCTCTGAGAATACACATACAATGCATAGCCGCAATACAATTCCCTCATAAAAGTGAGGGGTTGCCTTCTAGGGCAAAAAACCCTAATCTAAACATAACTTCTACCGTCAGATCATTTGCCTAATGAACGGCCCAAATTGACTAGAAATTACTATACTTTTACAAGGAAAATTTACATTTGTTTTTAGCTTCGGGGGTGCTGCTCCCCCTGGACCCCCCACGACAGCGATTAATTACGGGCGGCGTTGCCGCCCCTTTTAAGGTACAGGGGTCCAATGCTGTGATACAAAGTAAACAGATAATCAAGCTCCAAACCCAACAAGTTTCTAGTCACCCTCGGTCGGGGCTTGCACATTTTCCACAAATCCCAATCACGTCAGTCAGAGCACACTTAAAAATACCCTGGATGTCCTACCGACTCCAAGTCTACCCCTATCATAAATTGTTTTGATTGTTGCCACTTGCATTATAACTCTGACCTCGAGCTAGTTGTCCATAACCATTACTATATCCAACTCTTGTTATTATGCCTTGTTAACCCACCATATTACAATGTGCTTCACCAGAAAGCTTGATCCCCTATATCAAAACTTCTCAGATGGTTTATGCTTCTTTCCTATTGACTTCACCACTCATATTCCAGGATTGAGGTAGTACCTTGGATAGGTTCCCCCTTTAAGGAATATCCTCAGGAGGCATGATGGGAATAAACATTACCCATTGATGTCATTAATCACCCTAAAATTTGACATCAACACCAGTTTTCATGTCAGGGTGTTATCGTACTTCATAACCACTGCAACTTTGCCTTTTAGTCGAAGACCTGCGTATTGCTAAGCATCTCATTTAGCAGTGCTTACGCTACAATGCAAGGGAGGTTCCCAAAGTTAAATACCCATGCATACATGCATGGGGGCACCAGATTCAGTCTATTTTTTCAAAGAAAACACCCTTGAGAGCGTCAACATTTATCATCACAAACCATCAACATGTCATCTACTACAATGTGACTTGACATAACCAACATATGTCAGGTTGTATTAACCAATCATCATAATGAGCATGGGACATGCTTGCCTAGTATAAACACTTTTTATTTATCACCTAGGTTTTCTATAAAGAATGGTTACCCTTTCTCCTCAGTCAAGGGGTCCCTCTACTCATCTTTGTGACAAGTTATTCTCTCTCTCTCTCAAAGATGTTACAGAGAATTTTTAGTCAGAACAGAAAAACGTGATGTATTTCTGCTATACGCTTGCTCCTAGCTATTGATTTGTATAGCTTGGGAGGTACTCCAAGCCCTAGGATTCAGGGTTTGGAGGGGAAAAGACCACAAGGGTAGCTTATGGGCTTGGAACCCAGGTGAGAGGTTTTGTACTCAACATGATTTGTTCCAAACCGTGATGAAGATACGACATGTGATGGATGAGGATGATAATGCTCGGCGATACGATTCCAACGCATAAAAAATCATCTGAATCTAAGTTGTCGTAAGAGAGAAATGAATTTTTGAAGTTGACTACGTAATTATTGGTTACCAAGTGAGCCTGGTGATTAACAATATTTGTGGAGGTGTATTGGGTCATGAAATGACCAGATTGGATCAGATTGGATCATATTCCAGTGAGTCTGGTGATTAACAATATTTGTGGAGGTGTATTGGGTCATGAAATGACCAGATTGGATCAGATTAGTAAGAAGCTTGTTGGAGCCAATTTTATGAACTTCCGAGGTGGTGAAGCATCATACTAGGATAAAATTCAGTAGTGACAAGATTGTGAGCCATAGGACTATTGGAAGGCAACATGTTGGCTACCTAAAGTAACCCTAGATGAGCTATCTTGAAGGACAAAGAGTAGTTGAAGGTTGAGTGAAGATAGGTGATAAAGAGAAACACTTTGATGGAATATAGCGGTTTCTATCCAGGAATATTGGAGATTGGGATTAGGCCTACCCAGAGGAGAGTATTGGATCATCCCAAGTACACTCTACAGAAGGACGTGCAGTAGTGTTAGGGGGTAGCCCTCTTCGAGACTCAATGTGTAGATGCCTTGATGGACTAAGGAACTACTAGTGAGCAGTACAGAAGCAAAGGAATGAGATGAAGAGATACAAAATTGTGTTTGTCAGTGTATCTTGTATACCATAAACTATTGTATTATTAAGATTTGGTTTAATATAATGAAGATTGGGGTTTGTACATTATTGTATAATTTTGATTAGAACTGTGTATATTGTGCATGTGTGATTTACTACTTTATATTTTCTGCTATGCAAATAAGTTTATGGTTGATATTCTTGGTTTGGTAGCGTCAATGATTTAAGACTCTAACCTAGACCCAAGGTCGCAGAAATTCGACACTAAGCTCATACATCATGAGGCATCTGTTAACACCAAAAAATCATACACTATAAAAGACACTTATGGTTGTCAAGTAAAAGGTATAAATAAATATTTTCCAACTCAAGACATCATGAAAATACCAAAAAATAAACTTCTTCTAAGGTTTTTGAAGGAAAATTTGGACCGCGCACCAGAAGAGAAGGAAAAATGCACGGTCGTGCGACTTTTCCTTCGAAAGCCGCACGGTCGAAGGAAAGTGCGAACCCAACAATTTGAGACCACTTCCCACATTTGGGGAGAGGTGTCCTTGACATTTCCAGTCAAGGAAAACCAACTTAGAGTCACCCTAAAGATATGCAACCCTAAATGGAATCATCTCACCCTACTCTTGATTCACTATCGCTCTTGAACCAAGAGAGGGACGATGGGTTCAAAAGTATCTATGTAAACAAGCCATGGAAGAAGAAAAATATGAGAAATTTTTATGCTAACCAAATTGCTATCAGAGCAACACCACATTTCATTGTTGAATTACAGGAAGTAAGAGCACTAGCATGTTGGCCAGATTGCTTCTTAAAAATCCAACATATTAGTAAGAGCAGAAGAGTCCACCATTGGAGAGTCTTCACACTTCTTTTGAAAGAGAGGAGAAGCTTGCAAAGAGATTGAGGAAAAGGACCTCCTTGCTGAGGATTTTGAGCACCATAGCTCAAAGGACCCTCTCCAAGTGTTTCTAGTATTCTATTGTATTCTTCTACCACCAGAAGTCAATAAAGGGAGTATTTTTCCATTAATGTGTTGACTTGTTGCTCCAATGAGAATTATTTTGTATTTTTCTCTTTTGTTTAAGTTTATGTTTGTAGATGAATTGTTTTCACTATTTTCAATGCTTTGTTTTGTTTAAGCCTTTCCACTAACAACACCAACTATCTATGTGAGCCTTTGCATGGAACAACCAACTGCTAAGGAGGTGTTATTTGGTACTCCATTGCCACAAAAACACTAACACAACCCACAATAATCCTTTCAACCAGAGGTGATACATAAATGATTAGGGTGAAAATTAAGATATGACATCATTGAGATTTGCTACATCATTCTACTTCTATTTATAAGACATTACATTAGATGCAACATGTCACCTTAAGAACATGTCAAGTGTTAAACACATAAGATTGATTAGCTTTACATGACACCGATTTCTTACAACATCTTAAATGAATTAGTCCCTGTATATTGTATCATTGTATGGGACGAGATCCCATGCTTGGGAGGCTATTTTTGACATAATTATTTGTTTTTCTAAAACTGGCGAAGCACAAAGCTCAAATTTATAAATATTTTTATCAGCCACATTAGAAATTCACACCAACCACATAATATTTGTTTTTGATAAGTAGCCTCTTGTGTGTTCACTTATAGTGCTCCTTGTGATCCTTAGCACTTTTCAAATCATCCTTCCTAAAAGATCCAATATGTTGAGGGGGTGGGGTGAACAATGAAATCTCATTGTATTACCTCTACCTACCTTGGTAAGAGGGAAACCCCTACCCTTTCAGGTGTTAGTTCATTTAATCATGGAGATCAATTTCCATTGTAGGCTATTCTTTGTAGAAATTTGATTCCACCTATACTCTAGCATGGTTATCCGAAATCCACCTTCTAACTGTGGCTGGTTATTGTTGAGAAATCAATTTTATTATACATTGGGGTATATTTCTCTTCTTTGATAATTGGTTGTGAATATTGTTGCTTCTTATTAATGTTTATTATGTTCTATTCAACAAAAATTACCAAATGTACAAAACATGAAGATTGCAAGAAACAAATAACATAAGATATAAGCTCCAAGCCAGGGCGAAACCCCACAAGGGGGAAACCTAGAAAAATTCTCTTCTTATATAAACAAATCAAAAGATATCCAAGACCCATGACCATCTAAATACTCCAACCTTCATGATTCCAGGTAAAAACCTCCTTCCACATAGAAAATGCATCAACAAAAAGAGACGAACAACATGTACAACATCACGAAAAAAACCTTCAACAAGAGATGTGTCAAGGCAAAACTTCCACAAATTTGAGCTTAAGAGAAACCCTTATTTTCTTATCAATTTCAGACTTCATCCCTCCTTCCTTATGTGATATTTTAGAACAGATCATACGAATTATGTGTGTCCCAAAGAGCTTAATTCTCCCTCTATTTATACTATCTAGAGGGGTTCTAATATACATGTCTTCTAGGGTAGGGTTGACTTGATAGGCAGGGCCGACTGGGCTTCTAGAGCCAATTTTGACCCAAATTACATATTTCAAAAATTATCTTTTTTTTTTCAGGATATAAATAAGCCTTTGAATTTGACCAATAAAAATAATAATGAGTATGAAGAACATGCTTAAATAATATAATAATTTGACTTGAGCATGAAACCCATGCTTGAAAATAAAATTAATTTTTCTTCTTTTTGTTTGACTTAAAATATATACAATGAAAAAAGTACAATGATAATTATGAAGACTAAACTTAGTTACATTTTCCAACAATTATTGGGCATCCACCTTCTAACTGTGGCTTTGGAAGGCCCACATGGATTTTTATGTATTTTTTATCATAGTCCAATTGTTTAAAATTTCACTCATAGTGGTTATGGTAACACAAGGAACTCTCCAAAATGACCCTCTTATCATAAAAGGGGAGCGAATAGTAAATTGCTATCAATTAGATGACTCATGCCTTGAAGCCCCCTACTTTTACAGGCATCGTCTCTTTGAATATGGAGAGCAGTTTTCATCACAGGTTATCATGTGTAGCATGGCAATTTCACTTTCTCTACAAATAATTTAATGAATGTAATCTATTCTTAGATCTAAAATCTCAACACATTGTGAAAATCATAGTAGAAATTCTAGATCACAAATTAAGATCCAGAAGTTGGTGTACCAAGTCACGTTTTTTGCAGATTAATAAACCAAATTTTGAATGGGTATTAAACAAATAAACAAGTTGGCCAAGTTCATCAAATATTTTGTAATAATGGTATCCACCATGACTCCCCAACCCAAATGACAAGAGTTTCATGTGTCTCCACCTTGCATTATTGGAGGGTCACCAACCTAACCTATATAACATTGTCCTTCAATATACCAAAATCATCAGGTATATTGTTCAAAAGATTATAAATTGTCATTTACCCTAATATTGTCCACATAAAATTCATATTAAAAACATGAGTATGAAGACTTCGATAAAGTTCACTGTAGTAAAATGTGGGAATCCAAATCATATCAATATTATTGGTGGGGTAACAAGAAAGAGAAAACATGTAGAAGTGGCAATATGAAAGACGTTAACTACAAAATATGGGAAATATATGTCAGAATCCATAAATCTCAAAATTGGAACTGCATCTCTTTAGTGTATCCAATTTCATCAAGATAACTTTCCATTTCTTTATTCATTTGTGGTGGACCACATCTCAAGATCTGCAACAAAACACACATTCAAAATTTGTTACACATGTACCTACTTGTACGTAAAACATACACAAATAAGCATGTGATCAAGAAAACAAAGCAATCAAGGCTTATAAATTCACTCACATGAATGTATGATGTAGGTGCAAGGCAATTAATCCTTCAAGTGGATGCCAAAATTTTATACAACAGAGTAAGAAGAAATGAAATACATTACAGGGAAATAACAAATTTTGTTCCAAAAAAGGTAACAAATTTTTAAAAACAAAATTCCAAAGTAATATCTATACCTGATTAAGAACATGGTAAACTTGGAAGCAACCTAGATAAGTCTTCACTAATTTATCAAGTTCATTTTGTAACACTCAACCTCAAAACTCTAAATAAGTCTTCATTTAATATAAGTGTAAAACATTAGTGTTTCACATCATTTGGATCAGAATCAATAAAACATACATCTCTTTGGTTTGAGTAAAGTTTAAACCTAGACAAATGTAATAAAAACAGGTTCACAAAAAATTATATTAAAATAATAACCTTATTCCATGACTTAGAAATGCATATTTCTATGAGGATAGAACAATTGTATAATAAGAAAAACTAGTTTTGGGTGAAAGTAGCAATGCCAATGAAGAACAATGAGATAAAAGTGAACAAATCTTGTCTTGAGAAGAATATCTTCATAAGTCATATTCCCATAGATGAGGTATACATTTGTCTTTTCCTTTTGGTTTTCTATTTTGGCTCTGGTCACCTGTAATCGAATGAAATTGTACATATCAACAACATATACCATGGTATGTTATTAATGAAAAAATCCCAATAGCTAAATGACATGCATAGGTCCTGTTGATATTTAGAGCATATCTATTCACCAAGATCAAAATCCCTAGTTGACTACTCTAAATGCGAGGCTTGGTTCACAATTCTTAGCCTACTCTAGTTCTAAATGCTAGTAAACTAGGAAAAAAAAATTGTCACATGTTTGGATTATTTTACATAAATGAAATTATGAAAATCTAAAACATTGGAGTAATACCAAAACCTCTTGAGAATTCCAAATGCTCTTACTTGACCTGGCTGATACTGGAAACGTCCTTAAACACATCCAAAATTTAGGCTATAAGATACTATGTATTACATGTATATGTTAAATGAAATATTACTAGGTTCTAATTTACATCGCTTTTTGAGCATTCTAAACCAACCGTACTAGAGATGTCATGATACATATAACAAATAAGTCCTCTATTGAATAATTCTATGAGCTTATTTCAATATTGATTAAATTCCAAAAGATTTACCAAACATTTAATTTAACAGAATTCACAAAATGCTCAAACTTCAAAGTAGGGCAACCCATAGTTCATTTGAAATTTTCTCACCCCAACAATAATAAAAGCTAAAACATAAGATAGTCCAATAGAAAATTGTGATAAAATTGCTATCTATTATATGAAAAATAGATCTTATTTACTTGCTTATGAATGAATCCATGGTAACTAGTTTAAGGGGCATGAATAAGGAGCTATAAAAAAATATCAAAGGCAAAGCAAAAATGCATATCATTGGACCTCTTACGACCAAGTATTCTCTATCCTGTAATTTGTAGAAATGGTGAGACATTCTCCCTAGTGGATACATATTCATTGAAAAAATCTATGCATTAACCCGTGCAATGATCCCAAAATATGGTATATTTTGGTTAACATGCAAAATTGGAAACAACTACTAATCAAGTCACACGTTCACTCACCTTAATCACCAAATAAAATTAGCCAACATCAAAATCCAAGGTAGTAGGAGTGTAGGGTTTGATAACTTCTTCACCTTCAACATCCTTTCCCCTACATACCCAAATTAGACACAACCAAAACTAGATAATATTCAACTCCCATCGTTCATGATATTATAATACATTACATAGTGAATTCCAAACAAGTACTAGGAAAAACATGAATAAAATAATTTCTTACTAGCAGCTGATATGTTGCCCTATCAACTTGTTGAATTTTATTGAAAAACGTGTACTAAATTTAGTGATATATATGAAATGGAGTACACACATTACTTTATAATAATATAACACAATAAAAAGTTGGTATGATGATTAGCTATGGGAATTTCCAAAAAATTCAATTCCACATTACCACTTAATCTAGAATTTGAAAAATATCAATTCATCAAACTTATCTCACAATTTCAAATCCAATGGAGCCTTTCATTTGTAGATAAGAGCTGAATAAAGACTGCTTCAGTGTGCTTGTACTTTAACACATTAAAGCCTGAGAAAAGCATATTTCACAAGAGAACACATCAATTGATATATTTCTTTTTTGAGTTACTTAATTCTTGAAACAAGTTTAGCTAAGAGGACGACAACGAAAAGTTAGAGGGACATGGGGAAGGACAATATGTCAACATGAAATTGAAAAATTAAAATTCTATGAAAAATAATAAAATGAATAATAAAGATAGTAAAAAAAACACAAAACTTGTAAATTAGACACATGAGGCTTGCATGTATCCCACTTGTCCCCACCCCAACTCAGCCAAACATCATTAGAAATCTAACCTAGGTTGATCATTCACATATGGTGTATCATATCGCTTTTGGACCCAGGACTGCATATGGTGAAGTTGCACTCATCCCTGTTTTTTCCCTTAAAGTGTTTTTTCTTAGTGTGGTACCTATGCTCTTGTCCTTGCATTTGGATATGCACCTAGAAGGTATGAATATGTGTTTGGATATGCACCTGGAAGGTATGAATATGCTTCTTTTTACTAGATGAAAGGTCAATTAATTCAAGAGAAACTACTTCTAGGTAAACTATTTTTGACTCTACCTCTATTGATGGGTAGAAATGTGCCATTTATACATTCATATTGTAGTGTGAGGGGATGCTTAGGGGTTTTACACCTCCCATATTTGACTATGGACATAAGAAACAAGTGAGTGATTTCAGGATAAAATGAGTGATTTTAGGAAAAAAAGGTATTGGTCATTGCAACGTATTAATGCACTTTGGAAATTTTGGTCAGTGTAGTGTGTTAATGCACTTAGGAAATGCACTTTCTCGACCCACCTCTCAGGTCGAATTCACCATGATATTTTGAAAGGGTCTCTGTGTAATACCCTCCTCCCACAATTACCCAAGCTAACCAGTCCAGCAGGGTAAACATGTGATGAGATTCCACTATGATGTGATTCAACCTCCTAGGTCACCTTAAGGAAGTGTAACCGATGGAACACAACCAAACTGACCATTCAGACTTCCTACAGAACCTCCAAGAGCCAACCAACCTTTCCAGGTGCTTAAATATTGAAGAAATTTGTCTTTTACTGAACAAACACTCTAATATCTCCCATGAAAAGGTAACAATGTGATTGGAACCCTCCATTTTCTCCCACGACAAGGCCATCCCATCGACTATGGAATTTTTTAGGTATTTCTGTGCCAACGACCCTGGATTCTGTGCCACTTTTTTAGGGCTAAGACTCAAGCCACTGCCAAAAATTTCATGAAAAATTTAGGAATGAAAAATAAAACTAAAACAAAGGTATTAGTTCAAACATTTTATTAATGACTTGACTGGACCTCTACTATCCATGATAGACATTTTGTCAAACATGTCACAATTATGTAATCTACAGGTCTCAACAACAGATATGAGCATAAGGGTCTCATACGTATCTGAGGATCATTATGAAACATTGATACCTCATCAAAATTGTTGCATTATCTACTATTAGGTCATATATTCATTGGTCATTCATTTATAAATCGAAACATAATGAGATCTGTACATCATCACTATTATAAAACATACTCATAACCAACATATAATCAAGATAAAAAGCAGGGATATACCATCCATATAAACCACATAATAAGAAGTAATTTTACCCATTAAATAAAAGAGGAGAGAAGCCCTTATTAACATGTGTAAAATTCAACTAGGTTTGGGACTTCCACGTACCATTCGACCATAGACTAGACTGAACAAAATCTCTCTTTGAACAGTCACCCCCATTCCATATTCCAAGCATGAATGTGGGATCTCATGGAACAATCCAAATAAAACCAAACCAGGGCTTCTAGAGGAAAAACCACCTTAACCCTCAACCAATTATTCCACCTCATGGTTGAACGTCACTAACCATCACCAGATTGTTCTCTACCCAAGTTTTCTAGGGCTCCAGAGCATTTGTTCCAACCATGGCTTCCAGGACTAGTAAATCAACCCATAGTTGCTGTCGGGTTTCCAAAGAATTTTTCCAACCAAGGCTTCTAGGACCTGTAACTCAACCCACCAAGGGCTTCCAGAGCATTTTTCCAACCAAGGTGTCCAGGACTAGTAACTTAACCCAAGTTGTTACAGGGTTTCCAGAGTGTTTATCCAACCAAGTCTTCCAGGAACTAGTAACTCAACACACAACCAAATGTACATGAGAACCAACCAAAAAACAATAATAAAACCCACATACCATGACTATCCCAGAAATGGAAAGGCTAGGAAAAACTACTATCAATCCAGGAAATCCTTCATGCCAATGACAAATCATAACCAGGAAACCACATGCATATGCCATGCATGCCAAAACTAGAAAGGAAATTATACATGCAACTTGGTACCTGCAAGAAAAACCCGTTGTAGATACTAACACCGATGTCCTATTTCGATTTCCTGCTCTTCCTTTTCCTTCTTGCTCCAAATCCCAAGTATGCCACACTCCTCCAAGAGTTCTCCAAGAAAACTGTAATTGTCCAAGAGTATGAGAGAGAGAGAGAGAGAAAATGAGAGCTCCAAAACTGAACTGATCAAAAGCCATGAACTGATCCTTAAAATCATTTTTATTAATGAGGCCTCTATTTTCTTCAAATTTCATTATTTTCCTTTCCTCCTCACATGAAACCTGTGACCTTTCACCTCCCTTTTCTCCTAATTTCCATTATTTTCATAAATAATTTCCAATAAATTCCACTTTTCCTTTCAAAAGCCTTTGCCATTTCCTTTTCAAATTTCATTAGACATTAATTAATCACAATTGATCCCCATCACTATATTTTTTCCCAACATTCATCTTGAAATACGTGTCCCATGACCATGGTATTATTTTACCTTTATTAAATTTAATACATGAAGTTTTAACCAGGGATGTTACAGAACCCTCCCCCTTGGGGGAACACCATCCTTAGTTTTAAATGACACCTCCAACCAACATTACTACTGAAAGAAAAACATACTTCCCATGGAGCTTTATAACTTAGCTCATTGCAGTATTTACAATGATCAACTTTCTGAGAATCAAACCAACATGACAACATAATGACAATGAAGAAATGACACCCATACCGCTTATTGGAGATTTATAACACAACTCACGACAATATTTACATCCATATACATATGTACATAAACCAAAACATCACACCAAAGCATGTACCAAAAACATTCGCTCAACCAGCGAATAGAGAAGGATACATATCCTGCATCTAATTCACCATCTCCCATGTAGCTCCATCGGGATCAAAGTGCTTCCATTGCACTTTAACCTGCTTGATTGCTCAGTTCCATAGCATGAGCATATTTCTCTGCAAAATACATTGCGGTTCCGGCTGGAATTATCCTTCTGCTCCACCTGTTATACATACCAAACAATTTCATGATCAACATATTTAACATAATTCTTAAGCAATGATACATGGAAAACATCACAAACTTTCATTTTCGGAGGAATTGCAAGTCGATAGGCTACTGGCCCAATCCTCTCAAGAATACTGAAAGTTCCACAATACCATAGTGACAACTTGGCACATGATCAAATCCTCAAGGAGATCTTCTTGGGCTTAATGTGAAAGTACACATGTTCCCTAACCTGAAACTCCTTAAACAACAGGTTCTGATATGCATAAATTTTCTTCATGTCTTATGCTACCTTCAGATTCTTCTTGATTACCTACATTTCATGTTCCATATTTGCCAACATGTCTGGTCCTATCAAAATCTTGTTGACTGGGTCACTCCAACTAACGAGAGTACTACAACTCTGACCATATAATTACTCAAACAGACTCATCCTCAGTTACTCTTGATACACATTTTTTAAAGAGAACTAAACCAATGGTAGGTACTCATCCCATATCCTTTGTTGATGCATCATATACATTCTCAACATGTCCTCAAATATCTTGTTGATCCTCTTTGTCTGTCCATCTTTCTGCAGAAGATAAGTTGTGCTGAAGGCTAAGTCTATACCCAAACTTGCAAATAAATATTTCCAGAATCTCGAAGTGAACTTGGCATCCATGTCTGATATAATTTTTTTTGGTACACCATGCAACCTCACCAGATCTCTGATGAATACTTGTGCCACATCACTAGTTGAATAAGTAGACTTCATTGGAATGAAGTGCACTACCTTTGTCAATATTTCCACCACAACCAGGATGGAAACATTCTATCTTGATGTCCTCAAAAAACTTGTAATGAAATACAGAGAAATGAACTCCCATTTCCACTCTGGAATTGAAATTGGTTGTAGTAGTCGACCTGGATGTTTACACTCTGCTTTCACCTCTTGACAATCCAAGAATCTAGCCACAAACTTTGCCACTTTCTTCTTCAGATTCATCCAATAGTACAACTTATTCATCGTTGTCAATGTCTTCTGATATCCAGTGTGACCTGAATATGACTTACCATGAAATTCCCTCAAAATAACCTTCTTGATCTCAGTATCATCTGGAAGATAGATCTTGGCCCTAAATCTGATCAAGCCATCTACTGTGAGACATAGTCCACATCCCGATCACTTGTACCCTACTGTAACTTATGCATAAGCTCTCCATACTTGTCATCCTGTTGTCCTGCCTATAATATCCAATCCTATAAATCTGTCCCATAGGAGCTCATAAGTGCTATATGATTCACCTATATCCTCCTGCTAAGAGCATCTGCAACCCTTTTCTCTTTACCTTCGATGTACCTGATCTCAAAATAAAACTCATTGATCATGGCCAACCATATAGCATGTCTAGAATTTATATTAGGTTGGTGAAATAAATACCTTAATCCATTGTGTTCACTCATTAGTGTGAACCTACTGCCAAGAAGATAGTGCCTTCACATATTTAATGCATGTATGATCGCTGCCAGCTCAAGATCCTGTGTTAGATAATTATGCTCGTGCTCATTCAGTTTCCATGATTGATAGGATACCACCTATCCTTCCTACATAAGTAATCCACTAAGCCCTCTCTTTCAATCATTTGTACATACCAAAAACTCTTTGTATGGATCTGCAATATTTAGAACTGGAGCATTTGTCAACAACTGCTTCAACTGTTCAAAAATGGCTGCACATTCCTTTGTCCATTCAAATTTCTTACCTTTCCTTTGCAATGATGTAATAGGATAAGCGATCCATGAGAAGTTCCTAACGAAACTCCTATAATAATCTGCTAACCCCATAAAGGACCTTACCTCATCCACATTTCTAGGAGTTTCCCATTTGATGACATCCCTTATCTTTTTCAAATCCACTACTGCACCTTCCATGGAAACCACATGCCCTAAGTAATGTACCTCTGTCTGAAAAAGAAACTACACTTATTAAAATTATCATATAATTGATGCTATCTCAACAATATCAATACTGCTGCTAAGTGTTCGACATGCTCTTCTTCATTTTTAGAATATACCAATATATTATCAATGAATACAATAACAAACTTTTCCAGATAAGGGCACAACACACTATTCATCACAAAAAAGTAGTTGGAGCATTATTCAAACCAAATGGAACTGCAATAAACTCATAATTCCCATACCATGTCCGAAAAGCTGTCATGTATATGTCCTCTTCTTTGATGCGTACCTGATGATATCCTGATCTGAGATAAATATTCAAGAACATTGATGCTCCCTTCAACTGGTCGAACAAATCATCTATCCTCGACAATGGATACCTGTTCTTGATGGTCACCTTGTTCAATTGCATGTAATCGATGCACAACTTGAGAGTACAATCATTCTTCATCACAAACAATACCGATGCTCCCCAAGGTGATACACTTGGCCTAATGTATCCCTTGTCAAGCATTTCATTCAAATGCAACTTCAACTCTACTAACTCTAGAGTGCTCATTCTATATGGTGCCTTTGATGTTGGTGCCTCCCCTAGTACCAACTCAATAGAAAAATCTACTTCCTTGTGATGTGACAAATTTGAAATATTTGATGGAAACACATCCTGAAACTACTGTAAAATTGGGTACCTTCTCAATATCTATATATCCTCATCCTCCTTACCTTTTTCACTGGAAATATGCACTGCAAATACCACACACCCTTTTCTATTACTGTGATTTTCCGTGGTTGAATGTAACAAGAGGCTGCTTACATGAGGAGCAACATATGGATATGAGTCGGCTGTCGAGGTAGGAGTCGATTGGGAGCACCATGGAAAGTGAGGTTGACTGCACCGAGGATCCAGATTTGGGGAGAGAGAGCATGGTATGAGGAGCGACTGCGCAAGGATCCGAGGAGACAAAGCCTATAACTCAGTTGGGAGACATAGTCGTGGACTGCTTGGACTGTGTGAAAAGGGAGTAGAGGATTCTTGGTGTATTTTTGTGGAGGAGTCAACTTTGAGACCTCAGGACCTCACACCCTCTTCTGATTGGGCGCTCTGGACTTGGAATTGGCCACAGAGACATGAAATTTGGTCCATTCCCTTGTTCGATGGGTCCAAACCCTTGAAAATAACTAACACACAAGAAAATTGAAGAGACCAGCCGTAAGCCAGGAGTCGAAGGACCATGAAACAGAGAAGGAGGTGTGAAGACAATGTTTTTCTATGATTTGAATTGGAAACACAATGTATGGAAACACATATAGAGAATGGGCGCAAGGGGTGAATGGAATGAGGGAGAGTGCAGAGGGAATTTGGCAGAAATAATGCACACGATTTTGTAGTAATATTTCTTGCTAGACTAGGAATATGACAGAGGTGACTGTCTGCAAAAATAAAAAAGTAGAACAAAGAGAACTTTGCAGAATGGAGGAGGGATTTTAAAGGGAAAGGAAGCCAAAAATGAAGTCGACTTTAATAACATGTCAGGATAGGAGGTAACTCCACCAAAAATGAATTGAATTTTTCATTAAGGGTGCACACAAATATATACATGGAGTGTGAGACTCTTGGGATTCATTTCCCAGTGTCTCTTCGTCTTCCGCCTCTCCTTATTTTCTATTTACACTATTTTATAATTTCACCCAATCCCTAGGATTATCTGTCAAAATTTATGAAAATAAAGGAAAATAGGAGAAAAGGAAGGTGAAAGGTCACAGGTTGCATGTGAGAAAGAAATTGAAGAAAATATATGCCTAATGATAAAAAGGCTTATGAGGATCAATTCACAGCTTTTGTCAGGTCAATTTTTGAGCTCTCTCTCTATTATCTCTACTCTCTCATACTATTGGACAATTAGAGTATTCTTGGAGCACTCTAGCATTAGAGGAAGGAAGGCAAAGGAAGGACAAGAAAGCAATGAGAAGAAAATATCAAGCAAGGAAGAGTGGGGTCAAGAAGCTACAATGGGATTAATTGCAAGTATCAAGTTGCATGTATGATTTCCTTGCTAGCTTTGGCATGCATGGTATATGCATGTGTGTATTTGTTTCTCTTGCTTCCATTGGCATGGTTTTTTATAGGTGTGATAGTGGTTTTCATCCTTGCCTTGCCATTTCTGGATAACCACAGTGTGATGTGGTTCTTTTACTTGGTTGAGCTATATTTACAGATGGTTTCGAAACTGAGTGGGGTTGTCTTAGAAAAATCACAAGGCATAGGAATCCCTTGATCGATAATGGTGGGATACATGGTAAATCCTGGTTTTGAATACTCTCGTTGGGCCTAGGAATCCCTTGATCGGTAATGACGAGATACACGGTAAATCCTAGAGGGTGGATATGAACAAACTCCTCACGGTTTAGGTGGATAATTCTAGAGGCATCCATGTTTTTTTAGGGCCTAATGATCCCTTGACCAGTATATGGCGGGATTGTGGTAAATCCTGTAGTGTATGTTCATTGTTTGGGCCTAGGAATCCCTTGGCGAGATACATGGTAAAGCTTGAGGAAGCATTGATTGGTTCTGTTGTGAGTCCCACATTCATGCTTGGAACACGACATGTGGGTGATTGACTGAAATAAAGATTTGGTTCAACCCAATCCATGGCCGAGTGGTATGTGGATGCCTTTGGATTGGTTAGATTTTGCATATGTTAATAAGATCTCTTTTCATTTTTTGTTTTAGGCGTAAATTTACTAGTTATTATGTGGATTTAATGGTTGTTCTATCATTGTTGTTTTGTTGGTTTTATGCTGTTTATAAGCATGGTTTTATGACAAATCTTAGTCATGGATCTTATAATGTTTTGATTAGTAAATGAATGAATAATGAATGTATGAACTAAAGATGATAAAATAGGTGTTGTTAGAGTTAATCGATTCTTCTTGATGATTCTCAAATAACTATGATACCCCTATGTTAAGATATGTTATTATGACATGTAGATTACATGTTCATGATGTGTTTGACGAAATTCTTGTCATGGATGTTAGGGGTCAAGTCAAGTCCTTGTTTAAGTGTTTTCATTAGTAGCATTATTTCATTTTTATTTATTTATTTCTGGAAGTTTCATGAAGTTCTAGGCAAAGGTCTAAGTCCTAGCCTTGAAACACTGGCTCAAAATTCAGGGTTGCTGGCACAAAACTACCTGAAAAAAGCCACAATCACATGGATATATTGCCATGGGAGCGATTGGAGGGTCTCATTTGCATGGATTCCTGACCATGGGAGCGACTGGGGGTATAATTCAACAAAACATCAAGTTGGCTCAGGGGTTGGACACCTGGAGGTGTTGGTTGGCTCCTGAAGGTTTTGTAGCTCCCAAGGAAGGTCAGATTGACCTTGTCTTGTCAGTTCCACTTCCTTAAATGTACACGGGGAATTGAATCATGTCACAGTATCTCTTCGTCACATGTTTACTCTGGTAGGCCAATAACTTGGGTAAATTTGGGAGGAGGGTGTTATAGAGTGGTATCAGAACATGGTTCAATGCTTGAACTGGATGGGTGGAATGCCTTTGGCTTGCATGCATGTAGGTTGTATATGTGATTGTTATGTATGGATGGTAGCGGTCATTGTTACATTTGTGTTGACATGTAGAAGTTGATAATGTTGTTTTTGGGATGCGTTTTTCATGAATGTATGTTAGTTGTATATGCATTTGTTATGCATGTCACTGTCTATATGTTCTTTTGCATGCATTGTGATGGTTATGGTTATGCATGCATAGTAAGTTAGATATGCATCGTGAGGTGATTGTATGTAGTTATGTCATCATGGTGTTGATGATAATATATGATGCTAATGTGTTGGATGATATAGAGCAGGAGATGCAAATCATCAAAGCGAGGTTGCAACACTGGACCTCGGGGTAAGAGAAGATTGTCAAACATGTTTGAATGTTTGGCATACTTGTATGCTGGTTAATGGTTGTTATGAGTATTAGGGTTATATACCTATCTATCATTCTATTTTGGTTGTGGTTACATGCATGTTAGATGATATTTAATTAGTGCAGTCATATGCACATGTTTTAGTTAATCATACATGGTAGTAAATTTCCATTATATGTATTGCGGTCATATGCATGATGATTATCGTCATTGCATTTAAGATCTTGATGTTATATGTATAGTGCTAATTTGGATTGTGATGTGTAGATGGTCATGGCTATGATATTCAGGTATGAGTCAATATACTTGTGATATTGTGTTGTACTAATATGGACAGACTTGAGTAGATGTGGTAGCCTCCCCTGAGATACATTGAGGTATGAGTTTAATTGTTGTCTATTTGGTGTTTGAGTGTTTGGTGTCTATTATTGTTGGGAAAAATACTGAGAGGGGGGGGGGGGGCGGCGGGTGAATCAAAACATTTAGTGCAGACAATCAAACTTTTACTTTTTCCTTTCTAAAAACCCATACGCTACTTTACTAAAGGAAACTAGCGTATATACGCGGATATCCTTTACAGAACTCGCGTATGTCCAGAGATCTAATTATGTGTTTGAATCTTAACTCAGATCATTGCATTATTCATTCATCAGATATTTCAGAAACAGTAAACAGGTGCAGACAGAACAGAATAATCATCACACATATGCAACACATAAGAACAACAAGATTTTTAGGTGGAAACCCAATTCGAGAGAAAACCACCGCTGCCGTCGCTTCAGCCTTCAAAAATTATTATTAAGAAAACTTCTTACAATCATGTACTAGTGCAGACTCAAACCAGCACGCAGGCACCCACTTGCAGAAGGCTACAACCTTCTCTTGTTTACCAGCCTATCCTGGAAGGGAGCTACAACCCCCTGACTGAAGGCTTCGACCCTCAGCACCACTGCAGACCACGTTTCATCAATTTTCAAACTGGATCAAATAGCTTCAACACAACCCTTCACTTATAATTTTCAAACTGGATCAAACAGCTTCAACACAACCCTTCACTTATCAATAATCATATCTTGCTCAATGCTTCAAACAGAACAGTGAGACCACTGTAACCAGAATATCAGATATAACCCAAACTTCAGAATAGATATGCAGAAACACATTCAACCTTCAGCAACCATTAGATCAGAAATCATACGCGCTTTTATTTAATCAGACCCGCGTATATACGCGCTTTCCAGAAGCCGAAACCGCGTATACTTCAGTGCAATTTCAGAGAAAAACCCTAACTGCGCATACGCGCTTTTCCTTCCATAGACCCACGTATACACGCGCTTTTCCTGAAACGAACCTGCGTATAGATCTATAAAAGATGAACTTTGTAGTACAGAGCAGATCTATAAACTTACCTAGATTTCTTCAATCTCTTCAACAGGATTGCGCCAGGTCTTCTTCACTTCTTTTCAGATCATCCTTGACATTCACCATTTATAGATCTAGAGATCTTGAGCCTTCATCATGTTCATAGGTGCATCATAGATTTAGATCTATCAATTAGGAACAGGGTTCAACCATACGGATATACTTCAGAGTGAAGTATTCATCAAAGCCCAGACACTTGCACACCCTTTGCACAAATGATTTTCTTCTCCTTATGTAGGGTTATCCTTCATCAATACCATGAGTCAAAACCACATAACTTCCGATGGTATTCCTGGACGGGATCAAATGGATAATCTAACACTCAATACAATGGGTCAATACCATGGTAATGCCCCTAGGTATCATAGTTTTTAGAGCGCAAAAGGCATACGCGACTTTGAGCATGCGTATTCGCGTGTATACACAACTTTGCCTCATAAAAACTGTGTATATGCTAACCATGAATGTATACGCGGGTTCCCTTCACAAAAGTAGAGTATATACGCGGGTTCCCTTCACAAAAGTAGCGTATACATTGTGAAATATTATATTTATCATTTTTTTGGCACTTACTGGAAATGTTTTCTCTGTCACATCTGAGCTGATCTGTAGATACATCATTCTTACATCTTTAGCACACAGGTTGCTTATCATAGGAAACTCATCAAGTAGGTTTCCATCAAGGACAACTTCATTAAGAAGATTGTCATTATCTTCATCAAGTGGGTTGCCATCAAGAACAACAGTCTGCATCATATTGCCAACAATATCCCCCTTTGGACTTGATGGCAACCATGATGGTGTTTGATCACCATAACAGATAGATACATTAAGCACAACCATTATTCATGAAAACACCATGTCACTCTCCCCCTTTGACAGCATGGGAAAAGGGCGGATCAAAATCAACACAAGGTTTTTCTCCTCATGTAGACATAAGAGCTCTGCAGATCTGATGTGCACTGAAGTTACCATGCTCCCCCTGAGTTCATGCTGAATCTTAAAACATATTTTTCAATGAAGTACATGACTCTATGACCTTCCTATCACCAAGACTCATACTTACATCAAAGATCCAACCAAGTGGATTTACATATGCGACTCAAATACCCAACCAAGTGGGTTTACACATTTTGACTCAACTACCCATCCAAGTGGGTTTACAAATTTGAACAAGTCCTTACATGACTGAATATTACAATTTACATCATGGGTCTCAACATGACCTTTTCATCAAATTACAAGTATGACTTTTCACAACCAAAAACAAAAAGACCTCAAGAGAGAGATCAAGTTTCAGAACCATCATAATACCAACAATGCATTATTCTCAGCCAGGCTAATGCTCCCCCTGAAACTGTGCATCCTTTCCAAAAACTCCTCCTTAGCTTGAGTAACCTGAACACTTTCAACAACCAATCATCAAGGCATCTTCCCCCAATATCAGAGAATGAAACAGAAATATAAGAGCTGAAACATCACCATAGACGCCATACAGCATCAGAGATACCAAAAAACACCATAGCTTGTGCTGAAGAACGCTGACCCAGAAACTTTGTCAGCAACCACCCATACGCGGTTTTATGTGTATGAACTCGCGTATATACGCGACTGTCGTTAAAGAAACCCGCGTATCCAATTTAATCTTCTGAATTTAATCAGATCTGATCTTCTAAGAGACAGAGACACACCCGGCTTTTGTCTGAGATATTCGAACGCTTCCCTGGGCAGAGGTTTGGTAAAAATATCAGCAACTTGTTCTTTGGAGGGAACATACTCCAACTTCACCTTTTGTTCAAGCACTTGTTCACGTAAGAAGTGATACTTGATGGGGATGTGCTTGGTCTTTGAATGCATAACAGGATTCTTTGAGATACTGATGGCACTTGTATTATCACACATAATGGAGATAGGAGAAGTACATTTGATTTGAAATCTTCCAAGGTTTGCATCATCCAAAGGAGTTGAGTGCAACAAGATGCGGCAGCCACATATTCTGCTTCAGCAGTAGATAAGGCAATAGAACTTTGCTTCTTACTGAACCAAGATACCAACTGGGGCCCCATATAGAATGCACCACCACTTGTGCTTTTCCGATCATCAACATTTCCAGCCCAATCTGCATCAGTGTAAGCATGAAGAGTAAGATCAGCATTCTTTGGATACCATAGTCCAAAGTCTTGAGTTCCTTGTAGATATTTGAATATTCTTTTGACAGCCTGAAGATGAGATTCTTTTGGATTGGCTTGGAATCGTCCAACAATTCCAACTGCATGCATAATATCCGGTCTAGTCCCAGTGAGATACAGAAGACTTCCTATCATAGATCTGTATTCTGGTTGATTCACCGGGGAAGAATCATCATGAGAACTGAGATTACATCCGGTTATCATTGGTTTACTTATAGGTTTGCACTCTTCCATCCCATACTTCTTCAGAATTTGCTTAAGGTATTTTTCTTGAGATAAGAATATACCTTCTGTAGTTTGATGCACTTGTAAGCCAAGAAAAAATGTTAGTTCCCCAAGTAAAGACATTTCAAATTCTTGCTGCATGACAGAAGCAAATTTCTGACTCATAGATTCTTCATTACTTCCAAAAATGATATCATCGACATATACAACCACAATCAATAGTTTATCATTTTCAATTTTTGTGTATAAGTTACAATCAGCAGACCCCTTTGAAAATCCTTTTTGATGAAGATATTTGTCAAGACAATAATACCAAGCCCTTGGAGCTTGTTTGAGACCATATAAAGCCTTTTTAAGTTTGCAAACAAGATTTTCATCATTTCCCAAAATGAACCCTTCTGGTTGTTCTATATAAACTTCTTCTTCTAGATCACCATTGAGGAAAGCAGATTTGACATCCATTTGATAAAATTTGATTTGTTGAAAACTTGAAAAAGAAAGAAACATTCTTATGGCTTCAAGTCTAGCTACAGGAGCAAAAGTTTCTTCAAATTCTATACCTTCTTGTTGAGTATACCCTTTGCAAACCAGTCTAGCTTTGTTTCTTATAACGTCCCCATTCTCATTTAGCTTGTTCTTGAATATCCATTTGGTTCCAATGACATTTTTATCATGTGGTCTTGGTACCAATTCCCAAGTGTGGTTCTTTTCAATTTGATCAAGTTCTTCATTCATGGCCTGAATCCAAAATTCATCTTTGCTAGCTTGATTGACATTGTGTGGTTCGATCGTGGATAGAAATGCCAGATAGCTAGGAGATCCCACAAGAGTCCTCCTTGTTTGTACACCTGATTCCTTGTCTCCCAAAATTTGAGATTCAGGGTGATTATTTTGAACATATCTGGATGGAGCCTTTCCAGATAAATCATCTTCAGGTTCTTCATTGGATCCACTGTCTAGATCATTTCTATTTGATGTGGAAGGACAAAAGTCACCATCATCTTCTTCTTTTGTTTGTCTTTCTTCTTTAGGGACTGCATGAGACTCATCAATAACAACATCAATACTTTCAACAATCTTTCGAAGCCTTTTATTGTAACATTTGTATGCCTTGCTTGTAGATGAGTAACCAAGAATTATTCCTTCATCTGATCTAGGTTCAAACTTGCCAAGCTTTTCATCATTATTTTTGATAAAGCATTTACTTCCAAAAACTCTAAAATGTTTCACAGAGGGAGAATTACCATACTAGAGTTCATATGGAGTTTTGTCACTATTTACCCGAACATGTGCCTTGTTAAGAATATTTGCTGCTGTGTGAGCTGCTTCTCCCCAAAAAATGTCAGGTGTTCCAGAATCATCAAGCATAGCTCTAGCCATTTGTTGAATTGTTCTATTCATTCTTTTTGCTACGCCATTTTGTTGTGGAGTGCCTGCTACAGAAAACTGTCTTTTTATACCATGTTGTTCACAAAATTCAAAGAATTCATTTGATGTATATTCTCCTCCTCGATCAGATCTAAGACACTTGATTTTTAGATCTAATTCATTTTCAACCAGCGCTTTGAAGATCTGAAATTTTTCAAATGCTTCATCTTTATGTTTGATCAACCCAATCCAACACATGCGAGAGAAATCATCAATGAATAAGATATAGTATTCTTCACCACGTGGTGACTTTTTCCTCATAGGTCCACATATGTCAGTATGAATGAGTTCAAGAGGCTTACTTGACGATCCTTCCTTGGCATTGAATTGCACTCTGGTTTGCTTACCGAATTGACAGGATTTGCATATGATACTTTCAGGTAGAGAAATATTGGGAAGACCACGGACATCATTAAGTTTGCTTGATTTGTTGATTTGAGAGAAGCTTAGATGCCCCAACCTTCTATGCCATAGCCAGTTTTCTGAAGATTTACTCAAGTAACATTGTTCTTTGCAATTCTTCAATACATACATGTTGCTTGGAGTTCTTTTTCCTTTTATAATTGTTTTACCTGTATCAAGATCACGAACCACACATTATTTTGAACTAAAGACAACTTCAGTTCCTTGATCACACATTTGACTTACACTTAACAGATTATGCCTTAATCCATCCACATACATGACATCATTAGCCTTCACCTTTTCTTTTAGGAACACATACCCTTTTCCTTTAATTACAACAGGAGTATCATTTCCAAAAGTAACTTTCTTTTCCTTTTCTAGAGCACTATATGCACGAAGTTTGTGTTTATCACCTGTCATGTGTCTCGAGCATCCACTATCAATGTACCATTGATTTTCCTCACCTTCCGCAAATAACGCTATGCCACAATTTTCAACCTGTGATTCCTTCTTTTTCCATATTTTGGATTTTGAAGGAAGATGCTCTTTTGGCTGAACTTTGCTCCTGCATTCAGATTCTTCATGCCCATAGTTATTGCAATAAGCACATTCAACTTCATTTAGAAGAGGAGAAAAGTTGTTATATGTATTCTTCTTTGTTTCAATATCAACCCTTTTCTTTCTTGCTTCTCTTGTCATGATGGTTTTATAAGCAACACATTGAGCAACTTTATGGCCAAAATTGTGACATGAGAAACATTGTCCATTGAAGAAGAAATTTCTGCGATCATGAAATCTTCTACTTGAATTTACCTGTTGATTGGGGCCTTTTTGAAAGATATTCCTGTTAGTGTTCCTTGCATTAAGATGATCATGCTTTACCTGTAAAGATTCTTTATTCCCTTGCTGAGTGGCAGAATTTTGTAAACCAGCTGTAGCTTCTTTTAGATAATTTGGTGCTAAAGCTTGAGAAGATTCTCCAATATATCCAAGACCTGTCTTTATAAGAGGAGAACGCTGTACCTTGATAATCTCATCTAAGGTTTCAGATCCTTTAGCAAATCTGAAATTCAGAGTCTTTGCTTTCTCAAATTCTTTTCTTACACTTACCAATTCACATTCTAATTTCTCATTGTGTTTCTTTGCCTCTTCAACCTGCTTTTCCAAAGTCTCGATGGTTATTTTCCTTTCTTCTAAGAGAATTTTATATTCTTCTAAGAGAATTTTGCTTTGTTCTAAGCGTATTTTGAGTTGATTGTTTTCTTCAAGAAAATCATTGTCCTCTAGAGAATCCACAAAAGTATCATTTTCTTCTTTAGATTCAAAAGCCATGAGAAGTCTAAGATCTTGTTCACATTCTTCCTCACTATCAGATACCCCATCACTGTCATCATGAGTATAGTAACTTCTTCTAGTGCTAGACCGGTTCTTATTTCTAGCTACTTCCTTTCCTTTTGCAGGTGTTTCTTTGTGAGGACACTTTGCAGCATAATGACCAACTCTTCCACAATTAAAACATTTGAAAGGAAGCTTACCTCTAAACCGTCCTGTACCAAGTTGAAGTTTCTTTACAAAATTTGCCTCATCTTCTTCCGAAATATATCCTGATCCTTCTACTTCTTGTACTTCTTTCCCTTTTGTAGAAGCTCTAAAAACAACTTCTTTGACTTCAGATGGTCCTCCTCTTCTCATTTCATATGCAGTCAGTATGCCATGAAGTTGCACCACAGTAAGATTTTGAAGATCCCGTTTTTCTTCAAGAGCAGAGACTTTTGACTCAAATTTTGCCGTTAGCGATCTCAAAATTTTCTCAACCAAAGTAGTTTCGGTTATTGTTTCTCCCAGATTTTTCATACGATTTACAACATCATCAAGACGTAAAAAGAAACTGGCAATACTCTCATAACTATGCATCTTTAAATTTTCATATTCAATTCTGAGAGTTTGGAGTTTTGCACTTTTTACCTTTGCATCACCTTCATAACTCAGAATGATTTTGTCCCATATTTATTTTGTTGTATTCAGCTGCATGACTTTGACAAATTCTGATTCTGTTAAACTTCCTGTTATAGCATTGACCGCTTTTGCATTTGATTCATAATTCTTCCTTTCAGTTGGATCTGTTGGTGTAGCAGCTGGATATTGATATCCTTGTTAAACAATGGCCCATACATCTGCTCCCATAGACTGAAGAAAGGATCTCATCATCATTTTCCAGAAGATTAAATTGCTTCCATTGAAGAGCGGAGGCTTGATAGATGTTGTTCCTTCTTGATAGCTCATCTTGCTTGATCTTCCTTCTAGCGGCTAAGATTTTTCAGAACGACCTGCTCTGAAACCAATTGTTGGGAAAAATACTGAGAGGGGGGGTGAATCAGTATTTAGTGCAGACAATCAAACTTTTACTTTTTCCTTTCTAAAAACCCATACGCTACTTTACTGAAGGAAACTAGCGTATATACGCGGATATCCTTTACAGAACTTGCGTATGTCCAGAGATCTAATTATGTGTTTGAATCTTAACTCAGATCATTGCATTATTCATTCATCAGATATTTCAGAAATAGTAAACAAGTGCAGACAGAATAGAATAATCATCACACATATGCAACACACATGAACACTGGGATTTTAAGCTGGAAACCCAATTCGGGAGAAAACCACCGATGTCGTTGCTTCAGCCTTCAAAATTTATTATTAAGAAAATTTCTTACAATCATGTACTGGTGCAGACTCACACCAGCACGTAGACACCCACCTGCAGAAGGCTAAAACCTTCTCTCGTTTACCAGCCTATCCTGGAAGGGAGCTACAACCCCCTACTCTCGTTTACCAGCCTCTCCTAGAAGGGAGCTACGACCCCCTGACTGAAGGCTTCGACCCTCAGAACCACTGCAGACCACGTTTCATCAATTTTCAAACTGGATCAAACAGCTTCAACACAACCCTTCGCTTATCAATAATCATAAATAGAACAGTGAGACCACTGTAACCAGAATATCAGATATAACCCAGACTTCAGAATAGATATGCAGAAACACATTCAACCTTCAGCAACCATTAGATCAGAAATCATACGCGCTTTTATTTAATCAGACCCGCGTATATACGCGCTTTCTAGAAGACTAAACCGCGTATACTTCAGTGCAATTTCGGAGAAAAACCCTAACTGCGCATACGCGCTTTTCCTTCCACAGACCCGCGTATACATGCGCTTTTCATGAAATGAACCTGCGTATAGATCTATAAAAGATGAACTTTGCAGTACAGAGCAGATCTATAAACTTACCCAGATTTCTTCAATCTCTTCAACAGGATTGCGCCAGATCTTCTACCCTTCTTTTCAGATCATCCTTGACATTCACCATTTATAGATCTAGAGATCTTGAGCCTTCATCATGTTCATAGGTGCATCATAGATTTAGATCTATCCATTAGGAACAAGTTTCAACCATACAGATATACTTCAGAGTGAAGTATTCATCAAAGCCCAGACACATGCACACCCCTTTCACAAATGATTTTTCTTCTCCTTATATAGGGTTATCCTTCATCAATACCATGAGTCAAAACCACATAACTTCCGATGGTATTCCTGGACGGGATCAAATGGATAATCCAACACTCAATACAATGGGTCAATACCATGGTAATGCCCCTAGGTATCATAGTTTTTAGAGCGCAAAAGGCATACGCGACTTTGAGGTGCGTATTCGCGTGTATACGCAACTTTGCCTCATAAAAACTGCGTATATGCTAACCCTGAGTGTATACGCGGGTTCCCTTCACAAAAGTAGAGTATATACGCGGGTTGCCTTCACAAAAGTAGCGTATATATTGTGAAATATTATATTTATCATTTTTCTGGCACTTACTGGAAATGTTTTCTCTGTCACATCTGAGCTGATCTGTAGATACATCATTCTTACATCTTTATCACATAGGTTGCTTATCATAGGAAACTCATCAAGTAGGTTTCCATCAAGGACAACTTCATTAAGCAGATTTCCATTATCTTCATCAAGTGGGTTGCCATCAAGAATAACAGTCTGCATCATATACCTATCTATCATTCTATTTTGGTTGTGGTTACATGCATGTTAGATGATATTTAATTAGTGCAGTCATATGCACATGTTTCAGTTAATCATACATGGTAGTAAATTTCCATTATATGTATTGCGGTCATATGCATGATGATTATCGTCATTGCATTTAAGATCTTGATGTTATATGTATAGTGCTAATTTGGATTGTGATGTGTAGATGGTCATGGCTATGATATTCAGGTATGAGTCAATATACTTGTGATATTGTGTTGTACTAATATGGACAGACTTGAGTAGATGTGGTAGCCTCCCCTGAGATACATTGAGGTATGAGTTTAATTGTTGTCTATTTGGTGTTTGAGTGTTTGATTATGTCGTATATTTGGTGTTTGAGTGTTTGGTGTCTATTATGTCTTCTATCTATTGTTTGAATGCTTTATTAATTGCATGATATGAATATGTTTCTATAAGATTGCATGAAGGAATGATCTTGTTTTAAGATGACTATACTGACACATGTGCTGAGACAACTTATATGTGCTTGAGTGTAAGTAGGTGCTAGTTGTAGTAGTATGATTAATGTCTTTTAGTTGATTATGAAATGGCTGTTAGTCTTGAAAAAGGCTGATTTCAATTAGTATAC
The DNA here is from genome assembly GCA_034641835.2 of Pinus albicaulis. Lineage (NCBI taxonomy): Eukaryota > Viridiplantae > Streptophyta > Pinopsida > Pinales > Pinaceae > Pinus > Pinus albicaulis. Next base: position 1,218,738,921 of record CM076582.1, read on the forward strand.
ATGATGTTTTGATCCTTATAACATGTGTCTAACATGTGTGAATAGTTGCAAGGAAACATGCTTGGTATTACATGACAAGGTAATAGTTTATTTGTTTATATAACTATCAGTTGGGTGGTGTGATAGTACATAGTAAGACTTGATTGGAACAAGGTAAAAAGGTAAAAGAAAGGAATTGGGTGAGGATTTATCTGGCTATGTTTGGAAATCACAATTCCAAACAAATGAGTGCTTTGTATGAATACATGAAGTATTCTTAACCTTGATTTCGTCTGACATTATGTGGATATGTTCTATATTCCTAAGCATGTATTTGACATGTATAATAGCTAGTGTATGGTTATAGTTGGATCCTTCAAGGGAATTTGAGTCCCTTGAGAGATGGTATATGTACATGTTGAGTTACAAGGAAACGTGCTTCGCACAACAAGGTAAGGTAACTAGTATGTTATTATGTGTATTTATGCACTGAAATTTATGTGTTTACAACAATATGATACAAGGATTGCATGGCAAAGGATACTACCATGAAATATTGAAGAAGGATTGGGTTGAGATTTCATTGGAAGCACTGGGAACCCATGTGGACCGAGTCATGGTCTATGTTTCTAGTTCTTTGCTTTCGATCTTTCTTTGATTTGTTTGTACTTGATTTGCGGTCTTGATTGTGTTTAGTGCATGATCACACCACTTTGTTTGTGGTGTCGTATTATTATTGGTTTTCATGGTTTTATTATAGTTTGTTTCTTGTTATTTCCTTTTATTTTTCGAGGGTCTTGGGAATTGGTTTGGGAAAGAGGAAAGTTAATGGAGCTCGAGGAGAGATGAATGAAACCTAGCAGGTAATGTAAGAGTCAGATCAAGCTCAGTGCATGATTAAAGGGTAGCTGAGGGAAAGAGTATGTCAGTTCCAGTTAGACTGGTTGGGTCCATTGGGATGAATGGATGGTGGTAGGGCAATCATGAGAAATGTAACAGGAAAGGTAAAGTAAATGGACTTGAGGTGTCATATGCCTTAGCTATGTTGGGAACTGTTTTTATTAATGTTGTACATGTTGTGCATGGATAAAGGGAGTTCTCTTAACCTTAACCTTATGATATTTAGTAATTATGTGGTGATCATGATTATGTTGATGATTATATATGTATGTATGTATGCCATTGTCTAGAAGGGTCTTCAAGGATCATGATTATTTTATGCTACTGTTTATATATATTCATGTATGTATTTCGTTGTCTGACAGGGTCATCATTCTTGTGGAGGAATGATTGCTTATGCATGTGAATGACATGAAGAGGTTCATGGTTTATGGGGAATCAAGGGGGAAGAGTAGCCTTGACAGATCTATGAGATTAGTATCATGTGGATATGGATTGATATTACGTGCTTGTACTATGTATATGTTTATGCTATGGAAGGTAATGTTGAGGAATACATAAACGAAATGAAAGTAGTGTGATCTGTGACATGTTGGGACAAGCATGGGAAGTTGGTAATACAATATAAGTAAGGCTTCCTGGAAGAGACAATGTGGTCTCTATACGTGTGGTACTATTTTTATGTATAAGGTGTACATGCTGTATCTATGATGTTTTGTACATGTGATGTTGTGTGCATGTTGTTTATGTAGTGTTGTGTACATATGGTGTTGTGCACATGTTGGATATGTGGTGCCATGTACATATGGTGCTTTGCGCATGTTGCATATGTGGTGATGCGTACATATGACGTGAGTGCATGATGTACATATGGTGCTTTGTACATGTGGTGTTGTGTGCATGATTTCACATGTGTTGTGTTGACAGTGTTGAACCTGCCAACATTCAGGGGATCTCCCTGATATGAAGTCCCAATTAGACCTCGCACATTTGGGTGTAGGATTCCCATCCGAAATACGACCCAGTTGTCGATGCAGTAGGTTTTAATGATATTCCTTGGCTGCAATAACACATAGAGTGATGTATGGTGACTTTGGTGAGGGAAAGTGTGTGACCCTGCGGAAAGTCAAGTGCGATACATGAAGGTTATAATAGATGAAGGGAAAATGAGGGAGCCCCTTAGAAGCTTGTAATAGTACATAACTTGAAAGAGACACACGAGCATAAATACATCACAAGCTAATATACGAAATATTTCACAAGTTAACAGTGATGAAATAATACAAAAACACACATTCGACAAGATTTGTACCATTGAAAATGAAATAGTTCATCAACATAATTGTAAGTTAAATAACATAGATTGAAAATACAACAAGAATAGTCCTACTATATTCACAACATATGCATTAAAACATGTTAGGTCCCTATATTACTAGTATAGTCTCTTATTGTTGTTAGTGTAACCCCCTTATTGTTATTGTTGTACCCCTGTAACCCTAATATTGTTATTATTGTGCCCTTACATTAGTATTGTTAGGTCGGCTAGGATTATATTGTGACCCCATGGACTCCTATATATAGAAGAAGGTTTTGGTCATTTGTATCATCCAAGAATTTTTAATTTATGTTATGTATTGGAGGTTGCCCCCTCAAAGTGGCTGATTTCTAAGGCGTTGATCTCTCTTTTCTTCTATTTTTGGAGTTGGTTTCATAACATTTGGTATCAGAGCTTTGGATTCTAGGGTTTCGCTGCTCCAAATAGGTCATCATGGAATTTTCGCTATAACTTTGTTTCTACGAAGATTTAGAAGCTGGAATTTTTATAGAGCGAAGAAAAATCTTGAGGAATGTCATGTAAAAAGTTTAGATCTTGGTTCATAATATTTTTGGAGATATGATCTGTGGAATTTAGGGCTTTTTCAGGCTCCCGAATTTCACCTAAAACAAGTCATCGTGGAATTTACGCTATAAATTTCTTTCTATGAAGTTTCAAAAGCTAAAATTTTTACAGAGAAAAGCCGCAATCCTGAGGAACATGCTGTAAAAATTTTAGATCTTGGTTGGAAATATTTTCGGAGATATGATTTTTGGATGTTATGGTGTTTTCAGGCTCCCGAATTTTATCTCAAAGAGGTGACCAAGGGAAAATCGTCATAACTTTCTCTCTGAGCGTTGGATTGGAATTCTGTAAACAATGACCACAAGTACACAGATTGTAATTTCCTATGTATCAATTTTAGAGCCAAAGGAGGAAACAATGACACGTGGCACGTCGTACAATTTCGCTCTACTAAACTAGTCCATAATTAAGTCATTGTGGGGGATTGGGCATAACTTTGTCTTGAAGAATCCAAATCAGGTCAGACTTGTGTCATTCGAAAGAAGATTCAGAGGGATACTATAGGACCTAATTTTAGATATTGAATATCCAAAATCATAGAGATAATTCAGTTTCAATATCGAGCTCCTCAAAAGCAAAAAAAAGGTGTGTAATTTTTTTTCTTCGAATTGCATAAGTCTTGTTTGAAAAATCAGTTTGAATTGATTCCAAGGGCACATTTTAGAATAGATATCAGTATTGGCTTCTAAAATCCCCCCTAAAAATAATTCAACACCAATTAAGCCTTCAGAAGGCTCTAATATGACCCATGAATATGAAGAACTGCAACATGACATGTAAAAATTACAAGAGCAAGTGCATCAAATTTCTCTCTCGCAAAGATCAACAAAAAATGAATTGGAATTTTTGAAGAAAAGCGTGGAAGCTAAGATGGATGGTTTGAAGAAAGGCATGGAAGCTAAGATGGAAGCTAAAATTGATGAAAAAATGAAAGACAACATGGAAAACATGAAGAATGATTTAAAAGTGGACATGTAAGGTTTGACAAAGTTGAGACAAGAAATGTTTCCTAATGGCAAAAAGATAGTAGAGGAAACTCATGATGAGAAAAAAATAAATGTTAATCGTGATTTCATAAACTCTAATGTGGGATGGAAGAACAACCATATTCCAAAGATGGATATGAGGAAGTTGGATGGCAAGGATCCCGTAACATGGATACTACAAATGGAGCAATATTTTGATCTCAATATTGTGCAAAACACACAAAAGGTACGCATTGCAACTTTAAATTTGGAACAAAATAAATTTGTATGGTATCTATGGATTTTGTCCCCTAAAAAAATTGTCACTTTGTCAATTTTTATAAGGAAATGATAGCACATTATGAGGATACAAAGAGAAACACCTTCTTTAACGAATTGATAAATCTCAAACAAAAGGGTTCAGTGGTGGAGCACATTGAGGACTTCCAAAAATTGAATATAAGGGTAACTGATATTCCAGAGGAACACATAATTGATGTCTTCATAGGGACTTTAAAGGATAACATCCAACATGAGTGCCTGCTTGGGAACTCGAATTCTTATTGAGAAGGTATTCAAAGGCAAAGAAAAATGAATACAAAATTATGGTAATGTTGAAATACCACTACATATGTAAGGATGAATTGTTCCGTACTGTAGACATCCACAACCTACATAAAGGTAGAGACACAAATAACAAGAAAAAAGAGCAAAAGGGCTTTTCTATAGTTGTGATAGAAAATACACTAAAGGTCATAAGTGTGTTGAGAAGAAATTATTTTACATAGATTGTGAAGAGGAGGAAGAAAATGAACAAGAAGCTTCAAAAGAAGAGCATACACACCAAGAACCAACCAGAGAAGAAGAAGAAATGAGTCTGACCATATCGTGTAGTGCATTGGCAGGAATTACCACTCCTCAAACTCTCAAGATAGAAGGACATATCAAGAAGAAAAAGGTAATAGCGTTGATTGATTTGGGTAGTACCCATAATTTTATTCATTGTAAGGTAGCCAAGGAATTGAATTTTTTCCTATACCCAGCACCAGAATGTCAAGTGATGGTGGCATATGGAGGAACTACAAATTTCTCTGGAAAATTCCATAATATCAAGCTAACCATGGGGGAATATGTATTGAATAGTCCAATGCTTTCTATTCCAATGGGAGGTGCTGATGTTGTACTAGGAGTACAATGGTTACAATATTTGGAGATGATAGCTTTTAATTTTCAAGAAATTTTCTTGAATTTTTTCTCGGAAGGAAAGGAAGTCGAATTAAGGGGTATATTAGGGAAGCTGGGAAAGATAATAAGCTCTAATGTCATGAAAAATCTTCTGAAGAAAGAACAACGAGGTGTAATTGCACAATTATGCTCACTAGAAGTTCCAACATCAAAATCAATTATTTCTCCAGATCTCCAAAAAGTATTGGACAATCATTCTAAGGTGTTTGAAACTACCAAAGGACTTCCAACTGTTAGTGATCATGATCATGCTATTCATTTGATTCCAGGAAGTGTCCCTCCAAACATCAGGCCTTACATATATAATTATGTCTAAAAGAGTGAAATTTAACGTATGATTGCAGAAATGTTAGAGGCCGGTATAATTAAACCTAGTTAAAGTTCTTTCTCTGCTCCAGTAGTATTGGTGCACAAGAAGGACGGATCATGGCACATGTGTCCGGATTATAGGGATCTCAATAAGATTACTATTAAAGATAAATTTCCCATTCATGTGATTGATGAATTATTGGATGAATTACATTGAGCAATTTATTTTACCAAGTTGGATCTTCGTTCAGGATATCATCAAATTAGAATGAAGACTGAAGATATTCCGAAAACAACATTTCGAACTCATGAGGGTCATTATGAATTTTTGGTCATGCCTTTTGGCCTTACCAATGCACTTTCTACATTTCAAGGGTTGATGAATTCCATTTTCAAACCCTTTCTTAGAAAAATTGTGCTAGTATTTTTTGATGACATACTAATCTACAACAGGTCTTGGAAGGGTCATGTTCAACATGTTGACAAGGTGCTCAAACTATTGGAGGAGAAACAATTATATGCAAAAACATCCAAATGTTTCTTTGGAGTTCACGAGGTGGAATATCTGGGTCATATTGTATCTCACGAGGGTGTTAAGGTAGATCCTAACAAAATTAAAGCCATTAAGGAATGGAAAGTCCCCATAACCATAAAGCAGTTGCGAGGATTTCACGGGTTAATTGGGTATTATCGCAAGTTTGTTAAGAATTATGGGAGAATAGCAGCACCTCTAACAACATTATTGAAGAAATATGCATTTCCATGGACTCCTGAAGAACTAAGGCCTTTGAACATCTTAAAGAGGCAATGTGCCTAGCACCAGTCTTAGCTACGCCAGACTTCACAAAAACCTTTATTATGGAATGTGATGCCTCAAGAATTGGAATTGGTGCTGTTTTAATGCAAGAAGGAAGACCCATTACTTTTAAAAGTCATCCAATCAAAGGAAAGTATTTACAGAAAGATATTTATGAGAAGGAAATGATGGCAATACTACATGCACTAAAGAGATGGTGACCTTACTTAATGGGAAGATACTTCAAGGTAAAAATTGATCATGATAGTCTTAAACACCTTTTGGAACAAATACTATCTTTAGAAGAGCATCAAAAATGGGTCACAAAGATGTTAGATTATGATTTTGAAATCATATACAAAAAAGCGAAGCTAAATGTTGTTGCAGATGCATTCTCAAGAAAGGATGAAGAGGTGGAAGCATTTATTTGTGCCATTTCTATTATCCAACGAGATTGGATAACCGAAGCAAGGGATGAATGGAAGAAGGACGAAGAAGTGTGGACACTCATTCAAAAGTTGCAACAAGATCCTAGTACATATGATACGTTTAGTTGGAAAAATGATTCATTATGGTACAAAGATCACTTATATATTTGCAAGAATTCCCAACTAAAACAAAATATTCTTTTGGAATTGCACACTTCTTCTTTAGGAGGACACTCCGGATTTTTAAAAACTTACCACAGGGTGAAGAAATAATTTTTTTGGGATGGCCTTAAATCTGATATTCAAAAGTTTGTGGCAGAATGTTTGGTTTTCCAACAAAATGAAGTTGAGACAATTAAGACCCCAGGTCTTCTACAAAATTTATCCATTCCAAGTCAACATTGGGAGGAGATTTCAATGGATTTTATCACAGGTTTACCTAAGTCTGAAGGAAAGAGTGTCATCATGGTGGTAGTTGATAGAATTACCAAGTATGCACACTTTTGTGCATTATATCATCCATTTAAAGAAAGTACAATTGCTACTGCATTTATGGATACATTTCAAAAGCTACATGGAAACCCAAATATTATTGTAAGTGACAGAGATCCCATTTTTACTGGAAATTTCTGGACGAAATTATTTTCTTGTTTGGGTACTCAACTAGCTCATAGCTCATCTTATCATCCTCAATCCGATGGTCAAACTGAGATAGTGAATAAATTTTTGGAAGGATATTTTCGTTGTTTTGTATCTAATTAGCAAACACAATGGGTCAAGTGGTTACCTCTCGTTGAATGGTGGTATAACACTTCCTTCCATACTGCAGCAAAGATGACCCCATTTATGGCACTTTATGGATATCATCCACTGTCCATCACATCTTATTTAAGAGAAAATTATAAGGTTCAAGCAGTGGAAGATCACATTGACCATCAACAAGAAGTTATCCAAATCTTAAAGGATAACCTAAATTTGGCACAAAATTGAATGAAACAACAGGCAGATCAACATCGCGGCGAGAGAATTTTTGATGTAGGAGACTGGGTATTTTTACGGCTACAACCATACAAACAAATGTCCCTCAAGCAAGCTAAGAAAGATAGTAAATTATTGCCAAAGTACTATGGTCCTTACAAGGTGTTGCAAAATGATTGGTACTATGGCATACAAATTCGAGCTTCCTGCTTCTTTGTGAGTGCATCCAGTTTTCCATGTTTCATGCTTAAATAAGGCTATAGGGGACAAAATTCTAGTTCAAACAATATTGCTAGAACTTGATGAGGAAGGATAAATCATATTGGAACCTGAAGTAGTCACAGAAACAAGAAATCGATAGCTACGAAATTGATCAATTTCAGAGTATCTCATCAAAGGGAAGAACTTACCCACTGAAGATTCTACATGGGAGGATGAGAATTTTATACAGAAGCATCCAGATCTACTCAAGTGTTGAGGACAACACTTTTTTGAGGGATAGGGGCATGTTAGGTCCCTATATTACTTGTATAGTCCCTTATTTTTGTTAGTGTAACCCCCTTATTGTTATTGTTGTATCCCTGTAACCCCAATATTGTTATTATTGTGCCCTTACATTATTATTGTTAGGTCGGCTAGGATTATATTGTGACCCCATGGACTCCTATATATAGAAGGAGGTTTTGGTCATTTGTATCATCCAAGAATTGTTTATTTATGTAATGCATTGGAGGTTTCCCCCTCGAAGTGGCTGATTTCTAAGGCGTTGATCTCTCTTTTCTTCTATTTTTTGAGCTGGTTTCATAACAAAACGTGTCGCCTCTGAGCTTTTATTAAAGTGAAAGTTCCAATCATACATATACCATTAACAGACCACTAGTCCAAATAGTGGAACGTGAAGTCAACATCACCTGCTCCTCCAAAGAAATATACTCCCTCTATGCTACAAATAAGCCAAGGCTCTCACAAAACTCCCAAGCTCCTGATTCTAAGCCTAAGACTAGCCAAAAAATTGGCTCCCAAAAATCCCTTTACATGAGTTATGATGATGTATTTATAACAAAAGGGGGTGAGTCTTCACATTCCCCTTTATGACTGTTGGAATTCTCTCATGACTCTTCAACTTCTTTACTAATGAATTTTCAGTTACATTACATCATGAATCTTCACATTCCACAATTGACACTTGGAATTTCACATACAAATTATTTACAAAATAATATTGCAATTACTCATACCCATATGAGACAAAATTGGGTAGAGCCAACTAGACAACCTAATAAGATAAAACACTATCATGCTTGAGTTTGGGGAAAACCTATCTCAAAAACTTCCACTTGATGTCTTTCTATCACGTATTGGTGCAAAAATTGGTATTGTACGATGACATCCCCAATTTGTGTGATGGTGTCTGGCTAGAAACAGATTATCACCTTCATGGAATCCACATACAATGATTTGGAACCAGTTTGAACTTCCTTTTGGATAGGAGAAACATTGTGTTCATTTGGACATGACCACTGATGTACTTATGCATGTTCTATTTGTTCAATGCCAAATCTTCATTGGTGGAAATCTGTCTTAGTTGCTCCAAGTATTCTTCGATATCCTGCCTGATCTAGTTCACAGGTTTGGATTTAGTAAGTGAGCCAATTGATGGGATCTTGTTTGAATTCACCAGAAAATCCAGAATATTGTATAACCGTGCATACGAGGCTTGAATGTTACCAATGAATAAGGTGAGTTGTTTGTTGTTATGGATGAGCATCTGAACTCTTTCTTTCTCCAACTTTTCCTGTTGGTTTGTTTTATTTCCCAATTTAAGCGGTGCCCTTTTGTATCACATTGACCATTCATGCATGATGAAAATGGCAGCTTGTACATTCCTGAGAGTTTATACAAATTATTTACATTTATTATGTAATCCATGTAAGTGGAAAAATTCCTTATGCATGGTAACAAGCTCCTCATAAAGATTTTTCATGGTCTCTCCAAGTGTTGATACTTCACCCAGTATCACTGCCTTTATTTCCTCCAGATGGATCTGTTAGGAAGTTGCTTTATGAGCTGCTGCACGGAGCTATTCAACCTCTTTCCTAACAACCTGCAAGTTCTTTCCCAATTTCTTGATCTTGACCATCAAATACTCAGTGTTCGACTTTGCTGCACCTGCGAAGGCTAAGTTGGCTGCAACAATGGAATTGGGATTCTTCTTGGTGTCTACCATGATCACCCTTTATCTAATAAATGAAGTAGATGCGAGGTCATCTGGAATTATTCTTACGCGCTTGTACATTCTTCTTATGGGGTTCATTGTACGACATATTATATGTATCCATAACCGGATCATAATAAAGAGGAAAAACTTCCTCTACCTCGCTTGGAGCTAACTTTGCTGCTGGAGGGGGTGGAGACTGAATGGTGACTTTTGTGCTTGGAATTAGGTCAAAATATTGATTATGTGGCTTTAGTTATGCTTCCATGTCATTGATCTCTATCAATTCTTCAATTCGTTGAGCAAGCTCCGTATCCTGCATCGGTCCGCTCTCCTCCTCTTGTTGTTGGTTCTGTTCTTTCTCCTCAGCTTGATTCTGCGTTGTTTCTTTTGCTATTTCGCTTAGCCTATTTTATTTTTTCTACTTCTGCTTCTCTTCTTTTTCTTGCTTCTACTTTCATTCCTCCAATCTCCTCTGCTCTTCTCTCTTCCTCCATTTTGTAATCTGCATCTTTTGTTTCCTCTTTTCCTCTGCTGCTAAATTCGCTTTCATAATAGATGGATCCGCTTTCATCTTGTAACTTCGTTCTCCCCATATAATCTAAGAAACCTTTCTCTTTCCCTTATCCCATGTAAGGTTTCTCCCTTCTGTTGGCATTGCTTCCAGAGTAGCTTCCTTTTTCGGAGTCACTGTTGATGTAATTTAATTACCTATAATTTAATTGTCAACCCAGGGGTTTCGTAAAACTTGCGGAGCATGCGTGCACTGTATATGCTAGAAATTAACTTTCAATTTAGATTAATCTAACTATGAGATCAATTGATGACAAACCAAATTCACCTATTCTAATTTACGCAAAGATACTAAAATGAAATAGAAAAATTACAACCTATTCACGAAAATATGTTCAAGATGAGCATGCATCTCTTGAAAATGATTCTTTTCGTCTAGGAATTGAAATGAAGGGACATGAAAACTTATTATAAGAAAACAGTAAATCACACTTGCATAGAATTGGAAATCTAATATAGGCACACTTCATGAATTCAAAATCTAAACTTCTTGCAAGAATTGAAAATCATGAATTGAAATCTAAACTATACATAAAGAAATCAATGAAATTATGATACAATCTCACACTCATTTAGGTGGCCAATCCAATGATGCATGAGGATGGCAAGTGAAGAAGCTCCATATGCAAGAAATACCAATTCAAAGTGAAAGAACACTCTTGAATATGGTGCCAAATCTAATTCTTTATTCAAAACATGAGCATAAATCCAAACTTTACACATGCCTTTGAGAGGATAAGGCTCTCTTATTTATACAAAAACATAAGAAGTTATCTTATTAATGAGGATCCACTATTCTCTCCCTACATCCCTAAAAATATCAACCAGTTAGACACAAATCCCTTTATCCATGTTTTTTATCCATGAGATATGGTTGTTTCCTATCCCAAATATTCTTCCAAACTTGAATAGAATTCGAAATTGATCTTTGGAAGCCACATAAGAGTGTCTTGGAAGCTTCCAAATGACTTGTACTTGTCATGAAACTCAAGCCACTTTTAGATATTAGAAATTATATGTCATTTTCCTAATTTTTAATCATTAATACACTATAAACACTTGAAAAATATAACTTTATGAAAATACAATTATGAACTCATATGATGATAGAGATATAGGTTATATAGTGAAAAATTGATGGAATGAAGGTGATAAAGGTGAAATGAGGTGTGAATGAAGTGAAAATATATGTCATTTTAAATATATTTTGGAGACCCAACATACCCCCCAACTAGAGTGATTGCATGTCCTCATGAAAATATTGCATTAATTCCTTTGATTTGCTTGCAATGCCTTTGCTTTTGAATGAGCTTGGCTTATATCAATGCTCCTTAAACTTTGCATTCGATTATTTGACAATTTCATTTCTTTTTGCAAAGTATTCCTTGTCATATATTGAATTTCAACATGTTTAGTTGGTTCTTGTGTGGAAACTAGGTTTTAATTGGTATTGGTTCTTGTGCATCAATACCTTGTTTATTTTTGTTGCAGTAGGGTTCCTTATAACATTTTGAGAATGCATCTTTAAATTAGCCATATAATATGCTCATTATTTAGTCGTCATTTTGCAAATCATACAAATTTTTAAACCATAATGCAATCATAATTGATTAGGAAAATTATGGTAGGATGAAATGATGTGAAACATAATGAAGTGATATGAAAAGTGATCATAATGGATGTTCCTCCCCCCCCCCCCAAACTAAAGGTGTTCTCGGTTTTTAAATGAGAAAGGAAATATTGTAAAGTATTTTCCAAAAATTATAATTTCAGTATTTAAGGAATTTTATGATTAAAAGCTAGAAAATAACATACCTTTACTTACCTATGAAGTGGACAAATTGTGCATATGTAGAGAACTATAGATCCTGTTACTGAATCATGGAATATAATGTAGAATTTTATCTGCTTCTTGGTTGCATAAATAGTGGATGAGGTCGTGAAAGTTGATTCTTTATTTTTGCTGCTAAGTCTATTATATTCACTGCAAAATTCTGAAGTGATATAGTCTTCACCAGCTACAAAACCCGATGGTACACTTCTAGTAATGTGAAAAATGTGTTGTTGTCGAGCATGAAGAGAAGTCATTGGATTACCGACCATTAATGAATGCCATTAACCAATGTGAGGAGAACTTGCCATTAATGTTAATGAGTGCCAAGGTATCTAAGTGAATCTTGTGAAGTGCAAATAGATGAGCTGATGTCGAGCCACTTGAAAGATCCAACAATCAAGGGACATTGATGTATTCCCATGATTGTCAATGAGAGAACTTGGCATTAATGCATAAAAGCCTCAAGGTACTAATAAAGACTCTAGATTTGAACCTAGATAATGTGTTGATGTCAATAGGCCAAGACTTGTTAGAAGGGAGGCATTAATGAATCCCCCATCATCTAACGCGAGTATGTAATAATGATTTTGGAAGGACCATGGATGAAAATTTGCATCAAGAAGGATTTATTTAATGGAAAGGAAAATGACAAGAAGGTAAACAAGTGAACAAAAAGCAAAATGATAAATCAGCATGTAAGCGAGCTAAATGTCTTTATTAATGAGTTACTAAAAATAATTGGAAATTATGGAAAATGTAACTGGAAAATGTGAAGGAAACATGCGACAATTGCAAGGAAAATGGTGACGATGATGTTTAGCAAAAATGATTGAATAGCTTGTGAGTTTGGAGAGGAAAGGTGATGGAATTTGTAGATGATATACATTGATCTAATTGGTTCATGTTTCTTGAAATTGGTAGTACAAAACCAATGATGCATAAATTGGCTTCCTTCAATTCTCCGATTGTCCTGGAACCTGAAAAAAAAAACATGGTACTAACATTGCAATAAAACGTAAGTGTGTTAAAAGGGAAGTGATCAATTTCTCGTGGTACTTTACGCAATTTTTTTTTACATAATTAATGATTAGTAAAATAGGTTTATGACATGCCTTCTTTTCAAATTATCATGGTTAGTCTAGTTTCACAATTGTGATCCAATTTCTAAAAAAATGATGATATGCATAATTTCCTCAATTTACGTTTGAACCATAGAAAAGAAATATTAATTTTTGGATGATTATGATTTCTGCAAAACAATATTCAATCAAAATTCGCCAATCGACCCTGTAGATAAAGTGCTCTTATGGTTCTTCTTCTTCCTTGCATCATACTTGAAGATGTAATATTAGAAAAAATTATTTCAATAATGAAAAACTCAATGTTAACAAAATTCAGTTTACAATTAAATTTACTTAAGGTGAGTTATTATGCCTTTATTCAATTAATTTAGTCTTGTGTTTTCTCATTCTTTTCTTTTGTTTCTTGCTTCGAAAAGTGTGTTTAAATAAGCGATCACAACAACTTTTTCTCAATTCGCTCCAATCCTGAATTTCACACCTTTTTTTTGTGGCAATAACATACAATATAATTACAATCTAAAAACTAATGAAATATTTACAAAATAAAAATGAAATATTAAAACATCACTCCATGCCTCTTGTAGATAAGGGAGATGAGATCTTCTCCTTCCATCACAACTGCAATTGAATCAATGCATTAAATTAGAAACCGTTTTTCTCATGCAATCTGGAAAATAAGGCTCTAAAGAACCTCAAAAATCTCTCAAATGGTTACGAATTTGAGGAAATTTCTCATTTTAAACCTAATTCACCCCGTTCTGAGAAAAAATCATGTTTTATTTTTCTGATATTTGTTTTCATTTGGTCACAAAAGAGATTTTAAAAATGACGTTTTTAGGCTGTTATGCATTTTAGAAAATAAGGCTATAAAGAACCTCAAATATATCTCAAATGGTTATGAATTTGAGGAAATAACTCATGTTGAAAATAATTCACCTTGTTTTGAGAAAAACCCATGTTTTATGTTTTTGCGATTCATTTTAATTTGGTCACAAAATGCGTTTTAAAAATTTCGTTTTTAGGATGTTATGCATTTTAGCAAATGCTCTAGTTCAAAAAATCGATTGTTATCAATGTAGGCCATGGTGCTGTTGAAGAGCTGGTTGGAGGCATAAGGCCAAATCCCAGTATCGTTGGCCCTCTTAAAGGCGATGCCATCATCCAAGACCAATTTTGATCTCCCATGTTTTTTTCCCATAAAACTACATCTCATAGATTGATACATAGATTTCTTCTCAGCTCGTTTAGAATTCATAGATTGAAGGTTAATAAAAATCCTATTCTCAATTTGTCAATTATCTTGGAAATGAAAACAAAAACAAAAGAGAATTGATTTTATTTCAAATTTTACATTTTCCTTTATTGAAAATATTTCTGTGTGGTTCTTACTGCACTACTAGAAATATAAGAAAAATAAAGGCAAATGAAATAAATGATTTTTATTTTTTATTTTTTATTTTTTATTTATTTATTTATTATTATTTTTTTTTTTTTAAGTATATGAATGTTTCCAATGGAGCCATTTACGGATTAAAATTTCTGAAATGCTCATATCCAAATTTTCAAAATGTACCTCATTGCACGTGAGGACATGAGAAATAGTTTTCATTTTTGGATCCAGCGCAAAGATTAGTTGAAGGCTGAATGAATGTTGCGACATAGTTACTCGTTGAAACCACTCTTAAATATAGTTTTTGCACTCCAAAGAATGTTTGATCTACATTCTATATCTTTCATCCATAAATGGTTTAGTAACAAATTTTTTTATTTTACAAAAATTATTGAAATGTATGCAGCGAAATGATTTGTGCATCTACATGTTTTAACCATGCATCTAGGAAAATAAAATAAAAATAAAAAATGAAAATAAACTCTAGACTGAAGGCTAGTTTCTATGCAAAATTCTCTGACAACATCGCAAAAATGTTGAGGCAATTTAATTACCTATCATTTAATTGTCAACCCGGGGTTTCATAAAACTTGCGAAGCATGCGTGCACTGTATATGCTAGAAATTAAATTCTATTTAGATTAATATAACTATGGAATCAATTGATGACAAACCAAATTCACCTATTCTAATTTAAACAAAGATACTGAAATGAAATTCTAATCTATTAAAGAAAAATTGCAACCTAGTCACAAAAAGATGTTCAAGATGAGCATGCATCTCTTGAAAATGATTCTTTTCATCTAGGAATTGAAATGACAGGGTATGAAAACTTATTTTAAGAAAAAAATAAATCACACTTGCATAGAATTGGAAATCTAATCTAGGCACACTTCATATGAATTCAAAATCTAAACTTCTTGTAAGAATTGAAAAACATGAATTTAAATCTAAACTAAACATAAAGAAATCAATGAAATAATGATACAATCCCACACTCATTTAGGTGGAAAATCCAATGGTTCACGAGGATGGAAAGTGAAGAAGCTCCATATGCAAACAAAACCAATTCAAAGTGAAAGAACACTCTTGAGTATGGTTCCAAATCTATTTCTTTATTCAAAACATGAGCATAACTCCAAAATTTACACATGCCTTTGAGAGGAGAAGGCTCTCCAATTTATACAAAAACATAAGAAGCTACCTATTAATGAGGATCCATTATTCTCTCCCTAGATCCATAAAAATATCAACCAATTAGACACATATCTCTTTATCCATGATTTTTCTCCATGAGATATGGTTGA
This sequence comes from Pinus albicaulis, assembly GCA_034641835.2. Taxonomy (NCBI): domain Eukaryota; kingdom Viridiplantae; phylum Streptophyta; class Pinopsida; order Pinales; family Pinaceae; genus Pinus; species Pinus albicaulis. Next base: position 1,218,754,824 of record CM076582.1, read on the forward strand.
TTCCTATCCCAAATATTCCTCCAAACTTGAAGAGAATTAAAAATTAATCCTTGGAGGCCACATAAGAGTGTCTTGGAAGCTTCCAAATGACCTACACTTTTCATGAAACTCAAGACACTTTTAGATATTCGCAAGTATATTTCATTTTTCTAATTTTTAATCATTAATTCACTATAAGCACTTGAAAAATATAACTTTAGGAAAATACAATTATGAACCCATATGATGATAGAGATGTAGGTTATATAGTGACAAAGTGTTGGAATTAAGGTGATAAAGGTGAAATGAGGTGTGAATGAAGTGAAAATATATGTCATTTTAAAGACAGTTTGGAGACCCAACAATCACCTCTAAATTTCTTGAAAAACTGATTGGCTCATTGGATTTGGAGACATTATAACAATTCTTCCATGGATCCTCCTACGACCAATGAAATTTCTCATTGAGCCACTGGGAGTGAATTATCTAACAAGGGTCTTTGCAAATACCACGAGGATTGTACGAATTAAATTCTCGAGTACCAAATGCAAACCTCTCTCTCTCTCCTTTCCTTCGACATCCATGAATTTCAGGTTCCTGATCTCGTACAATCCAATCTAGATAGGAAGAGTTTTCGAAGGTGCTTTCTTCTTCCTGTGCAAAGCTTCTGACAACCTTGTGGAGAGATGATATGAAAATTCTTGCATGAAAAGCTTATCAGTGGCATACCTTGGCAAAATATGGAGTGACTATTGACCATCAAACACTCTAAGGAAGGTTCCATCTAGTGAGGAAAACCAATCTTCTATCTTCGCTATTGCTTCCATTTCCCCACGTGACATGCAAGGTGGTTCTTCCTCAAAGATCATATTGTATAGAGGAATGAGTAAGTGGTCAATTAGATTCTCCATTACTCGTCGATGGCTACAACCTAAGAGAAATATGTAGTGGATGTAAATGACAAGGTCTCTAGGTGTCCACGTCCAACTCATGCCTAGGAGTGAATTGTGCACACATATTGCATCCAGTAAATATGCATACATGTACAATCTTACTTTCTCGCCCTTGGGAGGATTCCAGACATTTGATAAATGGATACTTAACTGTTGAGCCAAAAAATATGACAAGTTAAACGATTTCCCCTCGTTCACAACATGGTTCAATAATATTTCCCACCCTTCAAGAAAGGTCTTTGTGCTCTGCTAATTAGAGATTCTGCAAGCTAGGATAACCAAGAGCTGATATGTCCTCCTAAGAAACTTTGTCTTGTATGTGTTGGTGGGTGTCTGTCGAAAATTTTATGGCTCTTTCACCCACCCTTTAACAATGTCTTACATTCTAACATAGATGTTGGTGGCATAGAATTATGAATCCATGAGTACTTCTAGCTCAGGAAAATGGTACATAAGATGATAATTTCCTACCAGAAAAGTAGCAAGATTATGTCCGTTGGAATTTCTCAAAGTCATATTCTTCACATCAATTTGTGAAATAATCCAGCTAATAACATGTGCATATGGGAAGGCTATATATATGCTTGCAACCCTGTGTAATCCCAATCGCTAAACATTAATGTATACTTGTCAATCCTCTAGATCGGCTTTGAAGATCTTTGCTAAAAAATCTTCGTTCACTTTCTGCCATGTAAGATTTGATTCCTTTTCCAAAAACAATTGAGTGTCTAAATACACTACCAAGTTTACTCGTGTACTCTCAAATGCTTCCCCAATAATACTCTCTCTGGTATCTTTTGAAGCAACTCTCTTGGGTTCCATGGTAACAATGGCTGCTAGAGAGAAGTTCTCTACAATTGTAATACCCGTAGGAGGAAAAGGCCCTCATGACAAGAATAAATTACATTTTTCAAATCCACTTTCAAAGAAATATTAGGCAGAAAACACACAGATTAACGAGAGGTATTGTGCAATTTCATGGTCAAGGGAGGGAGATTGGCTGAGGGAAATGAACATTGTGCAGTCTTAACATCCAGTGATGCAACTCGAGGCTTGAGACCGCGCAATGTGAAGTTCAACTTGGAAAGTGACAGGGAGAGATTGCGCATTTCACAGTATCAGTGGCCAAGATGGCAAGACTAAGCCATGGGACTGCGCAATGCGCAGTGGGTCTAATTGTACTACACATTGCGTAGTCTTAGAGGCCAAGCTCTCATCTTGAGCCTTGGACTTGTGCAATGCCCATCTGGGAAAGGTAGTGCATGGCTAAGTGAAGTGAAAATATGCGGGGTGAAGGTGTGGGAAACAAGAATATATAAGTGATAATTCAATTTAAAGTTCAAATATGAATAAGTATGGATAGATAAATGTGAATCAAGTGCAAAAAATCAACAAATGGAAGGAAAAATAAATATGAAAGGTGAGTCGCCGAAACGACGATCATCGGTGTGCAAAAACAAGAAAACTAAAGTGACACTTATGAAAAGTGAACGAAAAAATGAACCAACACTTATAAAAGATAATATAAATTAAATTTCAAACAACCATGAAGAGAAACAAGAAAAAAAAATCACAGAAGTGAAACGACAAAAAGCAATAAAAAAAGCAGCAAAAGATGACAAAAGAAAAACTCACCCGGAAAAGCAACACAAAATCCACCGAAGGCTCCTTGATCTCCTTGGGAAAGTTAGAGCTCCAAGATTGAATGTAAAAATGAGCTTTAGAGTCATCTATTAAATAGGTTTGAACGTATTAGGGTTTATGATGCGCATGCCTAAAATCAATTAAAAAACGACACTTGGCAGAAATTTATAGAACTAGCAAATGTGCGACCTTCATGAAACTAATAACGACTCCCTATTTTCTAGGGATGCTTTTTCACTTTTTTGTTTTTTTCCTTTTTCCTTTTTACTTTTTTTCTTTTTTGGGAAACTTTTCATGCATACTACCAAGGAACATTTTGCAATTTTGGGCTCAAGGAATGGATTATTCAATTTCCGAGCTCAAGGAATGGATTGCAAAGTTTCTAAGCTCAAGGAATGGCTTGCGTAGTTTCTGAGCTTAGTGCTAGGCTACCATCCATGACTGTGTAGTTATAGTTTGAGTTTCCATCTTGGATTGAACAATTTCCATCATCAAGGCTTGCTTGCCTTCATGGATTGCGTAGTTTCTAGAGGCAAGCCCATAACTACTGTAAGGTCAAGTCAGAAGGTTAGTTTGTGACACAAAAGTATCATATAAGTATGAAAACAAGCAAACACAAGCACATATGAAAAGAATAAGTCTTGATAAATAATGAATACTTGACGAAAATAAAATATAAGCTCCCGTGGATGGAAGGGAAGGCTCCAAAATCAAAGCATATGAAAATTTTTGGAGGGTGGTTGTCACAACTACATAACTCGACAGCACACTGCTATAACTATGACACTCTGTATGGGTCTGTTGGGCCTTTAATTTGTCATAATTTTTTTGATGAAACCATCCATTTTCACATCATTCCTTTCACCCATTGTCATCATTTTTAACCATATTTCTTCATAAACGAATCAAATTCATGCATACATGTGGTTTATTATTATTATTTCTATTATTTTTAATGAATTAAAGAGAATTATGCATGGTTTTACTAATGATAGTTTTGTCAATGCAAGTTTCTACAATTAGCCAAGTTTCCATAGCTATCTCCATGATTGAGGTAGTAGCACCACTCTAGAATGAAATACGACACATGAAAATTGTTTCTGGAAGCTCCAATATGGATTTTTGTGGGTCAAATTCCATCTAGCTCACACATGTGGACCTCCATGCAAAGATCAAGGGAAAATCGCAACAGTTTTGACCAGTCAAATTTAAACGCGTTTTATGAGAAAACAAAAGCGAATCTCGCAAAAAAGAAAACACGGGTTTTGTTCAAAATAGGCCCAATTAAGTTCTCTGTGAGAAGTGTTCCCGAATTTGTTACCATTTTGGATATATTTCAACTTCTTTGGAGCTTTATTTTGCAGTTGCGTGAGAAAACATTGTACCCATGTGCCAATAAATGGCGAGTCAATCAAACAGAGGTTGGAATGGACCATGATTCATCAAATTCATGGAAAGTAGGTGTCCAATCAGTTATTATGTTTAGCCATATGAATCTCCTTGAAGTTACATTGTAACCCCGATATAAAAACTCCATTGAAACAAAGAAGGAAGGTTAATTTTCTGAAGCATACAGTGATTTGTTAAAACTTGATTTTAAAAATGCCTTGAAGATTTGATGCGTAGCTGACTGTTCTTGTGAAGCATTGAGACCACCTATTTGTGGAGGGCCCCTACAAATAGTGAAGGTTCTACGTTTTATGTTTTTAATGTAGTTGTTTTCATGCTTTCATTTTATCGTTTGATGTAGATTAAGCTCTTGCTTTCATTTTGTCAATTGCTGTAGTTGTTTTCAGAATTCCATTTTGTCATTTGATGTAGATGTTTACATAGATTTCCTTTATCATTTGATGTAGACTCATCAGTCTTCCCTTTCAAATTGTTAAATTGTAGAGTAATTCATAGTTTTTCTTCGAGAGAAACAATAGTTTATTGTACAGTAGTTTTACAAATTCATGTGTGGTTTATTTCAAAAGCATCTAGTGATTTATTTTCCAGTTTATGGATAAATTTATTTCAAAATCTTGAGTGATTTATTTTCAGTAATGATTGAATGATTTTCTCTTAGTATACGAGTGATTTTTTTTTTAGTTCAAGAGTGATTTCTTTCCAAGAGTAATAGTGATTTACTTATTTTCACTTTCGGGACATTTCATTTCAAAAACATAAAAATGAATAGGTTCCCTTTTCTAGAATTTGATTTTATCTTTGTGCACAAGACTGTTAGAGAATAAATTTTTTTAGAGACAAACAAATAAATTAGTTAAGATTTCTTCATAAGATAGAGAAAGCTTGTTTCAGTTTTTACAGAGTAGAAAACATGTTGATTTTTAGAACTTAGTTGTAATTTAAATTTATAAATTTCATTAGGAACATAAGAATACAAACATCCTTAGAAGTAATCTCTACAAATCCAATCATCACACCAATAAACTAAATGAATAAAAGAGGCTTCTAGCATATATTGTGCATTTTCACTTCACAAGTTTACCAACTATGGTTGATAATTTATGTAATCAATTTAAGACAATTAAATTGACCGAAAATGGTCTTTTATCATGCAAAATAGGTCTAACTCTTCATGAAGAATTGTTCAGTTCATTGATCACCGTAGCTTCTTTACTTAGATTGAGTTAAAGATATAGTCCCTACCATTTTATTCATCGGCATCACACTAAGTCAAACTGAGTTGTTTCGATTGGGGATGAGGAGTATATAAGTACAAAATTAAAAGAAATGTCAGAGTCTTAGTTTTCATCTCTGGTGTTTCTCCGCTACTATCAGGTCTGGAAAATACCCTGACGGAGTCACTTTAGGAACAAAAACATTGCTCCACTGCCAGCGAGCTTGGAAAATACCCCAACGGAGTTGCTTGATTCACCTCCCTACGCAGGAAGCCTTTCCATTCTTTTTCCCTTTATTTTATTTTTTTCATTTTTCATTTTTTTGTTCATAGAAATGTGTAAAGGAACTTATTTATTTCATGGGGTGGAAGAGGGATCTCAAATTATTGAGAGCAGAAGAGGTTGTTCCTTCAGAGAAGGATATTTATATACACCTCAGACGCACTTGTTAAATTTTCCTCCCCTCCTTACTCTACTTGAATTAGTTGATAAGGGATAGTCGAAAAATTATAAAGGACTACTTAGAGTAGGTGGTACTATTTATAGATTCAAGCATCGTGATTCCACTGTGGTTTTCTCCAAAAAAGGACGTATTTTCCATCATAGTATCATGGAATAAAATAATTCAAGATTAACGTAAAGAGAGGGAATATAAATAAAGAAAAGCGTTGATAGTAACACAACTTCCTCTTGAACCTCACCATGCTTGCTTTGAAAATAAAACATGGTCTCATGCAAAAGCTATCGTACAAATGAAATAAATGAAAAGAAAAGAGTGAAGAGAAAAGTAAAAAAAAAAAAAAAAGAAACAAGGAAAAACAACAACAAATACTTCTACTCCTAACCTAATAGGGAATAGGCCAGACTTACGTAAAATGAAACTTCCAGTGTAGCCATTGATGCATCGGTTGGCCTATGTATGTGAGGGAATGCATAGCAAGAAATATGTTCAAGCATAATCATAAAAAGGAAAGATAAGGCAATAAATACCAAGACGTTCGAAGTTTGCAGAAAAGTAAGAAATAAAAGCGCATGCGAAGAATTTTGCGGATGCATTATGGTGTTCAAACACACTGCGACTTAAAGACATGCAAGAAAAAAATTTTAAACTTCAAAACTAGGCGAACATAAAGAAGGAATAAAACTTGCGTTTTGCAACAATTCTCTCTAGGTATGACTCCTCTAATGACTGAGCGATGGGATAGTGTAAAACAGATGGAGGATGAAAAAATTGTAAGAGAGATTTATTTTCAATTTGTGTGGCAGAGTTTTGAAGAGCCTTGAAATAAAAAGCGTTGTTCTGATCAGAAATGCAACTGACCTCAAGAATACGAGGACGTGACATGAACATCAGACCAGGATGAAGTGCCTCAAAAACTTGCAGAAGTTCCAAATCAACATAAGGTATATCATCAAAGACAGATGGCTTAGAAAGATCAACAATAGAAAAATCAGAGTCATGACCGGATGAATCGATGAATAGATCATGAGAGCCATGATAAAAAAGTTCAAGATTGAAAAAATATGCATCCTCATGATATGATGAATCGTAAAGCGGGGAAGATTGAAAATAAGAAATATCAACCTCTATTTCTTCAGAATGATGAGATGATAGACTGTGAGATCAAGAAGAGAATATTTTTCCTCATTGCATTTATATGTAAAACTGAAATTCCATGAGTTCTGAGAGTGATCAAAGGTAATAAAATCATCATAAGATAATTATTCGCAAGATTCAATAGGAATGACATAATCGTATAAATTGTCTTGATAATAAGGGAGAGGTTCTGAAGGAAAATAATCATCCTCCATTGCAGATTCTTGTTTAGATGTGGACTCCCACCCATAGTCATCGTAAACGATATCACAAGTTTATTTATTAACACCAAATACATCCAGAAATTTATCCTCATGAACATAAAAAGAAACATTTGAAATGGGTGAACACAACAACTCACAATCAGGAAGACCAAAGGAATCGATGGATGGAAAAAGAGAAGATTAAAATTCATCGCAAACATCAAATTCGCAATCCAAACCTAAGTTGAATTTCTGAGTATGTGGGGTGGGAGAATATGGTGGTAAATAAACAAATGAATTCTCAATTTCTCCCACCTCAAACTGCTGAAATGGAGCTGTTTGATGAAGATAATATGGAGAGTCACTTGGAACAACAACTTCTTCTGTCACATATTTAGAAGCTCTATAACTAAGGTATGGTGGGATACTTTTGAAAGATTCATATTTGTGCAAATTCATTGAATTTTCAATAATAAATTCAAACTTGTCTTTCAATAAAGGCCAATCAACATCATATTTTGAAAATTCAAAACAAAAATGAATGAAACAATCATGAAAATCATCAATAGATTCATCAAGTGCTTTTTGAAATCAAATAATTTTCTTGAACATAGATTTATAATCTTACCTATCAAAGGCATGATAAAGCTCCATGGAAAGATGTTCGAAAGAGTGTATAGAGGCAATAGAAAATGTGTAACACCATTCTATTATGTGCCCTTCGAATGTGAGAATGAACAACCTACATGCAACATCCTCACAGTGAATATTGTGTTTTTTGCAAAATTTGAGAAAACAAGAGGTGTGCTTGAAAATTTTTATTTCACCCTCACCATTGAATTTAAGATTTTTCAAGTCATCAATGATTCTTACTAAAATTTTGAGATTTTCGGTTCTAGAAAAACATGTCGGGGTTACGATTTGGGGATAAGCCATTAATGAGTGCGGAAAGTTGAAACACACTTCATGGGACAAAATTGTCATCTGGCCCTCCTTCTAGCATCAGAAATGTTGATGGTGCTAGAACCACCAAAATTTAGGGGATATCCTTGATATGAAGTCACAAGTAGACCTCACACCATTTGGTGTAGGAGTCCCATCCACAATACGACCCGGTTGCCGATGCAGTGGGTTTTAATGATGTGCCTTGGCTACAATAATGCATAGAGTGATGTATGGTGACTTTGATGAGAGGAAGTGTGTGACCCTATGGAGAGTCAAGTGAAACGCATGAAGGTTCTAACACACGAAGGGAAAAGGAGTTAGCCCCTTAGAAGCTTGTAATAGTACGCAACTTGAAATACACACAAGCATAAAGACATTACAAGATAATATGCGAAATATTTCAAAAGTTAACAACGTTGAAATAATTAAAAAACATACATTCAATAATATTCATACCAATGCAAATGAAATAGTTCATAAGCATAAGTGTAATTTAAATAAAATACATTTCAAATACAACAATAATAGTCCTACTATATTCACAACATATGCATGAAATTATGCAAACTCTGAACTTTTATTAAAGTGAAAATTCCAATCATAAATATACCATTGGTAGACCACTAGCCCCAATAGTGGAATGTGAAGTCAACATCACTTGGTCCTCCAAAGAAAGATACTCCCTCTACGCTATGGAGAAGCCAATGCTCTCACAAAACTCCCAAGATCCTGATTCTAATCCTAAACCTAGCCAAAATTTTGGCCCCCCAAAATCCATTTACATGAGTTATGAGGATGTATTTATAATAAAAGGGGGTGACTCTTCACATTCCCCTTTGTGGCTCTTGGACTTCCCTCATCACTCGTCAACTTCGTTACAAATCAATTTTCAATTAAATTACATCATGAATCTTCACATTCTACAATTGACACTTATAATTTCACTTAAAAATTATTTACAAAAAAATATTACAATTACTCATACCCATACGAGACAAAATTGGGTAGATCCCACTAGACAACCTAATAAGACAAAACACTATCATCCTTGAGTTTGGGGAAACTCTAGCTCATCAACTTCCACTTGATATATTACGGTCACATATTGGTGCCAAGCTGTGCACTGTGCGATGACATCCCCAAACTGTGTGATGGTGTCTGGATGGTAGTAGAATCTCGCCTCTATAACGTCTAGGTATAATGATTTGAAACCAGTTTTAACTTCCTTCTGTAGCAGGAGAAGCATTGTGTTCACTTGGACAGGACCACCAATGTACTTCTACATGTTCTGTCTGTTCAGCGCCAAATATTCCTTGGTGGAAATCTATCTAAGTTGCTCCAAGTATTCTTCAATCTACTTCCTAACCTGGTTCCTAGGTTTGGCTTCAGTGAGTGAGCCAACTGATGGGATATTGTATGAGTTTACTAGAAAATCCATACTGTTGTATAGCCGTACGTACAAGGCCTGAATTTTACCAACAAACAAGGTGAGCTGTTTGTTGTTTTGGAGGAGCATCCAAGCTCTTGCTTTCTCCATATCTGCACGTTGCTTTTTTTTCTTTCTCAAGTTAAGTGGTGCCCATTTGTATCACATTGAAAATTCATGCATGACAACGATGGAAGCTTGTACATTCCTGAGAGTTTTTATAAAGTATTTAATCTTCTACTGCAAGCCATGCAAGTAGAAAACTACCTTATACATGATAACAAGATCTTGGTAAATATTCTGCATGGTCTCTCCAAGTGTCGATACTTCACCCAGTATCACTGCCTTCATTTCCTCTATATGGACCTATGCGGAAGTTGTATTTTGAGCTTCTTTATGGAGCTGTTCAACCTCTTGCTTGGAAGCCTACAAGTTATTTTCTAATTGCTTGTTATCGGCCATCAAATACTCAATGTTCAAATTTTTTGCACTTTCGAAGGCCAAGTTGGTTGTGGAAATGGCATTGGGATTCTTCCTGGTGTCTGCCATGATCACCCTTTCTCTAATAATGTAGGAGATGTGAGGTCATGCGGAAAATTATTCTTATGCGCTTGTACAATATTCTTCTGTAGTTCATCATACAACATATTGTACATGTGCATAATCGGATCATCATCAAGAGGAACAACTTCCTCTTCCTCTCTCGGAGCTAACTTTGCTACTGGAGGAGGTGGTGACTGAATGGTGACATGTTGTGTGCTTGGCATCAGGTCAAGATCTTCATTCTATGGCTCTAGTTTTGCCTCCATGTCATCGATCTCTATCAAATATTCAATTTAATGAGCAATCTTTGTCTCTTTCATCTATCCGCTCTCCTCCTTGGGTTTCCAATTTTGTTCTTACTTCTCAGCTTGCTTCTACATTTTTTCTTCTCCTATTTCACTTCACCTCTCTTCTTCTTCCCGATTATACTTATCTTCTTATTCTTGCTTCTGCTTTTATTTCTATAATATCCTTCACTCTTCTATCTTCCTCCATTATTCTCTTTTCATCCTCTGTTTCCTCTTTTCTTCTACTGCTAAAGCCTTTTTCATAACAGTTGGATCCGCTTTAATCTTGCGGCTTCATTCTTCGCCCAGACTATAAGCAACCTTTCTATTTCCCTTATCCTGTGCGAGGTTGCTACCTTATGCTGGAACTACTTCCAGAGCAGCTTCCTTTTACGGAGTAATTGGTGAAGTTCCTACAAAACTGACCGGATTGCAGGATTTGGAGGCATTATAACAATTCTTCCATGGATCCTCCTCCAACCAATGAAATGTCCTGTTGAGCCACTAGAAGTGAATTCTCCAACATTGGTATTTGAAAATACCATAGGGATCATAGGGATTAAAGTCCCGAGTAGCAAATGCAAACTTCTTTATCACCTTTCCTTTGACATCCACGACTTTAAGTTTCTTGATACCGTACAATCCAATTTGCATAGGAAGAGTTGGCCAAGGTTCCTTATTCTTCTTGTGAAATGATGCTAACAATCCTATGGAGAGATGATATGAAAATTCTTGCATGAAAATATTATTAGTGGCATATATTGGAAAAATATGCAATGACTTCTGATTGCTAAACACTCTAAGGAAGGTGTCATCCGGTGAGGTAAACCGATTTTCTATCTCTGCTACTGCTTCCATTTCCCCACGTGACATGCAAGGTGGTTCTTCCTCGAAGAAAATATTTTATAGTAGAATGAGGAAGTGATAAGTTGGCTTATCCATTAATCCTCGATGGCTGTAATCCGAGAGCAATCTGTAGTTGATATACACGACATGGTCTCTAGTTGTCCAAGTCCAACTCATGCCTGGGAATGAATTGTGCGCACATATTGCATCTAATAAATATGCAGACATGTAGAATATTTCTTACCCACCCTTGGGAGGATTCTGGGAATTTTCTACATGGATACTTAACTATTGAGCCAACAAATATAACAATTTGAACACCTAATCTCATTCAAAACCTGGTTCAATAAGTTTTCCCAACCTCTAGGAAAGGTCTTTGTGCTCTGTTGACCGTAGATTCTGCAAGCCAGGATAACCAAGAGCTGATAGGCCCTCTTGAGAGAATTTGTCTTGTATGTGTTGGTGGGTGTATGTAGAAAATTTGATGGATCTTTCACCCAATATTTAGCAATGTCTTTCGTGGTCACATAAATATTGGTGGCATTGAAGTATGAATCCATGAGTGATTCTGGATAAGGAAAATGGTACATAAGATGGTAATATGTTGCTATCAAATTAGCAATATTTTGTCTGCTAGAATTTCTTAGAGTCATACTATTCACATAAATATGTAAAACAATCCAGCTGATAACATCTGCACATGGGAAGGCTGGATATATGCATGAAACCCTTTGCAACGCTGATCGTTGAACATTAACGTATACCTACTGGTCCTCTAGATCTACGTTGAAGATCTTTGCTGAAAAAACTTCATTCACTTTCTGCCATGTAAGATCTGATTCCATTTCCACATATAGTTGAGTTTCTGAATACACTAGAAATTTTACTGGTGTACTCTCAACTAATTCCATGATACTGCTCTCTGTGGTATCTTTTGAAGAAACTCTCTTGAGTGCCATAGTAACAGTGACTGCTGGAGAGAAGTGCTCAACAACTGTAATACTTGTAGGAGGAAAAGGCACTCATGGAAATAATAAATTAGATTTTGAAAATCCACTTTCAAAGCAAGATTAGACAACAAACACACGGAATGATGAGATATCTTGCACAATTTTCATGGTCAAGGTAGGGAGACTGGTTGAGGTAACTGCTCATTGTGTAGTCTTAACAACCATTGATGCAACTTGAGACTTGAGACTTGAGACTGCACAATGCGCAATTCAACTTGGGATGTGACAGGGAGAGATTGCAAATTTCATAGTCTTAGTGGTGAAGGTGGAAGGATTGAGCCCTGGGATTGCAAAATGCACAATTGGGCCAGAATATACTGCGCATTGTGCAGTCTCAGAGGCCAATCTCTCAACTTGAGACTTGGACTTGCACAATTCCCAACTGGGCAAGGTAGTGCATGGCTAAGTGAAGTGAAAATATTCCTAGTGAAGGTGTGGTAAATAAACAGATCTAAGTGATAATGAAAGTTGAATTGTAGATCTGACTAAGTATGGATAGATCAATGTGAATTAAGTGTAGGAACTCAAAAAACAGAAGGAAAAACAAATACGCAAGGCGAGTCACTGAAAAAACGAACATCGGTGTGAAAAAACAAGAAAACTAATGTGACACATATGAAAGGTGAAGGAACAAATGAACCAACACTTCCACTAGCAACCATTAAGATAAACAAACAAAACAACACTCACAGAAGTGAAACGAAAAAAAATGACAAAAGACGACAAAAGAAAAACTCACTTGGAAAAGTGACACAAACTCCACCAAAGGGTCCTTGACCTCATTGAAAATGCCATATCTCGAAGATCTAATGTAGAAATGAGATATATAGGCGTAAATTAAATAGGTTTGAGTGGATTGGGGTTTATGACTCGCATGCCTCAAATCAAGGAAAAAGCGACACTTGGCAGAAATTTCTAAAAACAAAAATTGTGCTACCTTCGGGAAACTAATAATGACTCCCTATTTTCTAGGGATGTTTTTTTAATTTTTTAAATTTTTTTTTAAATTTTTTGATTTTTAATTTTTTGGGAAACTTTCCATGCACATTGCCAAGGTAGACGGCATAATTTCGGGGAACTGGATAACTTCTCGTCTCAGTGCATTGTGTAGTTTCTGAGCTCAAGGAATGAATTGCATATTTTTTGATCTTAGTGTTGGGCTGCCATCCATGAATGCACAATTATCAAGCTCAAGGATGAGCTTCCATTATGGATTGCACAATTTCCATCATCAATGTTGGCTTGCCTTCATGGATTGCGTAGTTTCTGGAGGGAAGCCTATAACTATTGTAAGGTCAAGTCATAAGGTTAGCTTGTGACTCAAAAATATCACATAAGTATGAAAACAAGCAAACATAAGCACAAATGAAAAGAATAATTCTTGATTAGATCACGAATAATTGACGACAAAAAAATATGAGCTCCTGTGGACAAAAGGGAAGGATCCAAAATCAAAGCATAGGCAAAATTTTGGAGGGTGGTTGTAGCTACTACAACATGGTGTTATGTGTATGTGGTACTATGTACATGTCATACATGGGGTACTATGTGCAGGTCGTACTGTGTACATGTCGTGCATGTGGTGTTGTGTACACATCATGCATGTATTTCTATGTACATGTGGTGTTGTGTACACATCATGCATGTATTTCTATGTACATGTGGTGTTGTGTACACGTTGTCAGGTGGTACTGTGTACAGGTGGTTCGGTGTACATGTTGTACATGTGGTGTTGTTGTACATATGGTATTGTCTACATATCATACAAGATTGTGTTGTATACATGTGGTACTATGTTATGTGTATTCCTTGTATTGTGACATGTGTATTTTTTGTGTTGTACTCTATGTGCGTATATGTATTATGGTGTACACCATGTGTAGGTGTATGTGTTATGTTGTACACTAGGTGTAGGTGTATGTGTTGTGTGGTAAACTGGGTGTAGGTGTATGTGTTATGTTGTACATCAGGTGTAAGTGTATATGTTGTGTTGTATGCCATATGTAGGTGTATGTATTGTGTGGTGTTATATGCCATGTGTTATGGTCCTATAAATATAGGATTCATAATTTTGAATTGACTTGTTAAAATCTTGAAATATTGTACATACCTTTGCTTTCTGCAAATGTATTCCCAAATTAAAAAAATTAAAAGAGGGCATGTCCTAAAAGAATAATCAAAGGGCAAAAAAGAAACAAATATCAAAAAAAGAATATTAAATATGAACCCCACTAAAAATAGATCATGAAAGTGTTGCAAGTTTAAAATGCCACTACTTTAGTTTACTTTTGCAAATAAGATTGTGTGCAGCTTGTCCTAGATGCCACAATCCATGAGGGTCAAACAGTTTAACTTGACCTCTCATGCTTTAAATTTCATGTTGTTAGATAGAGAATAAAGATTTGTCAAACAGTTTAAAATTGACAAATCAAAAGATAAGATAGAGAATAAATGAGGAGCTCAACAGTTTAATCTGAGCCCTCAGATGAAATAAGGTTAGAATTAGATAGTTTTTATGTTTTGAAAGAAAATTGATTTAGGGTTGCAAGCTCAAATGCACCCAGGCAAATGAAGTAAAAAATGCTAGAAATAATGATGGGTAGGTAGAAAGCAGTTGTGAAAGGCATGTGATAAAGCATCATCGGGCAATAAATTAATAATTTCCCCTCCCCCACAATGATTCAATATTCTAAATCTCCAGTTAAAGAGGCTCAGAGCATTTCTGTGACTTCTGTTGGGACCAGACCCAAGGCTTGATAACTGATTGATTAAAAATATTGAATTCCTACACAAAACCCAATTTTCATCAACATTTACCCTTCATTAATAATCATAATCCATTTTCCTAAGTAAAAATCCATTTTTACTTAGTAAAAGTAAAAACCCTAAATAATTAATTTCATTTTCATTTTAACCACTCAAAAACCCATAAAATGCATTTTTATCCTAAATTAAAGTGTGAAAAACAATAATGGGACAACTATGCTTTATTTGTCTATATTTTGCATTTTACTTAGTGATTAAATTATGTATTTTATTCATTTACCTACATTACACCTTTTTTCCATATTAATTTCTAACCTAGATATTAATTCCCTAAACTATACCCTCCCGTATATTATTAAATATTTTATATTTTAAATAATCCAAAAACCCACTATTTAAAGTTTAAACCAGTGTTTAAATACCCCACGTGAAGAAATAAAACCCGCCCTTTATTCCCCTTGGTTTAAACGTATCACTAGAATTGATCCCTGCTCCCTATAGTTATTAAACAAATGACAAATGTTTAAAACTATATATTAATACCCGCGCCAACGTTATTGATTGAAACATTTTTTAAATGTTTTAATTAAAAAACACGTATGTGACTTTACCCCTTCGCATTACATATAACCCAAGGTTTTAACTTTATAAATTTATATTTATAAGGTTTAAACAAATCATCTTGCCGAATATCAAAACCCCGTACCCACTTTAAATCTTGAGCATCTTCCAAATCAAATCTCAACCGTTCACATAGTCCCTCCCAAATCCAATGATTGAAATCTCATATCACATTTTTTAGTTGCGCGATGATAACACTTCCATTTCCATGTGAAATGGGTGGTTTTAGAATCATCTCTCTCCTCCACGCAGTAGGTTCCTACTGGATCACATTCGATCCATCCCAAACTGCTTACAACCTCAAACGCACGCGATAAACCACTTGCGGTTTATACCCTTTGAAACTCGAAAACCGCCCATTTCTTGACTTGACTGCCATTTATTTTAGGCCAATTTAACCCTAATTTTCCTAATAAACCCTGAAATCGCACCATTTTATCCCTTTTTCTGCACTCATCAACTGTTTTTGTCCTCCCGACTGAAGAAAACGAAGTCTGTGTTTTGATTTAAGCCCAGAACTAGCAAAAAACCACACATTTACTGTCAAGACCACTGGAAGCGTCCATCCTGCTTCCAAAAGCCCTCCAAACCCCAAGCCACTATTATAAACCCCGTGCAGTGCTAAATTGTTATACCTTTTCGCGCAATGCATTAAGCCTCCACTGTTTGAGATGCAAAAGTAAAACTCCATTGCCAACAGAGTTGAACCTTCGTAGCAAGGACTCAAGCAAAATATTTCTATTTCCCTGGATCCCATTTGCATCCCTACAGACCTGGTTTTCAGTAATTATTGTTTTTATTTTTTGCAGGTGATCGAACAAAACTTGAATAAACAGTCTAATACTAGTTAAGACTTGTTTCCTTCAAGAATTCACAAGGAAATTATTTCGAATTATTTTCCTAAAAATAAGAATATTTCATACAGTACAGAGTAGAATGAAGAAATTTACACAAGTGGTCAGAACAGAGGATGAAAAAATTTCCATCATTAATTCTCTAGGACATATTTGACTCTCTTACTGTAAAAGGTAAAAGTGAAAAGGTAATAGAGCAGTCAATGTAAAACAGTAAAAGTAAATACAGAGGCAGTAAATGGTAAATAGAGATGAAAATAATTTCAACAACAATGAATTTTATCCAAAGTGAAAGTAAAAACAGCTAAAAGAACAGTAAGGTTAAAAGATGAAAACAGAGCAAGAAGGGACATTTTTTAAAAAATTCCTGTTTAAGTCATTGTTTTGCAGAAACTATTGTGACCAATCGAAGATGAAATTTTCAAAACTGAAGGAGGTTTATGTTCCTAAGACGTCCAAAGACAAAAACCTCTCTCACTTTTCTAACTTCCATTATGGGTTTGGAAATATTAAACAATATTTGAAAGCACGTTTTACATAATATTCCTATTAAGCCATTAGTTTGCAGAGAATATTTTGGCCGATAAGAAATACATATTACAAAACTGAAGGAGGGTTTTGTTCCTAAGAGAACCATCTACAAAAACCTATCTCACGTTTTTCA
Source organism: Pinus albicaulis (assembly GCA_034641835.2). Taxonomy (NCBI): domain Eukaryota; kingdom Viridiplantae; phylum Streptophyta; class Pinopsida; order Pinales; family Pinaceae; genus Pinus; species Pinus albicaulis. The sequence goes on from CM076582.1 coordinate 1,218,771,786, forward strand.
CAGGTATTACAGAATGAGAGATACATGCACATATTTACAGCCTATTTGTTCAGACTATGCAAATCTCTGTTTTACACATCTTTTTGCAGAGCCTATTGTGAAATGCAGGAGCATAATTTTAAGTAACTGAGAGAGGTTTATCTTAGAAACATATTTATCTACAAAAACCTCTTTTACTTTTTACATATTTATTTTTTATTAAGATATAAAAATGTATCATTGGACCCCAAGTTTACATAATTTCTGGAGCAGAATGCACAAATAAAGGAGACAGTTAGTGACTTGGATGCCTCATCATCAACTAAGAGTTGATATCAAATTCAAATTCTCTGCTTTGTAACCATAAATCCTTAAGTATAGTGCCAAATAGATTCATTAGTTTTAAGTGTCCTTTTATTAAGTTCTATTTATGTAAAACAATTTGAGATATTTGTAAACCAATCTTGATATTTTTTCAAGATATTTTAGTTTAGAATTTGTATATATACTTCATCTTTTGAAGTATTTTTGTGGAATAAAATTGCTGGAGATTGTTATAGTCATTTCTTGTTGGACTTGAAAGCTTTAGTGTGTCAAATTTCGAGTGGCAGGATGGATCAAAACAATTGGCATCATACTTCAGGATTCCTGTGATGAGCTATTTGGAGTGAAGTATTTCCTTACTTGTCATTTTTATATTTATTTGTTACATGCATCCATCTATGTTTTTCCTAAATCTAAATGAATAACTAGGAGTATTACTACAAGAATTGTTAAGAGCACCCTATTTTTAACTAGTTATCATTTATATGTTTTCCTCTGATTTTCAGTGTAGGGAATCCTTAATTGCTCCCTCTCTCGTTTAACCTCTTCCCACTACTTCCTTTTCTGGATAAAAGGATTCTTAAGTGCCCTTTATCCTGATCATACCACTTCATAAAAACAAATTTCCAAGATCTTCAAGGGTTATCTAGCTTGCCCTGAAAAAATTTGACCTTTTGGCCTTGATCCAAGTTCTGTTTGCTTGATTTTGACTCCTTAGCCCAATGGACAAATAGATTTCCCACTATCCTTCCTTTCAAGTGATTTTTCCCACCAAATCTACCATAGCCAAACCAAAGCTGCACATTCATAACTAGCATAATATTTACAAATCAAAACGAAGTTAAACTTTAAAGAGAGAGCCCTCTTTGAACCCTAGGAAGGCTGGATCCTAGAGTTTGAAGTTGGTTTTGGTTACCTCGGTGAGTTCTCTATTGAACCTAGAGAAACTACTGAGTGATATTGGAAACTCCACTGGCGATACTAACATTTTCTTCAGAAATATTTTACAGGTTCAGATCTGATCTATGATGGTGGACAACGATCAGACACACAAAGGTTAAAATAATCCACTTGGCGACTCCAAATCAATTTCACAATCAAGACTCCACTGGAGGAATGAACTTGAAAGAACAATATGGAAAGATCAGACTTTTAACTTGGATTACAATCCAAGACATCATGTTCTTTCTCATTAAGATTTTTTTTCAATGTATATTGTATTTTAGAAAAGATCTTAGATTAGTTTTTAATTATTTTCCTTTAAAGATTGTAAATACTAATTCTCTTAATCTCTTTGAGCAGCTTTCCTCTGAATCTAATGATGATCATTTTCCAATTAAGAAGCCTCAAATAATCAAGACTGATCTTAAAATCCTAGTACATATTCCTATACCATATAAATTTCCAGATAGATATAAGCCCCTTATTTTACCTCTTATACTCCATGATTTCCTTGATAACTATTACAAATTTCTTCCCAGGTTTGATGGAGAAAATAATAACATCACTGCCCAAAAACATATTCAAGGTTTTGAGAATTATATGGATTTATTTGAGATTGATGAAGAGGATGTTAAAATCAGACTTTTTGCTCTTTCTTTGCAAAATAGAATAAATAGTTTGTTAAAAAATCTACCTAATGCAAGCATCTCAAATTTCCACCAACTTTCCAAACTTTTTCTTGACAGACGGATAATTAAAGTCAATCTTTTTGTGATCATAGAAGAATATAATCAATTAAAAAGACATCCAAATGAAACAATACAACAATTTTCTGACAGATTTAATCAAGTTTATTATTCAATGCCAGAAAATATAAGACCTCTTCATGGTTCAGCTCTCTTGCATTATCCAAGTGCCTTTGATCCAGAAATAGAATTTCAGTTAAGAGAAAGAGATCCAGAAACACGTGTATAGATGCAGAACATTGTAGTTGATGTAGAAGTTAATCTGCAAATCAGAAAGAAGAAATTGAAAGCAGAAGAAGAAGAGAAGAACAACAATGCAGAGGTAAAAATCAGCCTTTTGGTAAGAAAAATAGAAGAAAGGATACAGAAGATCACCATGAAAGATGAATTTTTTATTCAAGATCATCATGAAAAAATAGAAGAGGTTGATAGCCATGAACAAATTCCTGCTAATTCCAATTATCGTAGATCAGAAAATGGATTTACAAATCAATATGTGGAAAGTAATTTGCTGATCTAATGTGTATGTTTGATGAAATTCCTTATTTTGATGATTTGCCTAAGTATGATCATTATGATGATGGTTATGTTCTCCAAACTCAAGCTAACTTTACAGAGCAATCAGAAGATAGTTTGGAGGATGAAGAAATAAAGTTTCAGCAGACTGAAGACAATAATTAGTGAATGCAAATCAGCTATGAGAGCGAGGAAGAAAAAGCACAAAATTTGGAAATAAGTGAAGGTTCTTTACCTCTTTTTTTGCTTCATTTTAGTTCATTAGAGACAAATTTCATGCCATCAATAATCCACAGTCTTTAGGAATTATGATTGACAACAAAGAAGATAATGAAACTCTTAATCAGGATATTTCAGTTTCACAATTATAGTTATCAATTTTATTGAAACATCTGATCAAATGAAACAAGAAAATTCCATACCACTATGTTTTGAACCATTTCAACTTTTAAAGGAAATGTGGTATAACATATTTAAAGAAAAGGACGAGCAACTTGTTGAAGTTTATGAAGTCCCATGGAATTCCATATCCAATAGATTGTAGCCATCCTCACAAGATTTTCATGATCCAATAGCAGATATGTTGGATAATGAATGCATTCAAAGCCTTTCTCCATTAACTAACTATTAGTTTCAGAATCAAGATGATAAAGGTTTCAGCAGTCAAACATTACAATCAGTAGGAATATCATCACAAAGTTTATCTGAAAGTATGTAGGGAGATAAAGATGAAAATAACATTTCAGTTTCATGGCGTGGAGGCAATCCAGAACATATGTACAATTGTTTAGATCAGTTAAACATTAGTGTATATATCTTGGAAGATCCTTTTGAAAGTTTCTAGAGTCAACAAAGGAAATCAAGTGTTTCCTTATCATCTCATTTGTTGACAAGTTTCTAATAGGTTGCAGAATTACAGTTTTGATAATCAACAAGAAAATGCAACAAAATCTATCAAAGTATATAGTTATTGAATGGTTGCATTGGCTATTTCATTTTACCTAACCAGCAGTTGGACCACTGATTACAGTAAATAGGTAGGATTTCAACTTATTTCAGTTTTGAGTTTTTAGCTAGTTTGAAATAATTCATTAAGATTTGAAGCCAAGGAAAAGGCCCTAAGACATTGATGATTTAATAGTATGGTTTGAAAGTTGCAGTACCTTTAAGTCTTAGATCAGATTTCAGTTTGCAGAAAAGGGTGTAAATTTCAATTCAAGAGTTTTAGTCACAGATATTTTATAACAAAGCAAATGCATGTTTGGGATTGGCCCAATGGATCAGGCTACTAGTCGACGTTGTTCTTGAAATCTCACAAGGAGATGCCATCCCCATGTGAAGCCGCTATTAGGGTCCTATAAATATAGGATTCATAATTTTGAATTTACTGTGTTAAAACCTTGAAATATTGTACATACCTTTTCTTTATGCAAATGTATTCCCAAATTAAAAAAATGAAAAGAGGGTATGTCCTAAAAGAACAATCAAAGGACAAAAAAGAAACGAAGATCAAAAAAAGAATATTAAATATGAACCCCATAAAAAATAGATCATGAAAGTGTTGCAAGTTTAAAATGCCACTACTTTAGTTTACTTTTGCAAATAAGATTGTGTGCAGCTTGTCCTAAATGCAACAATCCATGAGGGTCAAACAGCTTAACTTGACCTCTCATGCTTTAAATTTCATGTTGTTAGATAGAGAATAGAGATTTGTCAAACAGTCTAAACTTGACAAATCAGTAGATAAGATAGAGAATAAATGAGGAGCTCAATAGTTTAATCTGATCCCTCGGATGAAATAAGGTTAGAATTAGATATTTTTTATGTTTTTAAAGAAAATTGATTTAGGGTTGCAAGCTCAAATGCACCCATGCAAATGAAGTAAAAAATGCTAGAAATAATGATGGGTAGGTAGAAAGCAATTGTGAAAGGCATGTAATAAAGCATCATCGGGCAATAAATTACTAATTTCCCCTCCCCCACAATGATTAAGTATTCTAAATCTTCAGTTAAAGAGGCTCAGAGCATTTCTCTGACTTCTGTTGGGACCAGACCCAAGGCTTGATAATTGATTGATTAAAAATATTGATTTCCTACACAAAACCCAATTTTCATCAACATTTACCCTTCATTCATAATCATAATCCCTTTTCCTAAGTAAAAACCCATTTTACTTGGTAAAAGTAAAAACCCTTAATAATTAATTTCATTTTCATTTTAAATCACTCAGAAACCCATAAAATGCATTTTTATCCTAAGTTAAAGTGTGAAAAACAATAATGGGACAACTATGCTTTATTTATCTATATTTTGCACTTTACTTGGTGATTAAATTATGTATTTTTATTCATTTACCTACATTACACCTTTTTTCCATATTAATTTCTAACCTAGATATTAATTCCCTAAACTATACCCTCCCGTATATTATTAAATCTTTTATATTTTAAATAACCCAAAAACCCACTATTTAAAGTTTAAACCAATGTTTAAATACCCCACGTGAAGAAATAAAAACCGCCCTTTATTCCCCTTGGTTTAAATGTATCACTAGAACTAATCCCCGCCCCCTATAGTTTTTAAACAAATGACAAATGTTTAAAAACTATATATTTATACCTGCACCAACGTTATTGATTGAAACATTTTTTAAATGTTTTAATTAAAAAACACGTATGTGACTTTACCCCTAGTTTTTCTCCACTAAATCTGGAAGTTCGCTAGTTAACTCCACTAAATGTGGAGCTGCTCTGCATTTGGTGGGTCCGCCATCTCTCCCGCCAAGATAAGTACATAATTAATTATCGATAAACATTTAGTTAAGTGGGGTTAAACACGTTTAGCGCTAACCTGCACTTATCTGCAAATCCCGGTTTATCGTGGCCTAACCAGGTATTAATGATAATTAAACACGTTTTAAAAAATCCGCCGGTTTGTAGGTGATGGATCCTGGTTCTAGGCACACAGACATGTGGAAGGGGGCTGGCCCGCGGGGCTGGGCCCCTCCAAACCCCCATATATGGCGTCGACACTCTTTAAATAAATGTGAAAGCGCTTATGGTTAAGAATTTCGGTGGAGGGCGTAGTGGTAAGGCGGTGGTGCTGTAGGCGGGTGGTCGTGGGTTTGACCCCGACCCTCGCCATATAATTTTTTTGACTGTGGAAAATAGTTCGGACCATGGTATTGACTTTGGTTGTAAATGTATGTTGCGAAATATATATGTGTGCCCATTTGATATGGTTCCAACCTTTGTTCAACTTTGAATAAAATTAACAATGCGCCCACATTTTTACCTTGCAATATAAATGTCATACCAACCACCCTTGCCATGGGGGGGGGGGGGTACGTGGAAGATTCCGGTTGTGCCATGTGGCCCTTCCCCATTAGCCCAAAAAAATTCACCATAATAATAATTAGCCACCATAGTAGAAATTTCCAACTTAGGACTAGGAGAAAAAATTCAACTTCCCCAAGCAACACTGGAGAATTTGGTGATGACACTTGTCACAGTGTCACTGGCTAAAAACTAGAGAATATTCCTCGAAGATTCTTGAGGTGATGAATGGACTGCCAAGTCAACAGTCTGTCATTGTTCTGCACAATTTTTACCTATTTGGTAAAACGAACAGCAGAGCATAACTTACTCATACAAAATCGGATTTTGATGAAATGAGTTGATTGGAATCCCAGTGACGAGATCTATCTGGTCATTTAGGTTTGAAGCATTTATGAGCACTTTAATTTTTAAGCTAAATACTAAGATTTTGATTATTCCTCCCCACGATAAGAATTTTGGACCACAAAAGATACTATCATTTGTTCAGCCGGTGAGGGTGTAACTCCCTCACCCTTTCACTCTCCATCCATTTGGTCTTTGAAGGATTTTGTCCCTTGAGTCCCACTCTAAAGTATTCAACATTCCATCTTCTTGATGTTCTGATTCTTCTGTCAAGTATTATATCTTGCTAAAGTTCATCAAGATATTCTGGCAAGAAATCATCTATTGATGGCAGCTGAACATTCTCTCCTTGATCATCAATCAAAGGAGGCTCAACAATCTCAAATTCTCAACATTAACGACATAATATATTTTCTTATAAGGAGGAAAATCTAGCTTAAATGCATTAGTGCCAATATTTTCTAGAATTTTAAATGGAGCATAACAGATTGGATTGAGCTTTTTACCTTCCCCTTGCAATCTTTCTTTGATGATATACAACCAAACTTCATCTCCGACCTCGAATTTATGATCAACACGGTGTTTGTCATGCCTTGTCTTGTAGCTGCTTTGACTCTTTTCAAGTTGCTCTTGCACTGTGTGATGTATCAACTAAATTTGCTCAATGAACTTCCTTGCCTTATCTATGTCACTATGACCATCTATAGGGACATATTTCTCAAAGATGAAGTCCAAAGGCGATCTTGGAAAGTACCCAAAACATGCCTCAAATGGTGATGTGTTTGTGGGAGAATTTTTTGCCCTGTTGTATGCATGCTAAATGTAATGCAACTATTCATCCCACAACATGGGATGTTTGTTACAATAACCTCTAAGAAGATGAATAACTGTCTTGTTTACCACCTCGATTTGACCATCTATTTGTAGATGAAAATTTGTACTCTTCTTCAAATTTGTGTCCATCATGTTCCACAATTATCTTCTTACATGGCATCAAAAGACACATTTTTCTAAACCTATCTACCACAACATACAAGTAATCATGACCTTTCCTTGAAATAGGAAGACCACCTACAAAATCCATTGAGATAATCTCCCAAGGATGCGAAGGAACCGAAAGTGGAGTGTAAAATCCAAGTTTCCTACTACTAGGCTTACTTAATGCACATAAAGAACATCCTCTAATAAAACGAGATACACTATCAATCATGCATGGCCAATAAAAATACCTTCGGAGATTCGCTACTGTCTTGCCTACACCGAAATGTCCATCAATCAATGATGTGTGCACCTCCCTTATGATATTGTTTCTTTCTCCTTGTTGTATACATAACTTGCCCAAGTGATACAACAAACTGTTATGCACATGATAATGTAACTCTTCATTTTGGTTTCCTTGACTCAAGCTTTCATACACATCTTGAAAATCACTATCATATGCATGTTGTTAAATGTAACTTTCATGCGTAATTGAATTGTGCTTGAGTATAATAGATGAATTTACAATAGGCCTAGAGAGCATATTAACTACCTTATTGTAGGTTCCCTTTTGGTACCTGATAACCAAACGAAATTGTTGTAGAAATCTCGTCCATCTGAAATGTCTTGATTGCTGTAACTTTGACTGTGATCGTAAGTACTGCATTGGCTGATGGTCGGTATGAATAATAGTCTCTTTCCCATCAAATAGTGCTTCAATTTATTTACACTTTGTACCAAAGCATATAACTCTTTTTCATAGGTGGGATACTTAGTCACAGCTCCATTAAAAATTTCAGAGTGAAACGAAATAGGCTTACCATTATGCATGAGAACTACTCCCATAGCATATTAAATTTCTTTTGTTTGGATCTCAAATGGATGTCTAAGATCTGGAAGATCCAATATCGGTGTGGAACTTAAATTTTGATTTAAAGCATCAAATTATTTTTTCTGCATATCTCCCCAATGGAAGACTTTCTTGACACTTGTCAATGCATGTAACAAAGCTGCAATGAAAAAAAAATTAGCAATGAATTTCCTCCAATACCGTGCTACCCCAAGAAAGATTCTTACATCCATAACTGTATTGGGCTTGGGCCAATTCAGAATGAGCTTTACTTTGGAAGGGTCTATCTTCAACTCACCTCCTCCAATAATGTGTTCCAAATACACTAAAGAAGTCTTGCCAAACTCGCACTTCGACAACTTATAAATTATCTTTTTTGAAGACATTAAGTACCTTGTTCAGATGCATGACATGTTATTCTCTTGATTTGTTGAATATAATTATGTCATCTAAGTAAAAAATAACGAAGTCATCTAGAAATGGTCTAAGTACATCATTCATTACTCTCATGAAAGTAGATGGAGCATTTGTTAGACCAAATGGCATAACTAACCACTCAAACAATCCTTGTCTAGTTTTAAAAGAAATTTTCTAAATGTCCTCTTCAACTATTATAACTTGATGATAACCACTTCACAAGTCTAACTTAGTGAAATATCTTGCATACTTTAATTGATCTATCAAATCATGAATGCATGGGAGTGGGTAACGATTCTTTACCATGATTTTATTCAGTGCACGAAAATCTATGCACATGCGCCAAGTCCCATCATTCTTTGGTACCAAAAAAATTGGTGAACCACATGGCGAAGTAGATGGGTGTATGATACCTTTGTTCAGAAATGATTGAATTTGCTTCTTGATTTCCAAACTCTCCATAATTGAAATGTGATACATACCAATGTTTGTAAGTGGAACATCCTGCTGCAACTGAATCTCATGCTGAATTCTCCTCTTGGAGGTAACCCATTTGGTTCTTGAAACATCTCACAATGCTGACTTACCACATCAAACAAATCAGATTTTAATTTTTCATCACATCCTTCAAAATATTAATAGTCAACATCATCCTTTTTCTTGATCATGAGAAGCACAAAATTTTTACTTGCATTAACAAGCCTCTTCATTTGCCTTGCATTAACTAAAGAAATATTCAGTTTCTTGCGATGAGCTCTCACAATATACCCCACCCAATCCTTAAGAAAATTATATTTGTTCTCATGGCGATAAAACACTGCTTTCTTGTCATACAAATATAGACTTCCCAATATAATCCTAGAAATGTCAAGTGGAACCACATCTAACTCGACTTCATCAATAAAGTTTGCAGTAATAGCAAATCAAAATATGCATTTCCTTGTAACTTGTAAATTAGCATTCTTAACTATCCAACGCAAAAGGTATGGTTTATGATGTGGTATGGTTTCAAGGTTAAGCTTTTTGACCAAGTCTTTTGAAATCAAGTTTTCTTGTGACCCACTATCAAACGATGCATCAATATTTGTATGATTTGAAATCACTCTAATATGGAAAATTTCTATCCTTGTGTCTTCATTTGGAGTGTTGTTGTGACTATTTGAGGAACTAGTACTTTCTATGGCTTCCTTTCCTTTGTTAACCATGGCTACAATCTTGGTCTCATCTCCTGAATTAGATCCGAGATCTTTTTGTGTGGTGGCAATAATATTTTGCTTCCCTTTGTTATTTGGTTTCTTTGGCCTTAGTTCGGGATGTAGTTTCCAACATTGGGATTCATCATGCCCCTCTTTGGAACAATGTTTGCATGTAGTTTTCTACCCTTCTTTCTTGATGCTTGCATTCTTATTTCCCTTCTATTTTCCTCCCTTCTCTTTTCCCTTACCCTTGAATGACTTCTTCTTACTACCATCTTCTTGAATGTTCTTTCCCCTTACTTCAAGATGCATGGCTTGCACACATACTTCATATAAGTTGTTTGGGTTAAACACAAGGATAATATGTTTCAAGTAGGAATGTAAACCCCTAATGTATTTCAAGAGTGTGTCTTGTGAATTCAAGTTTACTCCTAATAACAAAGCCTTCTTTCTAAACTCCTAAGTGTACTCTTGAATAGTTTGGCCTTTGAGTTGCCTAAAGTTTTTCCAACTCATTATTTATTTTTGCATATAGGCTAATGGATAAAACTGTATTTTAATGGAAGAAATGAATTCAACCCAAGAAATGGATATCTTACCATGAATTTACATTTCCTCTTGAGTCTTTACCTCCCACCAAACTAGTGCTGCTCCTTCTAGCCTTAATGAAGCTAACTGGATCTTTATGTCGTCTTCTTGTAGATTATGAATTATGTAGTATTCTTCTAATTGACAGATCCAATTTTCTAATTTCTCTGCATTTACCTCACCATTGTACATGGGAAGTTCAAAATTGATGTCCAACTTGAGTAATGGAGTTTTTCCTTTTGGGATTTTTGAATGAGTGTGGGTGGTTTTTGTAGTGGATGTGGAAGATGAATATGCTGATGAATATGATGAGGATGAGGATGGTGGAGATGGAGGTGGCTTTCCTCCACTGCCTTTAGAATTCTTATCTTCACCTTCTTACCATTTGAAGATCCTTCTCCATGTGGAGGCTTAGAACCTTCTCTTGCTCTTTGTGCAGTGAATGCATCAAACATGATTTTAACCATTATCTGAATTTATTTGAAGTCTCTCTTGACATCCTCTTCTTCTGAATGTCCATGAGTCTCTCCAACTCATGACATAATGGATAAGGATTCAAGCTCAACCTCTGATTCTTGTACCTCTTCAATCACTTCATCTTCTTGTGCAAATTGTACCTCTTCAATCTCAACTGTTGGAGATAGAACTTGAGGTGCCTCAAGTGCAGCTTTGAGTGGAAATTTGGGTGAAGATGATGCTTTCTCAGCTCTCCTTCTCCTTTTCCTAATCCCAAGACTAACAACCAATAAATTCCCTTCTCCTCTCTGCAACTTCAACCTTGTAAGCATCACAAAATTGCAACTATTAAAACCATTATTGCACAATCTCAAGCAAAGAAAGCAATAAAAATTTAGAAACCTTGTGATTTGATACCGACTTGATCTGAAATTCATTTTTATTTAATGCTGTGATAATTTCAGTTTCAGAAATAACATGAAAGTGCTTTGGTTTGCTTATCATACAAGGGTTTATATATGTGCTTATGAGTGACAAATATTCATTAAAATTAATGAGATTAAGTGTATTTCATGAACTTAAAATAATGGAAACTCAATGTTGAACAAAATCATAATAAAACACAACAAGCACAAATAACAGAGACAAATACACAAGTTTTTGATGAAGGAGTTCACCCCTCTTGGGCTACATCTCCTTGGTCCAGCTTCATAGTGTGGGCCTTTGTATTAGCTTTAATTGTGAAAAATTATTGTTTAAAGTCTCTTGTTTCCTTTGCAACCTTCTCCAATGGCTCCAAAACATCAAAATCTACCAAGAATGACTCTTCCTGAGCCAAAATTGGTCGAAAATTTCCTCAGTTATGGAAAAACCAAATTTTCCTAGTTTTTCTCCACTAAATCTACAAGTCCACTAATTAACTCCAATAAATGTAGAGCTTCTCTACATTTGCAGGATCCGCCATCTCTTCTGATAAGATTAGTAAGTGATTAATTATCGATAAGCATGTAGTTAATTGGGGTTAAGTTCTTTTAGTGCTAACTCGTATTTATTAGCAAATCCTGGTTTATCGTGACTTAACCACATATTAACAATAACTAAATATGTTTTAAAAACTCTGCCGGTTTGTAGGTGCTGGCTCCTAGTTCTGGGTGCGTGGACATGTGGGAGGGGGCTGGCCCCCTCCGAACCCCCATATATGGAGCCGACACTCTTTAAATAAATGTGAAATCCTTGCTGGTTAAGAACTTCGGTGGAGGGCGTAGTGGTAAGGCGGTGGTGCCGTAGGTGGGTGGTTGTGGGTTTGACCCCGACCCCCGCCATATAGTTTTTTTGAATGTTGCATATAGTTCGGACCATGGTCTTGACTTTGGTTATAAATTTATGTTGCGAAATATATATATGTGCGCCCGTTTGATATGGTTCCAACCTTTGTTCAACTTTTAATAAAATTAACAATGCACCCACATTTCGACCTTGCAATAAAAATGTCATGCCAACCACCCTTGCCATGGGGGTGGCACGTGGCAACCTCCGACTACGCCATGTGTCCCTTCCCCATTGGCCCAAAAAAATTCACCGTAATAATAATAAGCCACTATAGTAGAAATTTCCAACTTAGGACTAGGAGGAAAAATTCAACTTCCCCAAGCAACATTGGCAAATCTGGTGATGACAATTGTCACAGTGTCACTGGCTGAAAACTAGAGAATATTCCCTGAAGATTCCTAAGGTGCTGACTGAACTGCCAAGTCATCAGTCTGTCACTGTTCTACACAATTTTTTCCTGTTTGGGAAAATGAACAACATACCATAACTTACTCATACAGAATCATATTTTTATGAAACAAGTTGCGTTGGAATCTTGGTGACAAGCTCTATTCGGTCGTTCAGGTCTGAAGCATTTATGAGCACTTCAATTTTTAGCTAAATGCTAAGCTTTTTATCACTAAAATTTTCCCATCCTTTCACACGTTCTCTATATTTATGCAACTTCGAACTATAGCGCTCATCCTGGTACCTGCAAAATTCTCAAAACAAATGTTGTCTGTAATTAGTGCTTTGGTTGTGTTGGTTGACTTGTTTTTGCTTCTTCTCTAGCTGTATATTCCAGTTGTCTATTTGTCTGCACTATTACCTTTAATTCTACCATCCTTTCCTCAACACCGGTGAGGAGCGTGGTGTAACGATCCTCGATCCTGTTCTATGACTTCAATATCACTTCCTGGACTTTATCCCTGATCTCATCGATGTCCCCCTCAATGAGCACAAGTGATGTTGTTCCTCGAGATTTTCTTACTTTCTACTTCTTCCTTGTGCTCACCGTAGTCACTGTAGATACCCTCTTTCAGATGATGAATGGTGAATCCTCGAGCTCGACATCACAAGGAGGGTACTGGCCACTGTGATTGTGTTCTGGTTTTGTCCATTCGGTATCTCCTTCTATGCCTTTCTCTATCTCTTCCTCGGTTTCCTTTCCAATATCTTTCCCACTTGTACCCACATGCTATGCGATGTTTATTTCTGTTTCACTACCTCCTATGGGTGGAGTTATCCACTGCACTGACCAACCTTTTATTTCACTGACAATGTCATATTTGGTCACCAGATACGACAGAGGATGCCATTCCTCCATCAGATCCTTTTTTGGTTCTAACGTATACCCTGTGAAATTCAGCCTTGAAATCATCGATGTTCCGGTATTGCTCATACAAACTAGGTGATAGCCTAGGATGATGATTCACCATAGTGTGCAATTCCATCTCCATCCATACCCAAAAAGTCTTATTTTCCATTGCGCACATCGGTTCCTTGGAAAACCAGAGTGAGGTACGACGCAGCCTCACACACATCTAGTTCAACTGTAGGAAATTGTGGCTCCGCTGGTTCTTTCCATGCCAGCAACATGATGATTAAGAACAAGCACACGTAGTGAAAAGTCTTGCCTTCTTCCTGTGCTTCATGGAAATCCTTGAAAAAACCATTGCATAAGTATCCGTCCCATTTGAATTGAACCAATTTACTGCACTGCACGGCTAAGGAGACTACGACCGTGGGAACTTCGTTGGCTCTACATTTTCTCATTATCTTCCCTGCTAGAATGTGCATGGAGAAGCACACTACTTGATCGCTAATAGAGTTGACATCATAGATTCTTAATTTATTTACTAACCCATACTTCCTTTTCTTCTCGTCTGCGATTGCCTTGTATTGAATTTTTCCAACGAATTCTTCAGCGGGGTCCTTTCCCTGACATGGAAATGCGGTGATCCTTCTTATTAGCATCTCATCGATCGATTTCCTCTCTCCCAGCCAGAGGTACCATTCATGCACTAATGAAATAATTTGTCGAACACAGACCGTGTTGATGGCGCTTCAACTGAAGTGTGGTACATTCAACAGATTTATCAACCACACCCTTTGCAACCCTTCAAACCACTAGTATAGCTCCAACTTGGTGACTTTAAAATCCGGGTAGTACACTTGGTGTAAGCACCTGTTTGGATCAAATTGTGGGTACTTGCTTCGGTCGTTGAAATCCCATTATTCCATTTTCAGCTGCGAGATTTTCCCCAAAACTTCTCCTTCAAACGGGACCTTCTTCGACGAAAACGATGTGAAGGTGCCGAACTTCCCATTTTCATGATCCTTAACTAGCTTAGCACCCGACTTCCTTGGCAGAAAATAGGGTGGTAGCATAGAGGAAATTTTTTCACCCTCTATCTCCATCTCTGGTTCCAGTTCAATTTCTTCCTCATTATCGTCGACCTGCACTAGTTTCTTCCCCTTATTTCCAGGTTGCTTGTCCCACTGCTTCTTTATCCGGTGCTCCTTGGCTACTTTATTATAGGGGGATTGTCGAAATATAGAGGCCACAACTGGTCTCTTCTCCTATTTCTTCTTTGACTCTTATTTTGTGGTTGTGTGCCTCACGGTGACATTTGGTGCCTTGGGGACATTGATACACTTGGTGTTGTAACTTCCATAATTCCTGCTAGCACTTTCATTAAAATGCTCTGGAAAGCTCTTCAAAACTCCTCTCAGACATACAAAAAGATGCTCAGTTCTCACTTGGTCACAACTTCACAATTTGAATTCTCCAGAGCACAAAGTCTAAAATGTGGAGTGGGACAGAGCTTTTATAAAAAAATTGAATTTCAAACCCATTATTATCTTAGATCTTTCTCATTTAATGCATATATTGGGCTAGATCCGACCAGTTATGCTTCATAAATGTGATTTTCTCATGCCTCTTAATGACAACTTTCTTTTAACGATAACTTTTTCCTTCCAATGGTCATATTTCTGGAAAACTTCGACGGACCTTTGCTTGTGTCACAATAGTATTTCCTTAATCGTGGTTCTTTCAAAATTCAAATACTCCTGAATATCGTGCAGTAAGATTCCTTTGGCACCGTTCTTTCAGAATTTGTCATACTCCTAAATATCACACAATAATCTTCCTTTGGTGTGGTTCTTTTGGACTTCGTCATACTCCTAAATATTGCACAGTGGCGAAGTCCCTTTCTGTAGAGTAGTTGATAGCCTAGTGCCTACTTTAAACTACAGGTTGCACTAATAATTTTCTCCCTTATTATTTTAGTGCGAAGCTCAAGGGACAAATTCATCCCTATATATCTTCAGTTTGCTACCATTCACTCGTCGTGGAATCAACTGACCATCCAAATTCGCAAGCTGAATTGCGCCACCATCAGAAATGTGCTTGATGCTATATGGTACCAACCAATGTGTTTTAAACTTTCCTGGGAACTTCGCTAATTTGATGTCATACAATAGTACAAGATCTCATTCCATGAATGCCTTCTGATTGATGTACCTATCATGCCAGGCTTTCTCCATTGCTTTTTGTACTTGCTAATGAAAACCTGCAATACACATGTATTCTTTGAAAAAAAGCGATTGTGGCATCCTTTCTTCCATGATATTATAGTATGCCATATCTGTGAATGCTGCAATTATTAAACTTGGCATAATGTACTCCATAGGCATGACTGCTTCTTGTCCATATATCAACCTAAAATGTGTTTGGCTTGTCAATTTCTTGCATGTTGTCCTATGTTATGAAACGAGCTCCAAAAATAGAAGAAAAGAGAGATCAAAACCTTAGAAATAAGCCACTTCGAGGGGGGAACCTCTTTTACATTACATAAATGAAAAATTATTGGATGATACAAATGAAAAAGCCTCTGTCTATATATAGGAGTCCATGGGGTCACAATATAATCCTAGTTGACCTAACAATAATAATGTAAGGGCACAATAATAACAATATTGGGGTTACAGGGGTACAACAATAACAATAAGGGGGCTACACTAACAACAATAAGGGACTACACTAGTAATATAGGGACCTAACATGCCCCTCTCCTTCAAAAAAGTGTTGTCCTCAACGCTTGAGTAGCTCTAGGTGCTTCTGTATAAAATTCTCACCCTCCCCTGTATCTTCAGTGGGTAAGTTCTTCCACTTGATGAGATACTATGAAATTGATTGATTTCGTAGTTTTTGAGTTATTGTTTCCATGACTGCTTCAGGTTCCAATATGATTTTTCCTTCCTCATCAAGTTCTGGAAATATTGTTTGAACTATAATTTTTTCACCTATAACCTTCTTTAAGCATGAAACATGGAAAACTGGATGCACTAGCGAAGAAGCAGGAAGCTCGAATTTGTATTCCATAGTACCAATATTTTGCAACACCTTGTAAGGACCATAGTACATTGGCGATAATTTATTATCATTCTTAGCTTGCTTGAGGGACATTTGTTTGTATGGTTGTAGCCGTAAAAATACCCAGTCAACTACATCAAAACTTCTCTCGTTGCGATGTTGATCTGCTTGTTGTTTCATTCGATTTTGTGCCAAATTTAGATTATCCTTTAAGAGTTGGAGAACTTCTTGTTGATTCTCGATGTGATCTTCCACTGCTTCAACCTTAGAATTTTCTCATAAATATGATGTGATGGACGGTGAATGATATCCATAAAGTGCCATAAATGGGGTCATTTTTTCTGCAGTATGGAAGGAAGTGTTATACCACCATTCAGCGAGAGGTAACCACTTGAACCATTGTTTTTTCTTATCAGATACAAAACAACAAAGATGTCCTTCCAAACATTTATTCACTATCTCAGTTTGACCATCAGATTGAGGATGATAAGATGACCTATGAGCTAGTTGATTACCCAACAAGAAAATAATTCCGTCCAAAAATGTCCTGTAAAAATGGGATCTCTGCCACTTACAATAATATTTGGGTATCCATGTAGATTTTGAATTGTTTCCATAAATTTAGTAGCAACTGTACTTGCTTTAAATGTATGAGATAATGCACAAAAGTTTTCATACTTGGTAAGTTTATCAACTCCCACCATGATGACACTCTTTCCTTCGAACTTAGGTAAACTGTAGGTAAAATTGTGACAAAATCCATTGAAATCTCCTCCCAACGTTGACTTGGAATGGATAAAGGCTGTAGAAGACCTGGGGTCTTAATTTTCTCAACTTTATTTTGCTGGAAAACCAAATATTCCGCCACAAAATTTTGATTATCAGATTTAAGGCCATTCCAAAAAAATTCTTTCTTCACCTAGTGGCAAGTCTTTAAAAATCTCGAGTGTCCTCCTAAAGGATAAGTGTGCAATTCCAAAATAGTCTTTTGTTTTAGTTGGGAATTCTTACAAATATATAAGCGATCTTTGTACCATAAGGAATCATTTTTCCAACTAAATGTATCAGATGTACTAGGATATTGCTATAACTTTTGAATGAGTGTCACACTTCTTTGTCCTTCTTCCATTTATCCCTTGCGTCGATTATCTAATCAAGCTGGATAATAGAAATGGCATAAAGCAATGCTTCCACCTCTTCATTATTTCTTGAGAGTGCATCTGCAACAACATTTAGCTTCCATTTTTTGTAGATGATTTCAAAGTCATAACCCAACATCTTTGTGACCCATTTTTTTTGCTCTTCTAAAGATAATATTTGTTCCAAAAAGTGTTTAAGACTATCATGATTAGTTTTTAGCTTGAAGTGTCTTCCCATTAGGTAAGTTCGCCATTTCTTTAGTGCGTGTAGTATTGCTAACATTTCCTTCTCATAAATAGATTTCTATAAATATTTTCCTTTGATTAGATGACTTTCAAAAGCAATGGGTCTTCCTTCTTGCATTAAAACAATACCAATTCCATTTCCTGAGGCGTCACATTCCACAATAAAGGTTTTTGTGAATGCTGGTGTAGCTAAGACCAATGCTAGGCACATTGCCTCTTTAATATGTTCAAAGGCCTTAGTTTCTTCAGGAGTCCATGAAAATGCATCTTTCTTCAATAATGTTGTTAGAGGTGCTGCTATTCTCCCATAATTCTTAACAAACTTGCGATAATACCTGGTTAACCCGAGAAATCCTCGCCACTGATTTATGGTTGTGGGCAATTTCCATTTATTAATGGCATTAAATTTGTTAGGGTCTACCTTAACACCCTTGTGAGATACAATATGACCCAGATATTCTACCTCTTGTACTCCAAAGAAACATTTGGATGTTTTTGCATATAATTGTTTCTCCTCCAATAGTTTGGGCACCCTGTTAGCATGTTGAACATGATCCTTCCAAGACCTGCTGTAGATTAGTATGCCATCAAAAAATACTAGCACACATTTTATAAGGAAGGGTTTAAAAATGGAATTCATCAACCCTTGAAATGTAGAAGGTGCATTGGTAAGTCGAAAAGGCATGACCAAAAATTCATAACGAGCCTCATGAGTTTGAAATGCTATTTTCGGAATATCTTCAATATTTATTCTAATTTGATGATATCCTGAACGAAGGTCCAACTTGGTAAAATAAATTTCTCCATGTAATTCATCCAATAATTCATCAATCACAGGAATGGGAAATTTATATTTAATAATGACCTTATTGAGATCCCTATAATTCAGACACATGCACCATGATCCATCCTTCTTGGGCACCAACACTATAGGAGCAGAGAAAGAAATTTGACTAGGTTGAATTATACCAGCCTCTAACATTTCTACAATCATATGTTCAATTTTTCTCTTTTGGACATAAGGATATATATAAGGCTTGATGTTTGGAGGAACACTTCCTGGAATCAAATGAATATCATGATCATGATCACGAATAGGTGGGAGTCCTTTGGGAGTTTCAAACACCTTGGAATGATTGTCCAAGACTTTTTGGAGATCTGGAGAAATAAATGATTTTGATGTTGGAACTTCTAGTGAGCATAATTGTGCAATTACATCACATTGTTATTTCTTAAGAAGCTTTGCCATGGCATTAGAGCTTATTATATTTCCTGGCTTTCCTGTGATACCTCGTAATTCGACTTCCTTTCATTCCAAAAAAAATTCAAGAAAAGTTCTTGAAAATTAAAAGCTATCGTCCCCAAATATTGTAACCTGTTAGTACCCTATAAATTATAGAATCTCAAGGTGATTGGATACTTCATATTTCTTGCAAAGTTTTCATTATTGAAAAGTGTTTCAAAAATCAAACGATTTAAAATTTAAAAAAAAAAAAAATGAAAAGAAAGAAAAGAGGGTAGAGAAAAAAAGAAAAAGAGAAAAAGGAAAAAAGAAAGAAAACCCCGAAAAAGAAATAACACTGAAAATGCTACAAGTTTAAATGCCACTACTCATTAGATAAGATTTTTCCAATTATACGGTTTAATCATGATTGGAAAATTTGCAAGTTTTTTTGATAGGTTAGAAAATAAAGACATGCCAAACTATTTAATCTTGGCTTATTAGTAGATAGGTAGAAAATGAAATTGGCTGAACAATTTAAACTGAGTCAATGGCTAAAATAAGGATAGGTGTTAGATTAGAAATTCAAAATAAAAAAATGATTTAAGGGTTTTATAGTCCAAATGCACCTTGAAAAAAGAAGAAAAAATGTTGATTATTAGTTTGGGTAGGTAGATATGTTGAGGAGAAAGAATTAAAAGAAAATAGGCAATCTATTCCCCAAGGTACTTCTGGCACAAAAGATGGCAAAGGATGGCTGTATTCACCTCATTTCCAATATAGTCCAAACTGAGCTTAAATACATCAGTTAGCACTATCCATCTCATAAAACCCCCCAAAACCCACATGCATAAAGTTTTAGGACTTTATATTAAGCCCCGACACTTCCATTTCAGCTCCGCCCCCCACATTAGGCCATTTGATATATACATATATCATATGTTAAATATATGATATGAACCACCACCAACCTTTATCCCATTGACCCTTTACCATTTCATCGCATTACAACTTCGCACTTTTAATTACCTTTTCGCATTCCCGTTTGCCGCTTCCAACCGCTGATGCGATATAGTGGGACTCCTTCCTTGCCTTTTTGCATTGGCATATCACAAATATTCCTTTCCAATTCATTTTCCATTCCATAAATCTTCCGATGCGATGTTAAATAGGGCCCACCTTCCCTTCTCATCACACATCGCACTTCGCGAGTCTTAAACTTTAACTCCCGTTCCTCACAATAAAAAAACTCACGATTCCCCGATTGAGATGTGAATGGGCTCCACTGTCTGTCATGCCACATTACCTCCATTCTCATCTCACATCGTACTTCTAAAATCTTAACCTTTAACTCCCGTTCCTCATAAAAAAATTTCTGATTTGTGATTTTTGGTATTAAATGGGCCCCATCTCCGTCCTTCCACATCACCCTCCATCATTGCGCATCACACTTCCCAAGTTTTAGCACTTACCTCATTTACCCCGATCCCCAATTTTGCGATTTGAGATAGGTTAAAATCTTGCGATTTCGATATATCGCATCGCAATCTCCGCCCGATGCCACATTCGCTCCAGTCCTAAAATCCTATGATTGCGATTCATTAATATCGTCGATTGGACCTTCTGCTACCCGAAAAACCCGTCGAATCATTGCACTTAACCTCCGTCCACTTACCCAACCATCAACCTCACCTCGCATACATCCGATGATCTTCAATGCGTTTCGCCCCCCCCCCAGCCTCCGAATTTTAACCACCGGGGGGGTCCGAAATGAGCGATACCTATTACCGTTGTTCCCACTACATGTCACCTCCAAACTATTTAGCACCCCTCGCTCTGTTACCACTCACTGCCATCAACCCCCTCCGAAAATGGTTTTACTGTTTAACAATACCGATGTGCCTATTGACCGTTATCTACACTGTTAGCGCCACGTCTGCTCCTGCCTATCCCCTCCATCCAATCACTTCACCTCCCGCCAACAAAACCGTTGTGCCATTAATCACCAATCCGTTATCCAATGGACCCACGCATAATCAACGACCACCAAGTCGCAGTATTAAAGCTCAATTTTGGCTTAACAACAAAGTTTAATCTGTTTGTTATTGTCAAACTGTATCAGTTTTTGAATTCACAAATAGATCGCAGAGAACTAAAATTGAAGAAAGGAGGACGTTTATCAAGGAAAAATCACTAGGTCTCCACGGTTTCAATCAAGGTTCTATTATAACTCTTCCCCCTGTTCCTTTAAATTTTTCCCTTTCCCAAATTCTATCTTGTGGCAATTTCCCTTTCTCTCTTCCCCCTTCTGTCATCCCATTCTTCATTGCAGATCGAGAACTGATTTACATAAGACATGATATGTCTCCAAAGGCAGACCAGAAACCTTTCAATCTAATGGTTTACCCTCAAGTAGAGTTGGATCATATACCCCTAGCTGATAGAGACTATAAAATCCATGAGACATAGTCAGACTTCGACTTGTTCGATGTCTATTGCTGGCTCGAGGATATATTCCTTGATGGAGAATATGATATAGGCCTTTGGGAGACCAAATTTCCCTTTTACATTTTTTCCAAAACCTATAGTTGTCCATAGTTTTTCAGAAAATACGAATTATGCTATGTCATCAACGAGAGAGCCATAATCAATCCATCAGGTGAAAAATTGTTTACTATTGATGCCCAATCTATCCATACCATGATGGAAGCCCCTATTGTTGAGAACACCATCCCTTTTTCATATGAGGCCCTTCAAGATTTATACCAGAAGCTAGATTTCATCAGCAGGGCTAAAACCTTGGAGTTGTTCATGGCCACCAATGCCCCAATGCCTACCAAGAATCCCCCTTATCCTTCGTCTATCTTTCCTGATAGGACCCATCAAATTGTTACAGTTTTATCTTACTTATTGGGGTATCATACAAATCATTCAGTAGATGAAGCCATGATTGGTTTCTTGTCTATTTTGTCCTCAGATTCCAAACCCACGATTATGTTCAACTATGCCCAGTTTCTTTCTGATGTTATACATGAATAGTTCTTAAAGTTTCAGAGAGAAGCAAGTTTTAAATACATCTCTGTGTTGGGTTACATGTTCCTCTATTTTCAATCCAACAAATTTCAGTTTGATACGATGAAGTTGAATGATGATTCTCAGCCACAATCAGTGATTTTCTGGACTACTCTATTGATGAATGAGCATAAGAGTTACTCATAGAAAAGCTTTGTAGACTTATTTGAACACCCAAAAATTAGTGCACTTAGCAGTGCCACATAGCCAAGGATTAGTCAGAAGATTAAGAATGTGATGCAATTGACAGATCAGATCAGAACATCAGATTGGTATCTTTACCAAAACTATACAGAGATCAGGGTTTATGACAATGAATTGGCCCCATACAAACTGCCCAAGTACCTTTGTATGAGAATATTTTCACTTGAATATATTAGGGAGATGATAAATGCAGATGAAGTGCATTTTGTCTCTATGAAGAAAAAGTCCCAATTCAGGATTAAATCACAGATTGGTCCATTCATTTGTAACAATAGGGTAGCAGAGGAAGAGGTAGACAAAATTTTGAAGGATATGAAGTTTACTCATAGCTTCACCTGGTCATATTATCCCATGGGAATCATCTCTAAGAAGAGGGTGGAGAAAAAATCCACTCCATACATCCATACCCACATATTAGAGATAGAAAAGTACATGAATCAAGAAGAATGGGTAGACAACACACTCCAAGAGGCAGAAGAAAAAGTTATTTATACTTCAGGAATTCAAACACCCACTTCACAGGAAAGAAAGGCTACAGAAATAAAATATGACAAAGGAAAGGAACCAGAGAAGGAAACAGGTAGAAAAAGAACAAGAGATGATCAAATAAATATGGAGATTGATACATCATCCAAGGATTTCAAGATGAAATATATAAAGAGACCGAAAGTCAATAGGAATATGGACTAAGGCAGTGAGAAAGATCAACAAAATGTCATCACAATCAGAGACTCACCTAGCTCTTCTCCAGCAGGTGGCCACACAATTATCTCCACATCTTCTGCCACTGTTCCTTTCCAACAACAGAATGTGCAGACTCAAAAATCTACTACTATAGATCGAAAAGAGGATGATATTGAAGATACCTTTAAAGAGATCAAGAGAATAAATTTAATACTCAAAGCCAACACTTATAATCAGTTCAGGAAGCAAACTAGCAGCTCCCAAAGCAGGCTACTATAAGCTTTCGATTTAGAAAAAGGAAGAATGAAAATGGCCTTTTTAGAGGCACAAATTCCTTAGCCCACATTAACCAATACAACCATGACTCTCTCCAAGTTGCAGGTCACCTTGTCGAACATACAGTCCCAGTTGAAGATGGAAAAAATTTCATCCATGGCTAAAGATTCAAGGATTAAATCTTTGGAAGATTTAGTGGTCCAAATTGGCTATAACCCATCAAATCTAGCAGTAGCAGAAGCACTTGTGAAGAAAAAGAATTCAAACATAGCTGCTTTGAAGAGGCAGCTCAAGATGCCAGTAACATAAGATCCTATGGCTAAGGAGATAGAAGCAAATGAGACACAAAAGGAAGAAATGATGCAATTGATCGTTGAACAAGCTGAGCAGATGAAGAAAATGGAAAATGAGATGGAGAAGATGGTAAAGGATAGACATAAAGCAATGAGAGATGTAATGAAATAAGCAACAAAGGAAGCAACCAAAGCCATGATTCCACTACAAGTAGTCCCTTTTCAGTAATTCCATCATCTTCGGAAACCGGTACATCAAGTGGAGGCATGGACCAGTTGGCTAAGGCAATGGAAAACGTGTCTTTGCAGATAGCAGAAATTAAAAATCTTCAAGATCAAGTCAGTGACCTACAAGGTCAGATTAATAGGAAAGATTCAACACATTCCCAGAGTTGCAGGTCAACAAAAAGTTAAATGAAGGTTTGCAGAAGTCTCTTCAGGAGTCCTCAATTGGAAGCATGGTAGGAAGAGATAAACAAATTATTTGGTTGGATATAATTGAATCTATGAATGATATATGGCCATCAATATAAATAATTTTTGAACAGAGGGATTTAATTGATTCAATGAAAGTTTCATTTGAAAAAGCAAACGATGAACTTGGGGATAAGCCCAAACTGCAAACAATATCATCAGATTCCTGAATTCTAAAAGTAGTCATGAATTGGAGCAACTGCAAGTAGCAGACAAAACAACCACCATACTTAAGGTAAAAAAGGTGTTAAACAAGAAGAGTCTAGTTACACAACTAGAAGAAAGATGTCATCAACTAGAGATTGGAGTAAGTATATTTTTCAACAGGATTAAGCCACTGAACAAAAAGGGATTTCCTTCCTTATTTATTATCAATGATAAGCACATGCCTAGGATAGATTATGTCAAAAGGCTCATAGAAATTTTAAAGGATACATCCAAGCATACCAATATGAAGAACACTATGACAGGGAAAGCATTTTATGAATTTGTCAGCAATGATGTCTTCATACATTATGAAATTAGGCACATCTTTCAGTTGAGGCCAACATTTGTGAAGTACACTGAGACTGATGAAGTCTACATAAAGTTGAATAGAACTAAAATTCTGAATCAAAAGGAATGGGATATTTTATGTGGACTCCAGGGAGGATGACAACTCAACATGATGAAAAAACAGACAGCTCAACGAATTACCTACATCAGCAGATCCAACGTATCAGAAAAACTTAGTAGTATCAAATTTTCCAGCACAGAAGACCACTAAAACATTGAGTAATTAATTTATAATGACTTTATACATATGTTGAAAAATTCGTTACACTGGATAACGACTTTATAATGTCTTTAGACATCTGTTAAAAAAGCCGTTACAATTTGTCCATGCATGAGACGCACATGTCAATTTTTAGTTATTTTGTAATAACGATCAGATTGCCGTTTTTGATATAGAAACTAGTTGAAAATAGTTTAAATATAGCATTTTATTCAGTATTAGGGGTTGGACCCTGGTTTTGAAAGTGCTTTTGATTTGGATCTTTTGTAATTTTCAAGCTGGAGCACCAATAAAAGATCGATTTGCAAAATTCATGTGTTGTGTTATCCTGGTGATGTTTTTCCTTATTCATGTTTAATGTTTTCCCACCGTAATATTTTAATGTGCATCATTTAAAAATCTAATTGTAAAACGGGAAATTTAGATTAAGATTTACTGTCTAGAGTACCTTAATTCTGATAGTCTTTACAATTTAAATTTTTTCTTCTGATGTACGATTTAATTTTTTTTCTCCATTTCATATTATCACTCAGTTATAAAACACTAGTATTCACCGCTATCTTTCCTTGTATTTTTTCTGGAAATTTATCCATACACCCAACCTATTTCAGCGCCATAGCCCAATGGAAACTGTTTAAAGAAATCCATTAAATCCAACCACGAACAATCAAACAAAAACAACTCACACATTTAATTTAACTAGCCTAATATCAGGAAGATCAAAACAAATATAAATATTATATAGAGAGATCCCTCTCTGAGTCTAGGAGGGCTAGATCCTAGTCTCCAATGCAGTGTGATTTTGTCCTTTATAAGTTAGTCTTGCCAATCTTCTAAATTATAGAGCGATAACATAACCATTGTATTCCTAGTACAACATCAGTACCTCCCATTGGAATGGAAAGAATTGGACTATTCAATACATA
The DNA here is from genome assembly GCA_034641835.2 of Pinus albicaulis. Lineage (NCBI taxonomy): Eukaryota > Viridiplantae > Streptophyta > Pinopsida > Pinales > Pinaceae > Pinus > Pinus albicaulis. The sequence goes on from CM076582.1 coordinate 1,218,797,458, forward strand.
TTCCACCATGGTTAGCTTGAAATTATGGCATTTTCCATAGAAATTTATAGTTCCTCCATTTGAAACCATCACTTGACATTCTGGTGCTACGTATAGGAAACAATTCAATTCCTTGGCTATCTTACAATGAATAAAATTATGGGTACTACCTGCATCAATCAACACTATTATCTTTTTCTTCTTGATACGTCCTTCTATCTTGAGAGTTTAAGGAGTGGTAATTCCTGCCAATGCATTACACGATATGGTTAGACTCATTTATTCTTCTTATAGGGTTGGTTCCTGGTGTATATCCTCTGCTTTTGAAGTTTCTTGTTCATTTTATTCCTCTTCGCAATCTATGTAAAATAATTTCTTCTCAGCACACTTATGACCTTTAATGTATTTGCTATCACAACTGTAGCAAAGCCCTTTTACTCTTTTTTATTCCAATTTTTGTGGTGTCAACCTTGTAGGTTGTGGAAGTCTAGGAGTAGCAACACTTCCATCTTTATAGATGTGAGTGGTAGGCTTCCTTGTCTCCATAATTTTACATTCAATTTTTCTTGCCTACCTCAATGCCTTCTCCAATGAATTAGGTTCCCAAACGCGGACCTCATGTTGGATGTTGTCCTTTAAAGTCCCTATGATGGCATCAATCCTGTGTTCCTCTGGAATATTAGTTACCCTTATATTCAATTTTTGGAAGTCCTCAATGTGCTCCACCACTGAACCCTTTTGTTTGATATTTATAAATTGGATAAAAAAGGTGTTGATCTTTGTATCCTCATAATGTGCTATCATTTCCTCCATAAGAATTGACCAAGTGACAATTTTTTTACGGGAGCAAAGCCATCGATACCATACAAATGTATTTTGTTCTAAATATAAAATTTCAATACGTACCTTTTGTGTGTTTTGCCCATTATTGAGATCAAAATATTTCTCCATCTGTAGTATCCATGTTACGAGATCCTTGCCATCAAACTTCCTCATATCTATCTTTGGAATATGGTGGGTCTTCCATCTAATATTAGAGTTTATGCAATCATGATTAACATTTATTTGGTTCTCATCATGAGTTTCCTCTACTATCTTTTTGCCATTATGAAGCATTTCTTGTATCAACTTTGTCAAACCTTCCATGTCTTCTTTTAGATCATTCTTCATGTTTTCCATTTTTTTATCGATCTTAGCTTCCATGTCTTCCATGCCAACTCCATGCCATCCATGCCATTATTAAAACTATCCATATTAGCTTCCATGTCTTTCCTCAAACCATCCATCTTAGCTTCCACGAATTTCTTGAAAACTTCCATTTCATTTTTTTTTACTCTTTGCGAGAGCGGAATTTGGTGCACTTGCTCTTGTAATTTTGATATGTCATGTTGCATTTCTTCGTCTTCATGAGTCATAGTAGAGAATTCTGAAGGCTTAATGGGTGTTGCATTATTTTTAGGGGGAATTTTATAACCCAATACGGAGATCTATTCTTCAAACAAGACTTATGCAATTCGGAAAAAAAAATACACACATTTTTCTTGATTTTGAGGATCTCGATATTGAAACTAAATTATCTCTATGATTTAAGATCTTCAATATCTAAAATTCAGTCTAGTAGTAGCCCTATGAATCTTCTTTCGAATGCCATAGGTCTGACCTGACTTGGATTCTTCAAGGCAAAGTTATGCCCAATCTCCCACAATGACCTAATTATGGACTAGTTCAGTAGAGCGAACTTGTATGATGTACCACATATCACTGTGTCCCCCTTCGGCTATGAAATGGATACAAAGGAAACTATAGTTCGTGTACTTGCAGCCACTTTTTACAGAATTCCAATCCTATGCTCAGAGAGAGAGTTATGACGATTTCTCCCATATCACCTCTTTTAGATGAAATTCAAGAGAGTGCAAAAACCCTAACTTCCACAGGTCATATCTCTAAAAATATTGTGAACCAAGATCTGAAATTTTTACACAAAGTTCCTGAGGATTTCAGCTACATGTGATAAAAATTTCATCTTTTGCATCTTCGTAGAAAAAAAGTTATAGCGAAAATTCCACGATGTCCTTTTTTAGATGAAATTTAGGAGACTAAAAAACCCTAAATTCCACATATCATATCTCCGCAAATATTGCGAAACAAGGTCTAAAATTTTTACACCACGTTCCTAGTGATTTTTTCTTCGCATGCTAAGATTTTCAGCTTCTGAATTTTTGTAGAAAAAAATTTATAGCAAAAATGCCACGATGAACTGTTTGGGGCAGCGAAACCCTAGAATCCAAACCTCTGATACCAAATGTTATGAAACCAGCTCCAAAATTAGAAGAAAAGAGAGATCAACGCCTTAGAAATATCCAATTTGAGGGGGAAACCTCCTTTACATTACATAAATGAAAAATTCTTGGATGATACAAATGAAAAAACCTCCTTCTATATATAAGAGTCCATGGGGTCACAATATAATCCTAGCCGACCTAGCAATAATAATGTAAGGGCACAATAATAACAATATTGGGGTTACAGGGGTACACAAATAACAATAACGGGGCTAAACTAACATTAATAAGGGAATACACTAGTAATATAGGGACCTAACATGATATGCCCATAACACTGCTGGAATCCTGAAATCCCAGTCATTTTTTTTCACATTGCATACTTTTGTGAGTGCATTCTCTAGAATCTTATTGAAAGCTTTGACTATCCCATTTGCCCATGGATAATATGGTGTACTATTTTTATGATGTGCTTGAAATTATTCATTCAACACCTCAATATTCTTATGCAAGAGATGTGATCCTAGGTCACTCAACAAGATCTTTGGACACCCAAATTTGGATAAAATATATTCAAATATGAACTTCACGAAAATATCTTCACTGCAATCCTTCACTGGCTGTGCTTTGACCCACCTCGTCAAATAATTAGTTGTAGTGATTATGTGTCTCAGACCAATATTCTTTCCTAGTGGGTTAATAGTTCCAACAAATTCAATAACCCATTTGTCAAATGCTTGCAATGTCACTTGTGGATTTAATGGAATTTCATCCATTCTAGATGGCTTCTATGTTCTATGGCATGCATCACATGCTTGAAAAAGGTCCCTTGCTTCTTTATGCACTGTGGGCCACCATAACCCAGCTCTCAATATATTCTGCGCAGTGGCCTTTCCTGCATAATGTCCTCCTACAACTCCTCCATGAGCTTCTACCAAGATATTCTATCAATCGTGCTTAGGGACGTATCTATGCACTATTTCATTTGGTCCCATTTTGTACAAGTGTCCCGCAATCAACAAGAAATCATCTGCTTTTATTTCCAACTCCTTCCTTTGCTATGTAGTGTACTTCGTGGGCTCCATTCCTGTGGCTAGAAATCGAATAATATCCACGAAGTGATCATCCGGGACCCTAATTATTAATAATTGTGTGTCGGGAAAATGATTTTCGATACTTGTGGGGACTTCTCCTGTCTCTATCCTTGACAGATGATTAGGCCTGACATTCAATCTTCCTGGTTTGAATACAAATTTGAAATCGTACTCCTGGACCAACAACAACCACAAATATTTTTCCCTCCTAAACATGTTTATTCACCAAAATTAAGCACAGAGTGATCAATGAACATCTTGAAGTGCGCTTCCAAAAAATAATGCTTGAACTTCTGTAATGCATAGAACATCTCTAACCCTTCTCTTTATGTCATAGAATAGGTATTCTCCTCCTTGGACAATTTTCTGCTTGCAAAAATTATGGGGTGATTAATTTATCCTACTCCTGGCTGTACCAATACTATACCCAACGCTATGCAAGATGCATCAACATGTACATGAAATTCCTTATTCCAGTCCGGGAAAACCAAAATAGGCACAATCACCATCTTCTCCTTTAGTATGTCGAGGATCTTCTGACATTCTTCGTCCCATTGAAAATTGATGTATTTCTTCAATAACTTCTCCATTGGCACAATTATCTGCGCATACCCCTTTATAAACTTTCTGTAATAGACAGTGTGTCCAAGTGTCATGTGCAGTTGTTTCACTATCTTAGGTAGATCCAGGTTTACAAAATAAAAAATATTCGTAGGGTCCACCATGAGTCCTTGCTTACAAACAAAATTTCCCAGCGATACACCAAAGGGTACACAAAATATACACTTTTTCAATTTCAATGATATTTGATATCACCTACATGTATTCAACATCAGCCTCAAGCTCAAAGCATGTTTTTTTAACAACCCAAAGGTATTCTAATAATCAAATTAAACCTCTATAAATTTTTGTATATACTACTTGAAAGCTGTGACTAAAACTATAGAAAATATGGCAGGATCATTCTTCAAACCAAAAGGCATCACCGTGTACTGGTAAGAACACCATTCTCTAGCAAATGTTGTCTTATTTCTGTCTTCTAGCGCAATTCGGATTTGAAGGTAACCTAAAAAATCCATCTGTGAAAGAATAAGCCTCATTTCCTCCTACATTTTCCAATACTTCATCTGTAAATGGTGTGGGAAAGGGGTCATGCAAGCATGCGTCATTCGATTTACTTAGGTCCACACATATTCTGATCTTTTCCTTTACCTTCTTTTCTTGAACTACCATGCAGCTTACCCATTTAGACTCTTTGACTATTTCAACGATCCCAGCTATGATAATTTTATCTAACTCCACCTTCACTTTTTCCTTGTATTTTATATTCAATCTATATGGTATTTTCTTTACTAGATTTGTGCCAGGTTTTAAAGGAATCCTCATAACTCCTAGGTCTCCTACTATTCCCTTCAATTTAGAAAAATCTGTGGGAAAGAGTTCTTGATACTCGTGTAGCAACTTTGCAATTTTTCTAACTGTGTCTTCATCGCAATAATCTCCAATCGTTTCAAATTTTGGTTCTTATTCTGATATGATATTCACCTACTTTGTTTTTGAAGGCTTCACTATATCAAGTATTTCAATTTTTGGTCCAGAAAATTCGCGATGTCCTTTTGATTTTGCGATATCAATATTGAGCAGATCTTCATCATCCTCTTCCACGGTCACATTATAGCTTTCCAGTACGTGCTGCAACTGCGTGGTCCAATATGTTTGCATCCATGTTAGCAAAATTGTGTTCTTAAAAACCCCTTCTATGACTTTATGAAGGGTTTCATTTATGCTCAGAGAATCATCTTCAAAACTAAATGTTAGTAGGAACCCTTCAACCAAATTTGTCCAGTTTTACATTCCATATCACAGCTCTGTCTGAAGATACCAATTAATAGGTATCTTTTCCAATGTGTGAAAAAACACATGTACCCACTCTTGTTTTGGACCTTCTCCCCAAACGGAAGTCCAATTATAAATATTCTCCCAGGGGTCAGGTTTTCCATCATATTTTACTTCGATTCTGGTATCTACTGGCCCAAATATGACCTTCATTAGCTTGCGATACTCTTCCCAACTTCCTATATTCTCTTTATGAGTACCCCACCATCTAATAGGTGTAGACCTCAGGGCTAAATCCAAATATTGGAACCTTTGTTCTTCTAATATTTTTTTTCAAATATATCAAGAAAAAGACTTACATATCCTAGCCCATTATAATAAGTCAGATCACATATCTTCGAAGTCATGCAACGAAGTGATCTTGTGATTCTAGCATATCGTCTTGTAGACACTTCATGCAACATGTTCTGCCAATTTTCCAATTCTTCGTCGGAATCTGAAGTACATGAATTGTACTGTTTCGAGCTTAGTTTATGTAATATTCCCATTTTTTCTTAAGATAGTTAGAATATTAGAGTTCTTAATTTTCATAATTAATTAAGTAAATAAGAGGGTGGAGGGACCCGTAAACCCCATGGAAGAATAAAATCCACTTTTGATGTGTGAATGTGGATATTTTAGATCTAGATCTACATTATGGAGTAGCAGAGTAGCTTCTTAAATGAAGGAAGAGTGGAGATCATGGATCACTAATGTAAAATCATGAGGATCTTGGAGGAGTTCAACTAAGATCATGGTGCAATAAAAGTAAGCTAATAAAGCACTTATGATGAGTTAGTGGAGGAAGTGGTGCATCTAATGCACACATGATGGAGAGAGTGGGAATTAAATGCAGACATGATGGAGATCATGGAGAGACAACACAATCTTCATGGAGGCTAGTGGCCACATGTACAACGTAGTTATGAGGTGGTCCAGGGATATGGAAGGCTCATAATCTATATAGTGAAGATGAATTCACAATAGAAGGCATGATTTGTATTATTATTTTTGATCTATTTAGATCTATATTTGTCATGTGACATTTCTATGCATGTTTAAGCTATTTAGCTAAGTCTGCAATGCTATTTAGCACAGGGTGTTTCTAAGTGGAAATCCCACCCTTACCCACGAGGGACTTCGAGTGCCTACTCTGGGAAGGTTTCTATTGAGCTACATTCCTCATTAGGCATTAATGCCATCTTCAGGAGGTTGTTTCTATCATTCCAACTGGGAAACTGGTGGAGGATTCATCCTTTCACTTGTGCTTCATGTTCAACCTTTTAAGAGCAACAAAACTATATTCGGCATTTAGGCCATTGTGTTTTACCTCCATGCAACAACATACCCCTCAATTATTGCGCAGTGTAGACCTGTAGATCCATTGGAGGAGGGAAGTTTCTAGTACTTCAGCTGGAAATCCTATGAGGGATCTTTCCCTAACTTTGTACTTATTATTTCCATCATTTAGGAGCTGATTTTCATATCTTAGCAACATTCTATTGAGCCTCCCTCTCTGACAGTGTAGTTTTCTGAAGCTATTGAGTGATCAGTAGCCACATCCAGGATATTGGATGAGCTATATCTTGAGATTTTAGCCCAAGGATCTAGTGAAGAGATCAAACCTTCAAGCATAGATCTGTTTGTATATCATTTTGCAGCCATCTTTTGATCAAATCTTGCTTCAGATATGCATACCTAACAACTATATGTGTGAGCCCTAGGAGGGTGATTTTCTTAGATTTATATATATGGAAAATCCTTTCTGGTTTATCTTGGGTATCCATCATAGAGCCAGGATCTATATTTTCAGCATCATCGGAGCTCCCAAACTTCCTAGATCTAACTTTATATTTCTGGAAGTTGCTACCTTAGCATTTTCCAGCAAGGAAAGCTCATTTTTCCTTTCAGCAATCTAGTAGTTACGCAATCCCTCTTGTGGGATCATTTCAAGGTCATTCTAGGCCATCTATTTGGCTTCAGTGTCTCATATTTTGAGCCTTGTTGTACTAGTTTATCCACCTCCATATAATAAAATGGCTCAGTTATTTTTGTGTATTTGATGGTGTATTGATCCAGGTGGATATTGGTGGCCACTAGCCTATTCCACTTGGGGCCCCACCATTGCCTCTTTCAGTTTTTCAGTTTCGACACAACTTACTATTTTTAGCAGTTTTTTGGGTCCTGAACTTCCAGAGCAGTTTTGAGGCCCTAAATGACGTTTTTTGGGCATCGCGCCTCCGGCGGATATCATTAAGTTTTAGAATGGATATTTGTGGCAAAAATTGTATTCCTCGGATAGAAATTTCTAATGATGTACCATGTGCGTCAAACGGAGATAGTATGCCAAAGTTACATCCCTGGGAAGTTGAAACACCAATTTACCCAAACAGGGCCCATAGTTTTGGCTCTTCATCTCCTAGGGTTAGTTTTTTGGATGTTTAGAGTTCTCCATTATTTTTCAATAATAAATAGGCCCTTGAGCCTCATTGTAACTCAGTTCAAAGGCCTGTAGCCGCCACATCTCTTCTCAGAGATAGCTACCAGTGCCCTAGCTAGTTTTATTTCCATTCTGTCTGTAAGCAAATTTCAGTTCTTTGATATTAATGAAATGAAGCGTTATTTCCGCTGCATCTCTGTATTTATGGTTATATGTTTATTCTGTTGCGTTCTTGCATAAATCCGGATCAGTGGTATCAGAGCGGTCTGCTTTTTCTCGATCCTTCTTTGCATGTCCCCAACGAGGTCGGGGTATAAGGAGCTAGGGCTCGATCTGGTGGAACCTTTGCAAGACCAGCCTCGCAAACCTCGACGGACACCCATGGGGGACGAAAAGAAAGATGAGGGAGCAGGATATCCTATCAAAATATTTCTCGAGGAGGCCCTCAAAAAACAAAGGAACGTGATGAAGGATAACTTTGCTCAGATCCTTCAACGGCTACCCACCGGCGGCGCATCTGCATCCAGCAGCCACTCTGGAGGCGCGACTCCTTTTAAGGTACAAGTAAATTTTTACATTCCCATATTTGAGGGTCAAATAGACGCAGATGTTGTAGATATAGGGTTGAATCTATTAGAAAGATATTTCTCGGTTCATGACTTTTCCGACTGGGAGAAGATTATTTTTGCACTCCTCAAAGCTACTCCCCATGTTAAGGACTGGTGGGAAACCTACTGTGAGAAAAAGGACCGTATAGAACCCTCTCTCGTTCTCGCCCGTACCAACTTGGAATTATTTCTAGACGCTCGTCGTCAAGGAACAAGATTTACCCCGTGGGGAGCTATGAGGACAAGTACATACAATGGACCACGCTGCGACAACAAAGGGATCAAGATGTGCATAAGCTGACAAATCTGTTCCATACCCTGCGCACAAAGTTGGGTATCAAAGATTCAGAGAAACATCTAGTGCTAAAGTATCGCAGATACCTGCACAGATACATTCAGGAGGAAATGGAGTTCCTCGACATCTACTCGCTTGGTACGACATACCGTTATGATGCCAAGATTGAACAGAAATTCAAACAGAAGAAGCGGGACTTTGGATCTGTGAATCAAAAGCAAGGGAAAGGTGCTTCCAAACCTCAGAACCAAGGACAGAGCCAAGGCATGACGGTTAAAGACAACCCGTCGAAGCCACAAGAAAATAACAACACCGCAAAGCCAAAGAAGGACACGGGAAAGTGGTGTGAGTTCCATAAGAGCTCCACTCACAACACAAGTGAGTGTCGGGCCAAGCAGTCGCTAGTGGCCGAGATGAGGGCTTCTGAGTCAGATGCATGCTCTGACTCCGAATCAAAACCTAAAAAGGGGAATGAAAAAGGGAAATAGATTATTGATGCGGAGCCCAACTCCACTGTTTCCACTACAAAGATCCAGAAGGAGGAACCAGAAGATCAAGAGGAGGAGGAACGTCTCTTCCACTCCCAGATGTGGGTAAAGGGCTCCCCGGTATAGTTCATTGTCGACAATGGGAGCCAAAATAACCTCATTTCAGCAGATGCCGTGAAGCGGTTGGGCTTGCCGACCACAACTCACCCACATCCATACACCATCGGGTGGCTTCACCAAGGACGAGATCTCCGTGTCAGCCAGCAGTGCCGCCTTCCCTATAACATCAAGCCCTTCACAGATGAGGTATTATGTGACGTTTCTCCTATTGATGTTTCTGATGTATTATTAGGAAAACCATACTTATGGAAGCGTCATGCTGTGTATGAGTCTTGGCCTCGCACTGTTATTGTTACTTTGGGAAATAAGTTGTACAGGATACCAGAGGTACCATCTCCTGCCGCTATCTCTTTTGTTACTGCAAAACAATGTAGTAAGCTCATTTCCCAAACTAGGAAATTTTGTTTCCTCGATGATCCGCCCTCAAGCAAGAAGAAGACCGTGGCCACGACCTCCACAAGGCTCCCTGCACGACACAACAATAAATGGATAAGGTTGTGGAGGAGTACGGGGACATCTTCATCTCACCCACAGGGGTTTTCTTCGCACCGTCGGTGTCAAGCACCGGACTGACCTCAAAAAGTGCCGCTACTCAATCACTACTACATTTGGCGGAAATTTCGACACTTGGTTCCGACGCTTTTGACCAAATGCCGGAAATTTCCCCAAATTTTTTCCATCTCGCCCGAAACCGTCGCTATACTGACGTTTATAAAAAAGTGTCGCAATACCGACACTTAGAAAAGTGTCGCAATTGCGACGTTTGGAGGAAGACATCGCAATTGTGACACTATGGCCCAAAGCGTCGCTATTGCGACGGCTGCCTCCAAACGTCGCAAGTACGACACAACGTCTAAGTGTCGCAATTGCGACGTTTCGAGGCAGTCATCCCAGTAGCGACGCTTTTTCCGCCATCGGTATAACGACACTTATATGCACGCTACATAAAAATACGAAACTTATATGCGTGCTACATAAAAATACGAAACTTATATGCGTGCTACATAAAAATATGAAACTTATATGCGCGCTACATAAAAATACAAAACTTATATGCGCGCTACATAAAAATGATTTTATTGTTTCGTATTCATCGCAATAGCTACATTAACGTCTGATATCACGCGCACATTCGCCCTCCGCCCTTGTAGAACAGCATTCGCCCTTAGCATTCGCCCTCAGCTCTTGCAGAACAGCATTTGTCCTCAACATTCGTCCTCAGCGTTCGCCCTCAGCTCTTGCAGAACAACATTTGCCCTCAGTGCAAAATGGTAAGTTCTTACTGCAGGCCCTTCCTCCTATAGTAGGGTTGACTCTATTTGGGTTTTTTTGGTCAATTCCATTGGATTGTGTTAGGCTGTAGGGTTCTCTGTAGATGTCAAGAGTCAAGATTCAATAACCTCTATTATCTTCATCACCCAATACAAGATTTAAATTTTTCCCAAAGAAACGCTTATTAATTTGGTAGCCATTATTTCTCCCTGCTTTAAAAACCCTACATTTAAATGAAAACAAGCATTGCATTTCAACTACCAAAATCTATTAGTGTTCAAATGTACATGTGTGCTACATTAACATCTGATATGACATGCGCATTCGCCCTCCTCTCTTTCAGAACAACATTTGCCCTCAGCTCTTGCAGAACAACATTCACCCTCATCATTCGCCCTGAGCTCTTGCAGAACAACATTCTCCCTCAGCATTCGCCTTGAGCTCTTGCAGAACAGCATTCGCGCTGCATTCGCCCTCATCTCTTGCAGAACAAAATTCGCCCTGCATTCGCCCTCAGCTCTTGCAGAACAACATTGGCCCTTAGCTCTTGCAGAACAACATTCGCCCTTAGCTCTTGCAAAATGGTAAGTTCTTACTGTAGGCCCTTCCTCCTATAGTAGGGTTGACTCTATTTGGGTTTTTTTGGTCAATTCCATTGGATTGTGTTAGGCTGTAGGGTTCTCTCTAGATGTCAAGAATCAAGATTAAATACCCTCTATTATCTTCATCACCCAATACAAGATTTAAATTTTTCCCAAAGAAACGCTTATTAATTTGGCAGCCATTTTTAAATGAAAACAAACATTGCATTTCAGCTAAAAAAATCTATTAGTGTTGAAATGTACATGTGTGCATCACTTGTGTAGGGTATTCCTTTTCCAATTTCACATTATCCAAGAATGTGTGCAGTATAGTTCATATTTTTTGTGATTTAGATTATCTTGAAAAAGGAAAGGTAAATTATTTCCCATGGAAAAAGAAGGTTTTCCTTTTTTATAGGTTGTTTGGACTTACGTGGAAAAATTTATGGTATGCCTTTCATATTATGTAGTTTAAATTTGAATTAACAGATTATTCTACATGAAAATATAATTACCTATGTGATGTCCTTCATCACTAATTAAAATTATAGGGTTTCAATTTCCTAGACTCTAACTCATCTGATGCTAAATTCTAGGTTCTCATTGGTGGATCACTCTTTCATTGATTTCCTTTCCCTCTGGATCTTGTCATACTTTAAAAGTCATCAATGATACATATATTATTTCAGGTATCCCAAAAGGCTTTATAGTAGAACATATTGTGAACTTTTTTTAACACTTGAGGATTCTTTTTAGAACTGCAACGCGGTCTATGCTATCGAGTTATATACCAAGCAACTTGTCCTTAATAACCACACTATGAGGTAGGTTCAACCAGTTTGAACTTGTTGGGACATAGCATATAAAGTTGTGTGATGAGTCCATATCACAGGTCTATTATGGTGACAAAAGTGAAGACACGTAATGATAGTTATTATGTTAACATTACTAGAAACATTTTCGAAATTATCCATGCTATCAAGATGTCAAATTCCAGGCATTAGGTGTCAATACTTGTAGCTAATAGATAATAATAATAATATAAAAAAATCACAACTTTATTCTTGAAATATGATTGTTACACATTGGTAACCTAGTTCATGAGTTACTATCACCCAAATATTGCAAAAAAAACTTAAAATATAAATTAAACCAACATGAGAATCCAACTAAGGGTTTCTCGACAAAAATCATGCCATAACCTGGCATTTTGAAACCCAAATTTGAATCCATCATAAGTAATACAATGCAAACTCAGATGGATTTTCAATGCATGTTTGCATGCTACACTTATTCTCTGTCTAGATATCATTTTTAAATGGAACCATTAGTCAAGCCCACAGTCCTTTTTATGTGAAAAATTTCAGCTCTATTTGAGCTCTTTTTTGCTCCACCACCTCCATAAACATATGCAAACATATATCATGATCTTTGAATTCCATTACATATGTATGTGCCAATGTTCCATAATCATGCCCCATCATCAATTTAAGAAATTTCCATTGAATATCAAATTATGGAGGGGGGGAACTTTTTGCTGCAACATTTGGCTCAAAATCAGGGACCATCTCCGTTTGAGGTGAATGAGAACTATAGATATTTGAAGAAGTATATTAGTGCCTTTTCCTCTGGCCATGGAGTCATATACAGTCATCCATCACAAAAATTTGTCTTTGTTCATTCTCACCTTGAAAGTTGTAAAAATTCATTCCCTAATTGAAATGACACTAAATTTGAAAGATATAATAAAAATGCAAGCTAAAAGTGCCCTATTAATACAAAGGGAAAACCTTCCTACCTACGCTAACTGAGATAAATTTTGATTGAATAGGAAACATGATATTGCCAATGGAGTTGATCCAACAACTTGTTAAATTTATGGGACTAAATCATGCATTTGATTTCCAGGGAAACATGCGCATGAAGAGAAAAAGTGCAGAATTAATGGAAAATACATACATGCCACTTATGAAAACTACACTGAAAGGTCAAAAAATACTTAAGGCCTTAACTTAATTTGAATCCAAAAATGAAAAAACAAGATTAGTGACACACGAGAGTGGTGTGGGTGAACAACATAAATAAAAAGTGAAGATACCTTTCCCCAAGATGCCTTTGTCACCGTTGTATGAAAACATGTTTTCCCTTCCCTTTATACATGCAAGTGAATGCATTATAGGTATGGTGTTTTCCCAGAATAGGAGAAGCCTACTTAAATATATCATTCGTGGAGTGAATGTTTCCTTGACCCAGAACCTCATAGAAACTTATCACTGAATTTGATGTTGGGATGGGATTGTAAAGATAACAACCTCTTCATTCCTACAAACTCTATTCCTTCCCGGAGTTAGGACACAGAGTATTGAATCAAAGTTGTAGTTTCTAACTTCTTGTATTGGTTCATCAATCTTGAAATTCAGACATTGCATGTCTTCGTTGCTTCATGTTTGAATAATTTGCATCATATCGTACAATAGGAAATTAGGAATTATGATTATTATTACTTTATGGATCTGTTAAGTTACTTTTAAGTTTGCATGGTTTAGTGTGAAATTATTCTAGTGTGCCCATAGGCCCAGGTGAAGGAATGCCAAGGACTGAGAACCCTAGTTTTTAAATGGTATTGTTTCTTATACCCAAAAACCCCTCAACATCACTTCTTATTAGTTCTTAACAATAGTGTTGTAAACAATTTGAGAATTGATATAGCAAAATCTCACACTTCTCAAGATAAATTCCTAAAGCTAAATTGTGATACCATGTGTAATTCAATAGCCCCATTATCACCTCACCAACCTCTTTTCACTTCGGGCTAGCTCTCCTCCAACTCAAGGGGGGTTATCCCTAGTAGATGTTAGGGATCTAATGGCCCAACCAAACCAAGTCAAGAGCCCCCTAACTCTCTATGTTTACTACTATCAATAAAAATATTGAACAATAGGGTCAGACATGCATCCTGAAGATAAAATTGCCAGGGTATTTTTGGGTAATTTCAAAGGGAAAGTCCCCAAAAACATATAATCAAGGAATTATAACGTGATTTCAAACATTAAATATCAACAAAATCATTTAAAGGATATTGAAAGGAAAAAGGTGATGGAAGATAGAAAGTGCCTTACTTAAATGCTTTAAGGATTTTTCAATAGTTGCTCCAAAAGCTTCACTTCAAGGCCCTTCAAGATCATCTCCAACAATGCTATACCATCAGCTTCAACAATGCTGCTCCAAAAATGTCCTCAAGGTCTTCACAACAAGTTTACTAGAAGTTTCTCCAACAATATATTCAATAAGGTCTTCATTGTCAACTCGTCTCTTGTTTGGGTGCTTTAATGTGCAATGACATGTTTCCAGGACTGAATTCAATGCAAGGCATATTTGAAACTCTAACTCTGTCTTCTGGTGTCTTATTAGAAATTATTTCAGTTTTCATTTTGTGTTTTCAAGTTAGATATTGTTTTCAAGTTTTTAAATTTATAATTTTATTGCAATGTGGCAGACTGATCAGAGCAGTGCAGGAACAACCCCGAGACAGGATGATCGCGGAAAGAGGCCAGCGGAAGAACATGTAAAGTGCCAGCATTGCTCTATCTTTAGGTATTTTAGTTCTTTACATAATTGAAATAATATTAATTTTGTTCAAATATGCAGACACCTAGCCATGGTACGCCTGATGATTCCCTCTTTGAGGAAGAGCTTTCTTCATCCCTATCTCCAGTGTTCTTGTTGCAAAAAAGGGCACGAGATGCAAGGTCGGAATTTAATGCTTTGATAGACGCGCCTCAAACACCTGAAACAGAAGAGAGGATACAACATCTTATGAGGCAGCTAGAAAGATATCAGGTAATAATAAAAAGTCAAAAGGATATTTTTTTTGTTCTGCATGAGATGAATTGTGATAGTTTGATTTTTAGTTTTTACATTGACTAAACTAACAAAAAGTTCTTTTGTATGTAGCGTTTTCTGGCATTTGCTGAACCCGGTGTTGGTGGTAGTGGGACACAAGGGCAAGAGATTGCCCAACAACCCTCTTGTACACCTTCTACTCCTTTAGGTGCTAGCCAAGAAACACACCCTGCCCAAGCTGACACCCAGCCAACTGCTGAACGTGTTGGCAATGATGAGGCTGATATGGCCAGCTACATTATTGCGTTTCCTGGAGCTACACGTGTCAGCTCCACAGGGACCAGTAATGGCACGTTGTTGGTGAACGATGAGGGTGTCCCTATAAAGCATGTACAACTCCCAGGTAAATTTTAATATTTTAACTATTTCATGTACTTTATCTAAAACATATTTATCATGATTTTTATTTTAAAATTAATGATAATATCTTCTTTTTCTTTTGGTTTTATTCTGTGTAGGAAACAATGAGTTCTACAGGATTCTGGAGAGCCATGCGTTGGTAATTTTTGGCTCAACCATACGTACAGGGTGGAATTCCCAGAATTCCAACCTGAAAAAAGAACTTTTAGATCATCTAGAAGCCCTTTTTGGGGTCGGCACATTTGACAGAAAAGCGGTGGCTCAGGTAGCCGGCAAATATTTGAAATATACCAGGGACACCTATAGGACGCAATTGCAATTTAACCCTAGATATGAGCGTCCTCTCGCAGTTTCATAGAGTGAGTGGAGAGCACTCATCCATGACGGAAAAGAGAAAAGGGCAAAGAAAGAAGGAAAAATGCCAACTGGACCCGCAAGGTAAATTGCAACTTTAATTCAATAGCTTTAATTTTCTTTATGTCTAAAATAAAAGTGTGCTACGTCATATCTGACTTCAATCTTTTGATGCTAGGTTGCCTTACACCTCAAAGGCAACCAAAGCTAGGATTGAGAAAAAGGGCCATCACAAGCTAGGCCAGGGCGGCTACTTGAAATTAGCTGCAAGAATTGTAATTAAGTAGCTAAACATCTTATAATTAATTGTATTGCCTTCCAACGTTTTTGTAATCCTATCAAATATGATTAAAAATACAAAATCATATGTAATGTAGGGTGATGACTTCCGAACAGAAACTACAGAGGAAGATAAAAATATCGCTTTCCATTTCAGCTATCAAGCTGTAGTTGAACGTCACAGAAGCTTGGGGCAGGTCCCAAGATCCAGAATGCCTGATAAGGTAAAACATTAACCTTTCAATATGTTTGTTTTTGTCTATAAATTTAATGTCTAACAACTTTGTTTAAATCAGGGGAGCAACACTACCGACGAGGCAAATAACCCAGTTTTAGAGCGAGATGTAGATGATCCTCACGTGAAACCTGATCATTGTAGTGGGGACCAGGCCGACAATGCTACTATCAGTGAGGGCCGTGACGGTAATTAATTTCCACTTATAATTTTTTCTAATTATACCTTGATGGTTGTCCTTATAATGTTTTTTGTTTAAATGAAAGAGAATGTTTCCCTTGAGGATCTTACCACCAGAGAGGAAGACAGGGAAACAGTCCCAACGGCGACAACTGGTGCACCAGGTAAATAATCTCATTGCAATTTTTTTTATTAATATTACCGAAATAGTTCAATGATATTTAAAAACTGACAATTAAAATTTAATATTATCTGTTTTTGTAGGCGATGCCTCGTCACTGGATGAGACCAGACATCGTGACTACGCAACTAGGTCAGCGGCGACAACTGGTGCACCAGGTAAATAATCTCATTGCAATTTTTTTTATTAATATTACCGAACTAGTTCAATGATATTTAAAAACCGATAATTAAAATTTAATATTATCTGTTTTTGTAGGCGATGCCCCGTCACTGGATGAGACCAGACATCGTGACAACGCAACTAGGTCAGCGGCGACAACTGGTGCACCAGGTAAATAATCTCATTGCAATTTTTTTTATTAATATTACCGAACTAGTTCAATGATATTTAAAAACCGACAATTAAAATTTAATATTATCTATTTTTGTAGGCGATGCCCCGTCACTGGATGAGACCAGACATCGTGACTAAGCAACTAGGTTAGCAGTGCGGGTCGAAATGCACAAAACAGGAGCAGAGCACGATGATATTGATGATGTAATTAGGAGCTTTAGAAATAGGAAGAAGAAAAAGAAAATTTGATAATGTAAAATATTGTATTATTATAAGACAAACGTTACCATACTTGGAACGTTTTTTGCGTTATATAAAAAACTCATTTATCATACTATTTTTATGTCAAGTATTAATTGCAATGTTTCCTTGCGTACTTTTTGTTGAATTGTTTTTTTATTAGTTATTGAATATTTTTTTTGATGCTCATGAAAGTAAAAAATGAAATATAGATTGGGTATCGGGGAATTGAGAGTGATGTGAGGGGGGCGTGGGGAGGGGGGGGAGGGGCCATAAGAGCTTCCACCTTCACGTGGTTGGCCCTGTTTAGTAGAGAATAATTTATTGGAGCGATTTAATCTTGGAGCAAACCTCCCTCGATCCAGCGTAGCAACAAAAAAGTCACTGTTGACTTAGTTGCTACTCTTTCAAATCATGGGAGGCTTGTTCCAAGTTCATGCGACTCCAATAAATTGTTCTTGAAACGAAGAGGAGCTTATTCAGGTATGTTTTGACATTTTCAACATATGTTATAACATTATCATAAGAATGCATCTTAGAGTAAAAAATACTACATCAATAACTTGTATTCATTGTATAGATAATGATGGATTTTGATTGACTTGGCAGTGCAGGTACAAATCCTCTTGCATCATGAGCAATACAACTTGTCAACCAAGGTCATGTCCAGGATATTTTTGTTTGTGCGCTTGACCAGGTTCATAATGTCACATTTTGTAAGTTCCTTTACAGTTAATAATTCAATATTAAGCTGTTCGTGATTATTATCTAGGTTTTTTGTATGTGTTTTTTCATCTATTTGATTGTAAGCAACTCTGCATGTTTCCTGTTGTTCACTATGATTTCTCCCATTACCACTCCCAGGATGAATCTGACTTTATTGTTACATAGGTTACTTTATTGTTACTATGATTTCTCCATTTACGATTTCATAGGTTACATCATGTAAAGTTGTCAATCTCAAGTTGGTGATGAGCTTTAGTTCTCCATATTTGGGGCTTTTCTGATATTTTCTCCCTCATGTCATTCCTGCATCACCTCGTTGTTTGAGCATGCCAATTGTCTACCACTTGTACCAATTGGCACATGTCAATCTCCGAGTGGTGCCACATTTCACCTATTTTCAGTGAGAGTTTAGGGTTTCTCTAACATAGCTTCAGAAATCCGATTCAGTGCCTGCTTGAATATTGTCACATAATACTCATGGTTTGGATTGATGAGCATGTTCTCAATGGTTGGTTGATTCATAAGAACCACCCATATAGTCATCTTGAGATATTTCAGAAGTTTTCTCGGGTTTCCTTTTTCACCGTTTCTAGTGGGTGGGATGGTGTGGGGTGATCCATTAATACTGGTGCTCTTGTAGTAGGGAATTTGTTTTTGGGGATATAAAGGAGCATTTGATGTAGATATCCCATTGGATGCACTCATAGATGGGCACGAGAAGTCAAGAATTTAAATTAAAAATATGCAACCTCTAGCATGGCAACCTGAAGGCCGCGAGAGACACTGGTTAAAGATTGTTTTGTGCTGGCCTTAATATAGTTGTGATTTATTTCTATTATCTTAATGCAAATATATAGTCCGGTCTCATTAAAATGAGGATTGTGGTTGTATTTCTCTTTGGTTGTTTCTCTTTTAATGCTCCAGAAGTTGCCAAAAGTTGCGATAGTTGTTTAGTTTGCCTGTTACAACTTAAAAGTGGTTTTTAGCAATGGGAGTCATGTTTTTTAAAGTTCATACTAATATGAAGATCTTGTAATTCTATATTCAGCATAAGAGAAGATGGCATTTGCTTTGGGCAGTATAAAAACAATTTCCACATCTACCTCATTGGGTAACAATGGAAAGGGAAGAAGTTGGGTGCAATGTTTGATAATTATGGCAGACAATTGTCTTCTCTTTCAGTTTTTTCACCCATTTCCTTTAATCGCTCAAGCAGAAAAGGGACTCTGAGATTACGCGACAGAGAGAAGGTAGTTAATACAAGATCTATAGAAAAGGAGTTGTACTTCAACAAGGATGGCTCAGTGAAAAAAAAATTGCAGGTCAGAGAAAAAATTATGTTTAAAGGAAGGTCACCTGCACGTGAAACTTCACTGCGGTGGATCTTTCCTTGTCCACTTATATTCGATTTTAATGTGTTATTTTAATTTTTCATGGAGGGTTGTTTTGGAATATGGTCTAGCATTCAATTGCACACTTACTGAAAGCATTGTCAATTTGTCTTGCAGGCGGTGTGAACAAACTTGCTGATCTTGTTGGAGTCACCCTTGGGGCGAGGGGGAAAATGTTGTCTTGGAGAGCAAGCATGGTTCTCCGAAAATAGTTAATGATGGTGTGACAGTAGCTAAGGAGGTAATTTGTAGATGTGTGCTCTGGTTTTCTTTTTAACGTTGTATTAGTTCCCCCTGTTAAATGTCTTAGATTTGGTAGGCATAATTTGAAAACTCAAAGGTGAAAGGAAACATATTTGTTACCCAGTGGTCTACTTAGCCTATGGACTAGCCATATTAGAGTAATGCATAAAGATTTTCCCAACAATAAAAGGAAAGGGTTATGGCTGAGTCAAATTTTATTTTCATTGACAGTGTAATGAAATGTATCTCAATGCTATGGTTTTGGCCTTTTTAGTGGTTGAATTAGAGGACCCAGTTGAAAATATTGGGGCCAAGTAGGCTGGTTTTCCTTTTTGCTGATGGTTTGGTGTATCTAATTGAATTAGTTGCCTAAGGTATTTTTGGTTGCAAAATCCTTTTCATTTTTCATACAGTATTGGCCTTGTGGAATACATTTGATTGTGTGGCCTTGTTAGATCTACAACATTTGTAGTTGTTTAGTCTTATGGCCGAGGTGCACTTTTATTATGGAAATAGTTGATGCAATATTGTCATTTAATCCTCACTGTAGGGTAGCATGTTGAGAAGTTTCTTGTGAAACATTTGGTATTCAAAATGACACTTGATCCTATACAGCATCATGCACTTGACTTCAAAATTCATATTCAAAGTGTGCGAGACAATTCTTGCAAAATTTCAAATATTTATGTTGTTTTAAACCATTATATTTTTCATGTATTGGATGCTGAAAATGAGAAAAAGACTTTGGTATGAAACCAACTAGTGAATAATTTCCAGCAAAACAACCACTTCCAAGACATGATTTAGAAGTAGAACATATGTACTTATGAAGCATAGAAAGATATCCTTGATGCATTGTCAATGTTTGTCTAGGGTTATTTTTGGAGAAAATAACTCCTTATTCTTAGAATAGTGATCTTCAATACAAGTAAATGCCAGAGAAGAGAGATCATCGTGTGACGCAAAAAAACTAAAATTGGACCCCTAAGGAGAGTTGGTGTCTCTACAATCGCTCTGTCAGCATTTTCCCTTAGTTTACCTTGTTCTTTTCCTCCAGCCTGAGTCTTAATTGACTTCTTCTTTCTTCGGGTTTATTTATCAAATTCGTAGAATTTGATAAATAAATACTATCCACAATGCTTGGACTTTAATTTATATTCCCGAATTTATATTATCTCCAAGCCTTATAACCAATGTTTAACTTTCAACACTTTGTATTTATACTCCACGTTTCTTTTTAAATAAATAACTTGTAATGAACTTTCGGCTCTATATTTCACCACCCAGCCTTACAACAATCATGCTCTAGACTTATACTAATTATCTGCCAATCATTTAATTAAACAATTTCATTATACTCCGGCCCCACCTATATATATCAATAACCAATCAAACACTCGTATCGTACCTGGCTATCCTCCGCACACCTTAGTTAACCTCCGGGCAAATTCAACGTGCGACCACCGTCCGATGGCCCTTCTCCAAATCAATGACTCTTGGTAATTTCGCTCGGCTTCCAACGTCGGGCTTTAACGTGCGATGGCGCGGGTTAAACGGTGGTTTTCCGGGGGTCACTTCGCCACGTGTCGCATTCCCTATGGAATCGCTCACGAATAGGAAATACCGCCTACTCCGCAAAAGCGGTACGATATGGGCAACCCGCTTTTGTGATTCCGCTTGTGGTTTTGGTACAGGGCTTGACCACAGGTGCAAGTCTGGTTCCTCTATCCTTTTGTTTGTTAACTCATGTGCAATCCTCGGGTCAGGTTCCGAAAGCACAACAATTTTGTCTCTTTATTAAGCGAGATTTTTATATTTGAACAGTGTTCACGACCCCAGTTCTCTACACAGACCTCGCCTTCGAGTGGGGTGAGTTCACAGGGAATTCAAAGACAAAAGAATGGAATTATCAGTACCCAATCGCCTCACAGTTAAACAATTCTTCACAATTAGTAGTTCGAGATAATTCAATGGCAAATAAGCTTGGAAATCATTTAACTGGAAACAATTGTTCACACACAGAGGTTTATTGCAGAAATCCCCTCTCTACTCTCCTCTTCCCTCTCTACTTTTATTCATCCGAGGAATTACAATTTATATACATAACATATGTCTCTTCGGTTCCTCTGAGAGGACCGTTCTAGAAATCAAAAGGTCTAATTATAATAATTCAACTAACTGAAACAGTTCGACTCCTACAACTCTAACTAGTCTAAGTAATACAGTCAGCTGAGGTATTGACACCTAGTTGTTACAACTCAAATGTTTTCGAACCCTCCTAGCCACAACATGTGGACAAAACCTCCTACATTGCTAGCTAGTGCCTAATGCCCCTGCATCATCGTCTGACATAAACCTATTAACAAAAGTGAACAGGGAATGATTATTAATTATGGCATACTAAGTTTCTTTTCTAAAGAGTAACATTGTAGATAACCTTAAAAACATTTTTTAACTATTTTTGTTTGACCATTTGATTGTGTTTGATATGTAGAACTCATAGCAGCTAATGTTTCTCCACTCATATTAAATAATTATTTCCAAAAGTTTCTTGTTACTATTACTTTAGGAAAACCATGAAGACTATGAATTTCTTTCATGGACACTTCTGCCACTTGGCTTGTTGTTTATGTACTTTGAGCTCTACAAAAAAATATACAAAATTTGTCTATATAAATGACCACAAAAATGTAATACTTACCTTTATATTTCAGTAACCCTATAATAAAGTCTATTGATATATCTTCTAGTCTTTGAATATGTATGTGGAATGGTTGAAGTAACCCTAGAGATTTTACTATCTCTCTTTTATTTATTATGCAAACCTAACCTTCTCTTACAAATTTTGAATATCTTTCTTCATTCCTTCCAAAATATATTTTTTGATCCTTTGAGATGTTTTAAGGAACCCCGCGTCCTACCATCAGAGAGACATGGGACTCCCTTAATATTTGTTTATTCAAATATGCTTGTGTGCATAAAAATATTCTACATTTGCACCAAAGTATATCTCTCTTTCACTCCCAATGCTCCATAGAGTTCATCCCATCCTTTATAAATTTTAGTTTTTGCTTAGTACTATTGTCATTTTTCCATTATGGAAAGCTTCTTCTAGCCACCTAGAAATATAAAATGTAATTGGATATAAATTTGAGGCCTCTTCTATTTTAGAAATAGCATCATGTACTAAATTTTCCTTACCCTTTTTGCAGATTATCTCAAAATTAAAACTTTGCATTTTTTCTCCTCATTTTTGTTAATCTTCTAATGAAAATCATAGCTTCAAAAGATACTTTATGCTATCATGGTATATATTGACTTTAAAGTACCTCCCAATGATATACTATCCCCATTTTTTATTGCATGTAATATTTCTTCCATTTATTTTTCATACGTAGATTTCACCAAATATTTTCTTTGAATTCCTTGCTTTTAAAAGCCAATGCTATCCCTTATTGTGTTAATGTTACGTAAATTCCTTGTCCTAGTGCCTCACACTCTACTATGAATGTTTTACCAAAAGTAGGTGCAACCGATGTTGGTGTAGAAGACATGGCATCCATTAAAAGAGAGAATGCTAAAGTAGCCTCATCATTCCATATAAATGATATTTTCTTCAAGAGATATGTGAGTGGAATTGAAATGCATGCATAATTCTTAACAAATGATCAATAATATCATGTAAGTCTAAAAAATCTTCTAAGAACCTTGATTTTCTTAGGAATAGGTCATTTTGTAATAGCTGGCATCTTTTGAGGCTCCAACTTCACTCCTTCCTTTAAAACAATATGAACCAAATACTCGAATTCTTATTTCCCAAAAGCACATTTGGATATTTTTACATAAAAATGATTGTTCTCGATAATTTATATAACTTTTCCACATGTTTAGTGTGGTATTCCCATGATTTATTATAAATATGTGTATTATCAAAGAAAACCAACACAAATTTTATAAGATGGGATCAAAAAAAATTGTTCTTAAGTCGAGCCTGCCGGACTTCAAACGGCGATAAACCATAATTCAAACCAAATTCGCGTTCCAAAATAGCCTACTGACGTCGGCAAATTTTGTGACACGAAAACAAAATGAATTCCGCCCTAATATTTTTCGGGTCCGAAGTTGGGCTGGCGTACGGAGGGAGAGTTGTGATGCAAATTTCTTATCAAATTCGCCCTAATCTTTTTCGGGTCCGGATTTCCATTGCGTGAGCGGCCCAAACAAAGATCTGCTCCAATCAATTTCTGCCACGTGTCCTTAATAAAATATTTCCCTGCTCCCGGCTGTGGGTGCATTCGATGGCGTTTAAGGCGATGGGACATGGATGTGGCGATTTCATATCAATCGCATTAAGATTTAACGCTGTTCAATTAAGTTCCAAGGTTTTCACATCAAATCGCATTAAATTTTAACACTGTTCAAGATCGGACCTCCACTCCCGTTAGCGATTCTGCATGCTCCAATATGATTCAGCCTTCGGATCTCATTAATGATCAGAGATTAATTATGACGAGCGTCCTTCGATTGCATTGCATTGATAAAATGGCATTTCGCTATGGTTTTTCAGACGAGCCGGTTGCTGGGTTACACTGCCTTCTCACTGTGACGAGAAGGAGAAGTGGCCAGCTGAAATGCTACGTAGACCTTGCTGCATATCTTCATTTCTCTCGATCTGGTCCTTGTCTGTATTCCTCTGTTTCTTGGAATTCTGCTTCTCCGTCTCCTCTTGTGCCCACTGCTAGTGAGACTGCACCTATGCCTCGTGTGCGTCAAAGGATGCGTTGCCGCAGGGGGAGCACTACAGGTCAACTCCTGCACTCTCCCTCTAGCCCCTCAACCGAGTTGTCTTCCAGCCAGTCTAGTGATTATGCAGGTCGCTATCCAAATACTAGGAGTGGGCGGGGTAGGGTTGTAGGATCTGGCCACCATATGGATTCCCCTGCTCCTCGTTTCCCCACCGCTAGTTCACCTTCTCCCACGACGTGCACTGCGCAATTTTCCTTTAATTTCTCTCTCAACCGCCCACGAATTACAACTTCAGTCACTGTGGTTTTCCGCGAGGAGGCCCAAACGGAGAAAGAATGCACCCGTCCGGCGAGTCTAAGCTCGGAAAAAGCCGGCCATCATTCGGGCCTTCAGGAGGGGAGCCGTGGCATGAATGTGGAGGTAGCACCTAGCGATCCTGGACCTTCCGAAGGATGGTGCCGAATCGTCGAGGAGCCAGAGGAGTAGTTTGGTTAATTTGTTTTTCTTGCTTTGCGGCCCACTTAATTGGGCTGATTTTAGATTATTTTACTGTGCTAGACCTTTGTAATATTTTTGAATTCTGTAAATTAAACGTTCAAGACTGGTTTCCCCGTATGAGGGCAGTCTTCTTAATTTTTTGATTTTTTGATGACAAATTTGCCATGAGTATGGCCAGGCAATGTTTTTGACTTCGGTGTAATTTTATTCGCAATGTTAATAGGTTAACTTTACTTTGAAAAAATGTTGCCCCGTTTCTATTTTTTAAACTCCGTTTTTGAAATACGCAGCCATGTTTATATGGTCTACGTATTATACCCTTTTCTCCGTATATCTACAGAACCTTGCTATGAAATTGTGGTGGATGTCGTAGTGCTGGCCAATGGAAACAAGCGAGCCTGAACCTTACATCTCGGATGCAACAGATGGTTACCAATTTTGGAATCAAGCGAGCCTGATCTTACAAGCGAGCCTGGGTTTCTGCAAATGGATATCACACTCCTCACATGATTAGCGTTTTTCTCTGTTCAAGGATTTTGGGTACTTTAATTTGTATTTGGAACAATGGACATCGGTACTCTATCTATTGCTTTACTATTATACATACTGCTATTTCACTTTCTTATAGATGCCTCGGGCATATTTGGATGCTTTCTCAGATTTGTCGATAATATCCATGTGGACTGTTACTGGGTTTTATATCATGTCCCTGTATGTGAGATGGGGTATTTTTCTATCATTGTCTGGGGTGAGACTTCCACTTTTCTGGATGGATATTTGGGTTCCAATCTTCAGATGTGAAAATGTAATGACTTCATGGATTGTTTTACTTCATATAATATATTCAAAACAATGTTTTTCTCTCGTGAAAAAAAAGTGATTAATGTTTATCACTCTGCCTTCAAAACTAGCGATGCTGGTCTATGTTGCTGGTTTATTGATATGGTCTGATGGTCTTTTTATATTTTGGACATATCACACTCCTCACATGATTAGCGTTTTTCTCCGTTCAAGGATTTTGGGTACTTTAATTTGTATTTGGAACAATGGACGTCGGTACTCTATCTGTTGTTTTACTATTCTACATACTGCTATTTCACTTTCTTATAGATGCCTCGGGCATATTTGGATGCTTTCTCAGATTTGTCGATAATCTCCATGTGGACCGTTACCGGGTTTTATATCAAGTCCCTGTATGTGACATGGGGTATTTTTCTATCACTGTCTGGGGTGGGACTTCCACTTTTCTGGATGGATATTTGGGTTCCAATCTTCAGATGTGAAAATGTAATAACTTCATGGACTGTTTTACTTCACATAATATATTCAAAACAACGTTTTTTCTCTTGTGAAAAAAAAATGATTAATGTTTATCACTCTGCCTTCAAAACTAGCGATGCTGGTCTATGTTGCTGGTTTATTGATATGGTCCGATGGTCTTTTTATATTTTGGACATATCACACTCCTCACATGATTAGCGTTTTTCTCTGTTCAAGGATTTTGGGTACTTTAATTTGTATTTGGAACAATGGACTTCAGTACTCTATCTGTTGCTTTACTATTCTACATACTGCTATTTCACTTTCTTATAGATGCCTCGGGCATATTTGGATGCTTTCTCAGATTGTCGATAATCTCCATGTGGACCGTTAATGGGTTTTATATCAAGTACCTGTATGTGACATGGGGTATTTTTCTATCACTGTCTGGGGTGGGACTTCCACTTTTCTGGATGGATATTTGGGTTCCAATCTTCAGATGTGAAAATGTAATGACTTCATGGACTGTTTTACTTCATATAATATATTCAAAACAACGTTTTTTCTCTTGTGAAAAAAAAACGATTAATGTTTATCACTCTGCCTTCAAAACTAGCGATGCTGGTCTATGTTGCTAGTTTATTGATATGGTCTTATGGTCTTTTTATATTTTGGACATATCACACTCCTCACATGATTAGCGTTTTTCTCTGTTGCAGGATTTTGGGTACTTTAATTTGTATTTGGAACAATGGACGTCGGTACTCTATCTGTTGCTTTACTATTCTACATACCGCTATTTCACTTTCTTATAGATGCCTCGAGCATATTTGGATGCTTTCTCAGATTGTCGATAATCTCCATGTGGACCGTTACTGGGTTTTATATCAAGTCCCTGTATGTGACATGGGGTATTTTTCTATCACTGTCCGGGGTGGGACTTCCACTTTTCTGGATGGATATTTGGGTTCCAATCTTCAGATGTGAAAATGTAATGACTTCATGGACTGTTTTACTTCATATAATATATTCAAAACAATGTTTTTCCTCTTTTAAAGTTTCATTTTTTTTTTTTTAAATTGAACCTGCCGTCGCTATACCGATGCCTTGTAAGCGTCGGAATTGCGACAGATTAGAAATGAAAGAAGAGCGACAGTATAAAAACGTCGGAAGAGCGACGTTCAAAACGTCGGACCACATTTCGTCGGAATTGTGACCGTTTACAAACGTCAGAAGAGCGACGTCCAAAACGTCGGACCACATTTCGTCGGAATTGTGACAGTTTAAAACCATCGGACGAGCGACGTCCAAAATGTAGGACCACATTTCGTCGTAATTGTGACAGTTTACAAACGTCGGAAGAGCGACGTTCAAAATATCGGACCACATTTCGTCGGAAGTGCGACAATTTAGAAAGGTCGGACTTGCGACGGATTGGGAAACGTCGGAAGAGTGACGCTTGTTTGGAAGCGATGGAAAAAGTGTCGATAGTGTGACACTTTTTAATTGCGTCGGAACTGCGACGGTATGGTAAACCACGTTTTTCCCGCCCTCGAATTGTTGCTCTTGCGACGAATATGTGTCGGAATAGCGACGAATTGGCCGTCGGAATTTCCGCTAAATTTTCTAGTGAATGGACCGATCTATCGGCGCTCTGTTCTGGAGAACGATGAAATCAAGAGGCAGATTCAGGAGCTGGTGCAGAAAGGTCACATCCGACCAAGTTCATCGCCCTGTGGGAGCCTGATCGTGTTGGTACAGAAGAAGGATGGGACGTGGAGACTCTGTATTGACTATCGGGCGCTGAACAAGATCACTATCCGGAATAGGTACCCGATCCCACGGATTGATGACCTTCTGGACCAACTCAAAGGTGCAAAATAT
This sequence comes from Pinus albicaulis, assembly GCA_034641835.2. Taxonomy (NCBI): domain Eukaryota; kingdom Viridiplantae; phylum Streptophyta; class Pinopsida; order Pinales; family Pinaceae; genus Pinus; species Pinus albicaulis. Next base: position 1,218,825,308 of record CM076582.1, read on the forward strand.
TTCAGCAATATTGACTTGAAGTCGGGGTATCACCAGGTACCGATTTAACCCTCCGATGTGTAGAAGACTGCCTTCAAAGCCAAGGAAGGCCTTTTCGAATGGCTGGTCATGCCTTTCGGGTTGACGAATGCTCCCACAACCTTCATGAGGATGATGGATGACATCTTGCAGCCATTCCCCAACTCATTTGTAGTGGTGTACTTGGATGACATTCTTATCTTCAGCTAGACTTGGGAAGAGCACCTTCACCACATCTGACAAGTCCTCGAAACACTGCGGCAACACAAGTTGTGTGCCAATCTGGAGAAGTGCACTTTTTGCAATGACCCAGGTTCAATATCTGGGATACATTATTGATGAAAGGGGGGTGCATGTGGATCCAGCCAAGAGCCAAGTCATTCGGGATTGGCCAGCGCCAACTACTATAACAGAGCTTCGCAACTTTCTGGGTCTTGCTAATTTCTACCAGAGGTTCATGTTGGGATTCTCTCATATCACTTGGCCCTTGAGTCAAGTCACCAAGGGAGGAGCAAGAGAAAAATTCTTTTGGTCGGAACCTCAACAGAAGGCGTTCACAGAATTGAAAAATCGCCTCTGTTCTGCCCCAGTGCTCACTTTACCAGACTTGCAACAACCATTTGAGATCGAGACAGATGCCTCTGGATATGCTATTAGGGAAGTTCTTACTCAAAAGGGACATCCAGTGGCATATCACAGTGAGACATTGTCTGACACAGTTCACAAGTATCCCACTTATGACAAAGAAGTGTATTCCATTGTGTAAGCTTGTTGATAATGGAAGCATTACATTTTGGGGAAGGAAACAATCATCCACACAGACCACTAGCCCCTGCAGTTCATACAGACACAAGGGAAGTTTCAGAATGATCGCCATCAGAAGTGGTCCACATATCTGCAACAGTTTCATTTGAACATCAAGTACAAGAAGGGTAGCACCAATAATGTTGCAGATTGCCTCAGCTGACCATCGATCGTGGTGCTCACCACCGTGCTCAACTCTTGTGGGCATGAGACTTCTGATTGGCCGCTTCTCTATGAGAGTGACCCAAAATTCGGCCACACTTACAAGGCACTCTTGGGGGGTACGCAAGTTCCAAATTTTCACCTCTAAGATGCACTGTTATGACACCTGGGACACCTTTGTGTTCCTTCAAGCGAGCGTGCCAAGATGATATGGGAAGCACACTACAGTCGAGTCACTGGGCATTTCGGGGTAGAGAAAATAGTAGCAATCCTACAGAAGTATTTCTATTGGCCGAACCTTCGAAAGGATGTCGAGAAGCACATCAGATCCTTCACTGCTTGTGCCATTGCCAAACCGACCATCAAGAAGCAAGGCCTATATACTCCACTACCTAACCCTAGTCGACCTTGGGAATCCATCTCCATGGATTACATGTCGGGCCTGCCTTCTACTAAGCAGGGAAACGACTGTGTTGTCGTGGTCGTCGACAGATTCTCGAAGATGGCCATCATGGCGGCCTGCAAGAAGAATATCACAGCAGAAGCCACTGCTAAACTCTTCTTTGAATGAGTGTGGGTGCACTTTGGGATCCCACAGTATATCATATCAGATCGGGATAGCAGGTTCCTCAGCACATTTTGGTCCAGCCTTTGGTCAATGTTGGATACCAAGCTCACCAAGTCCACAACTTTCCATCCCCAAACAAATGGCCAAACAGAGGTCGTCAACAGGATGCTTGTACACATTCTGCGCATGTACAATTCAAAGCATCCACGCACATGGGATGAGAGCCTCCCATATGTACAACATAGTTATAAGCAGGCTCTCCACAATTCAATCGGCCATAGCCCCTTTCAGGTGGGCTTGGGATTCCAGCCACTATGTCCTACAGCTGCTCAGGTCGATTCAGCTCATGTCCAGTCTGAAGTTGACAAAGCAAGTAGCTTCATTGAGCACATTCAACACATCTGCCAGCAAGTTCATGATATATTGGATAGATCCAATGCCAAGTACAAGCAACGCCATGATCAACACCGGGTGCCACACAACTTCTAGGTAGGCGATAAAGTATGGTTACATTTGCAGAAGGAGCGCCTCACTGGACCCCACCGCAAGCTTCGCCCGCTCCGATACGGGCCGTACACCATCACCAAGGCTGTAGGGAACAATGCCTTCGAGCTCAGTATTCCACCATTCCTTGGTCTGCACCCAGTCTTCAATGTGGATCGCCTTCGTCCTTACTTCCCACCTCTACTGGCCACCTCAGACATTGTAGAACAACTCACACCAACAGAGTTAAACCCAGATTGCATGGAACAAGCCACCATAGATTGTATCAGGGACATGAAAATAAAGAGCACTTTCCAACAGAACAATCCAATTGTATCAGGTTGTCAAAGCTGGCCAACTCCTGCACCAAGGCAAGTGGTTCACCAGGGACCAGGTTCAGCAGAAGTTTCCTCATCTCATGCATGAACTCAACGCAATGGGGACCATTGCTTCCTAAGGGGGGAGGAATGATCCAGGTGGATATTGGTGGCCACCCGCCTATTCCACTTGGGGCCCCACCATTGCCTCTTTTATTTTTTCAGTTTCGGCACAACTTACTATTTTAGCAGTTTTTCGGGTCCTGAACTTCCGGAGCCGTTTTGAGGCCCTAAACGACATTTTTTGGGCATCGTGCCTGCAGCTACTATAATTTTTTTTTGGAATGGATATTCTTGGAAATTTTTTTATTCCTTGGATAGAACTTTCTAATGATGTACCATGTGCGTCAAACGGAGACAATATGCCAAAGTTACGTCCCTAGGAAGTTGAAACACCAATTTACCCAAACGGGGCCCATAGTTTTGGCGCTTCATCTCCTAGGGTTAGGTTTTTGGATGTTTAGAGTTATCCATTATTTCTCAATAATAAATAGGCCCTCGAGCCTCATTGTAACTCAGTTCAGAGGCCTGTAGTCACCACATCTCTTCTCAGAGATAGCTACCAGCGCCCTAGCTAGTTTTATTTCCATTCTGTCTGTAAGCAAATTTCAGTTCTTTGATATTAATGAAATGAAGTGTTATTTCCGCTGCACCTCTGTATTTATGGTTATATGTTTATTCTGTTTTGCATCCTCATAAAACTCGATCAGTGGTATCAGGGTCCGTTTTCAAACTTCTCCCTCCTCAACGAGGCTCTGCATTCTCAGCTAGGGCTTGACCGTGGGAACCTTTGCAAGATCAGCCTTGCAAACCCCGACGGACGCCCATGGGGGATGAAAAGAAAGATAAGGGAGCAGGAGATCCTATAAAAATATTTCTCGAGGAGGCCCTCGAAAAACAAAGGAATGCGGTGATGGATAACTTTTCCTAGATCCTTCAGCGGCTGCCCACCGGCAGTGCATCTACATACAACAGCCACTCTGGAGGTGCGACTCCTTTTAAGGTACAAGTAAATTTTGACATTCCAATATTTGAGGGTCAAATAGACACAGATGCCATAGATAGATGGTTGAATCTGTTAGAAGGATATTTCTCTGTTCATGACTTTTCAGACTGGGAGAAGATTATTTTTGCACTCCTCAAAGCTACCCCCCATGTTAAGGACTGGTGGGAAACCTACTGTGAGAACAAGGACCAGACAGAACCCTCTCTGTTCTCAACCGTACCAACTTGGAATTCTTTCCGAGACGCCGTCAAGGAACAATACTATCCCGTGGGGAGCTATGAGGACAAGTACATACAATGGACCACGCTGCGACTACAAAGGGATCAAGATGTGCACGAGCTGACGAATCTGTTCCATACCCTGCGCACAAAGTTGGGTATCAAAGATTCAGAGAAACATTTGGTGCTAAAGTATCGCAGCTGTCTGCACAGATACATTCAGGAGGAAATGGAGTTCCTCGACATCTCCTCGCTTGGCACGACATACCGGTATGCTGCCAAGATTGAGCAGAAATTCAAACAGAAGAAGCGAGACTTTGGATCTGCGAATCAAAAGCAAGGGAAAGGTGCTTCCAAACCACAGAACAAAGGATAGAGCCAAGGCATGGCGGCTAAAGACAACCCGTCAAAGCCACAAGAAAAGAACAGCACCGCAAAGCCAAAGAAGGACACGGAAAAGTGGTGTGAGTTCCATAAGAGCTCCACACACAACACAAGTGAGTGTCGGGCCAAGCAGTCGCTAGTGGCCGAGATGAGGGCTTCTGAGTCAGATGCATGCTCTGACTCCGAATCAGAACCTGAAAAGGGGAATGAAAAAGGGAAACAGATTATTGATGCGGAGCCCAACGCCACCGTTGCCACTACAAAGGTCCAGAAGGAGGAACCGGAAGATCCAGAGGAGGAGGAACGTCTCTTCCACTCCCAGATGTGGGTAAAGGGCTCCCCTGTACAGTTCATTGTCGACAATGGGAGCCAAAAGAACCTCATTTCAGCAGACGCCATGAAGCGGTTGGGCTTGCCGACCACAACTCACCCACATCCATACACCATCGGGTGGCTTCACCAAGGACGAGATCTCCGCGTCAGCTAGCAGTGTCGCCTTCCCTATAGCATCAAGCCCTTCACGGATGAGGTATTATGTGACATTGTTCCTATTGATGTTTCTGATGTATTATTAGGACAACCATACTTGTGGAAGCGTCATGCTGTGTATGAGTCTCGGCCTTGCGCTGTTATTATTACTTTGGGAAATAAGTTGTACAGGATACCAGAGGTACCACGTCCTTCCGCTATCTCTTTGGTTACTACAAAACAATGCAGTAAGCTCATTTCCCAAACCAGGAAATTTGTTTTCCTGATGATCCGCCCCCAGGGCAAGAAGAAGATTGTGGCCACAACCTCCAGACAAGGCTCCTCTGCACGATAACAACAAATGGATAAGGTTGTGGAGGAGTACGTGGACATCTTCACCTCACCCACAGGGGTTCCTATGCACTGTCAGGTCAAGCACTCGATTGATCTGACCCCAGCTGTGCCGCTACCCAATGGACCGATCTATCGGCCCTCTGTTATGGAGAACGATGAAATCAAGAGGAAGATTCAGGAGCTGCTGCAGAAAGGTCACATCCGACCAAGTTCATCACCCTGTGGGAGCCCGATCGTGTTGGTACAGAAGAAGGATGGGACGTGGAGACTCTGTATTGACTGTTGTGTGCTGAAAAATATCAGTGTACAGAATAGGTACCCGATCCCACGGATTGATGACCTTCTGGACCAACTCAAAGGTGCAAAATATTTCAGCAAGATTGACTTCTGAAGCCTGTGGTATCACCGTGCACCGTACCGAACCCTCGATGTGTGGAAGATCGCCTTCAAAGCCAAGGAAGGCCTTTTTGAATGGCTGGTCATGCCTTTCGGGTTGACGAATGCTCCCGCAACCTTCATGAGGTTGATGGATGACATCTTGCGGCCATTCACCAACTCATTTGTAGTGGTGTACTTGGATGACATTCTTATCTTTAGCCAGACTTGGGAAGAGCACCTTCACCACATTCGACAAGTCCTCGAAACACTGCGGAAACACAAGTTGTGTGCCAATTTGGAGAAGTGCACTTTTTGCATGACCCAGGTTCAATATCTGGGATACATTATTGATGAAAGGGGGGTACATGTGGATCCAGCCAAGATCCAAGTCATTCGGGATTGGCCAGCCCCAACTACTATAAAAGAGCTTCGCAACTTTCTAGGTCTTGCTAATTTCTACCGGAGGTTCGTGTTGGGATTCTCTCATATCACTTGGCCCTTCAGTCAAGTCACCAAGGGAGGAGCAAGAGCAAAATTATTTTGGTCACAACCTCAACAGAAGGCGTTCAAAGAATTGAAAAATCGCCTCTTTTCTGCCCCAGTGCTCACTTTACTAGACTTGCAACAGCCATTTGAGATCGAGACAGATGCCTCTGACTATGCTATTGGGGCAGTTCTTACTCAACAGGGACATCTAGTGGCATATCACAGTGAGACATTGTCTGAGACAGTTCGCAAGTATCCCACCTATGACAAAGAAATGTATTCCATTGTGCAAGCCTGTCGACAATGGAAGCATTACATTTTGGGGAAGCAAACAATCATCCACACAGACCACCGGCCCCTGCAGTTCATACAGACACAAGGGAAGTTGCAGAATGATCGCCATCAGAAGTGGTCCACATATCTGCAACAGTTTCATTTGAACATCAAGTACAAGAAGGGTAGCACCAACAATGTTGCAGACTGCCTCAGCCGACCACCGATCGTGGCGCTCACCACCGTGCTCAACTCTTGTGGGCACGAGACTTCTGATTGGCCGCTTCTCTATGAGAGTGACCCAGAATTCGGCCACACTTACAAGGCACTCTTGGGGGGCACGCAAGTTCCAAATTTTCACCTCCAAGATGCACTTTTATGTCACCCGGGACACCTTTGTGTTCCTTCAAGCGAGCGTGCCAAGATGATATGGGAAGCACACTACAGTCGAGTCGCTGGGCATTTCGGGGTCGAGAAAACAGTAGCAATACTACAGAAGTATTTCTATTGGCCGAACCTTCGAAGGGATGTCGAGAAGCACATCAGATCCTGCACTGCTTGTGCCATTGCCAAACCGACCATCAAGAATCAAGGCCTATATACTCCTCTACCTACCCCTAGTCGACCTTGGGAATCCATCTCCATGGATTACATGTCGGGCCTGCCTTCTACTAAGCAAGGAAATGACTGTGTTTTTGTGGTCGTTGACAGATTCTCGAAGATGGCCATTATGGCGGCCTGCAAGAAGAATATCACAGCAGAAGCCACTGCTAAACTCTTCTTTGAACGAGTGTGGGTGCACTTTGGGATCCCACAGTCTATCATATCAGATCGGGATAGTAGGTTCCTCAACACATTTTGGTCCAGCCTCTGGTCAATGTTGGATACCAAGCTCACCAAGTCCACAGCTTTCCATCCCCAAACAGATGGCCAGACAGAGGTCGTCAACAGGATGCTTGTACACATTCTGCGCATGTACAATTCAAAGCATCCACGCACATGGGACAAGAGCCTCCCATATGTACAACATAGTTATAAGCAGTCTCTCCACAGTTCAATCAGCCATAGCCCCTTTCAGGTGGGCTTGGGATTCCAGCGACTATGTCCTATTGACGTAGCCATACCATTTGCAGTTGCTCAGGCTGATTCAGCTCATGTCCAGTTTGAAGTTGAAAAAGCAAGTAGCTTCATCGAGCGTATTCAACACATCTGCCAGTAGGTTCATGATATATTGGATAGATCCAATGCCAAGTACAAGAAATGCCATGATCAACACCGGGTGCCACACAACTTCCAGGTAGGCGACAAAGTATGGCTACATTTGCAGAAGGAGCGTCTCACTGGACCTCACCGCAAGCTTCGCCCGCTCTGATACGGGCCGTAGACCATCACCAAGGCTGTAGGGAACAATGCCTTTGAGCTTAGTATTCCACCATTCCTTAGTCTGCACCCAGTATTCAATGTGGATTGCCTTCGTCCTTACTTCCCACCTCTACTGGACACCTCAGACATTGCAGAACAACTCACACCAACATAGTTAAACCCAGACTGCATGGAACAGGCCACCACAGATTGTATCAGGGACATGAAAATAAAGAGCACTCACCAACAGAACATCCAACTGTATCGGGTTGTCAAAGCTGGCCAACTCCTGCACCAAGGCAAGTGGTTCACCAGGGACCAAGTTCAGCAGAAGTTTCCTCATCTCATGGATGAACTCAATGCAATGGGGACCATTGCTTCCTAAGGGGGGAGGAATTATCCAGGTGGATATTGGTGGCCACCTGCCTATTCCACGTAGGGCCCCAACATTACCTCTTTCAGTTTTTTAGTTTCGACACAACTTACTATTTTTAGCAGTTTTTCGGGTCCTGAACTTCCGGAGCTGTTTTGAGGCCCTAAACGACGTTTTTTGGGCATCGCGCCTCGAATGAATTTCATTCTGTTTTGGAATGGATATTCATGGCGAAAGTTTTAGTCCTCGGATAGATCTTTCTAATGATGTACCATGTGCGTCAAACATAGATAGTATGCCAAAGTTACGTCCCTGGGAAGTTGAAACACCAATTTACCCAAACGGGGCCCATAGTTTTGGCGCTTCATCTCCTAAGGTTAGGTTTTTGGATGTTTAGGGTTCTCCATTGTTTCTCAATAATAAATAGGCCCTCGAGCCTCATTGTAACTCAGTTCAGAGGCCTGTAGCCGCCACATCTCTTCTCAGAGATAGCTACTAGCGCCCTAGCTAGTTTTATTTCCATTCTGTCTGTAAGCAAATTTCAGTTCTTTGATATTAATGAAATGAAGTGTTATTTCCGCTGCATCTCTGTATTTATGGTTATGTGTTTATTCTGTTGCGTTCCTGCATAAATCCGGATCAGTGGTATCAGAGCGGTCTGCTTTTTCTCGATCCTTTTTTGCATGTCCCCAACGAGGTCGGGGTATAAGGAGCTAGGGCTTGATCTGGTGGAACCTTTGCAAGATCAGCCTCGCAAACCTCGACGGACGCCCATGGGGGACGAAAAGAAAGATGAGGGAGCAGGAGATCCTATCAAAATATTGCTCGAGGAAGCCCTCGAAAGACAAAGGAACGTGATGATGGATAACTTTGCTCAGATCCTTCAACGGCTACCCACCGGCGGCGCATCTGCATCCAGCAGCCACTCTGGAGGCGCGAATCCTTTTAAGGTACAAGTAAATTTTGACATTCCCATATTTGAGGGTCAAATAGACACAGATGCTGTAGATAGATGGTTGAATCTGTTAGAAGGATATTTCTCGGTTCATGACTTTTCAGACCGGGAGAAGATTATTTTTGCACTCCTCAAAGCTACCCCCCATGTTAAGGACTGGTGGGAAACCTACTGTGAGAACAAGGACCAGACAGAACCCTCTCTGTTCTCGGCCGTACCAACTTGGAACTCTTTCCGAGACGCCGTCAAGGAACAGTACTATCCCGTGGGGAGCTATGAGGACAAGTACATACAATGGACCACGCTGCGACAACAAAGGGATCAAGATGCGCATGAGCTGACGAATCTGTTCCATACCCTGCGCACAAAGTTGGGTATCAAAGATTCAGAGAAACATTTGGTGCTAAAGTATCGCAGTTGTCTGCACAGATACATTCAGGAGGAAATGGAGTTCCTCGACATCTCCTCGCTTGGTACGGCATACCGGTATGCTTCCAAGATTGAGCAGAAATTCAAACAGAAGAAGCGAGACTTTGGATTTGCGAATCAAAAGCAAGGGAAAGGTGCTTCCAAACCGCACAAAAAAGGATAGAGCCAAGGCATGGCTGCTAAAGACAACCCGTCGAAGCCACAAGAAAAGAACAACATCGCAAAGCCAAAGAAGGACACAGGAAAGTGGTGTGAGTTCCGTAAGGGCTCCACTCACAACACAAGTGAGTGTCGGGCCAAGCAGTCGCTAGTGGCCGAGATGAGGGCTTATGAGTCAGATGCATGCTCCGACTCCGAATCAGAACCTGAAAAGGGGAATGAAAAAGGGAAACAGATTATTGATGCGGAGCCCAACGCCACTGTTGCCACTTTAAAGATCCATAAGGAGGAACTGGAAGATCCAGAGGAGGAGGAACGTCTCTTCCACTCCCAGATGTGGGTAAAGGGCTCCCCTGTACAGTTCATTATCGACAATGGGATCCAAAAGAACTTCATTTCAGCAGACACCGTGAAGCGGTTGGGCTTGCTGACCACAGCTCACCCACATCCATACACCATTGGGTGGCTTCACCAAGGACGAGATCTCCGCGTCAACTAGCAGTGCCGCCTTCCCTATAGCATCAAGCCCTTCAGGGATGAGGTATTATGTGACGTTTTTCCTATTGATGTTTCTGATGTATTATTAGGACAACCATACTTGTGGAAGCGTCATGCTATGTATGAGTGTCAGCCTCGCACTGTTATTATTACTTTGGGAAATAAGTTGTACAGGATACCAGAGGTACCACGTCCTTCCGCTATCTCTTTGGTTACTGCAAAACATGCAGTAAGCTCATTTCTCAAACCAGAAAATTTGTTTTCCTGATGATCCGCCCCTAGGGTAAGAAGAAGACTGTGGCCACGACCTCCAGACAAGGCTCCTCTGCACGAAAAAAACAAATGGATAAGGTTGTGGAGGAGTACGGGGACATATTCACCTCACCCACAGGGGTTCCTCTGCACTGTCAGGTCAAGCACCCGATTGATCTGACCCTAGGTGCGCTGCTACCCAATGGACCGATCTATCGGTGCACTGTTATGGAGAACAATGAAATCAAGAGGAAGATTCAGGAGCTACTACAGAAAGGTCACATCCGACCAATTTCATTGCCCTGTGGGAGCTCGATCGTGTTGGTACAGAAGAAGGATGGGACGTGGAGACTCTGTATTGACTATCGGGCACTGAACAAGATCACTATCCGGAATAGGTACCCGATCCCACAGATTGATGACCTTCTAGACCAACTCAAAGGTGCAAAATATTTCAGAAAGATTGACTTGAAGTTGGGGTATCACCAGGTGCCGATTGAACCCGCCGATGTGTGGAAGACTGCCTTCAAAGCCAAGGAAGGCCTTTTCAAATGGCTGGTCATGCCTTTTGGGTTGACGAATGCTCCCGCAACCTTCATGAGGATGATGGATGACATCTTGGGGCCATTCACCAACTCATTTGTAGTGGTGTACTTGGATGACATTCTTATCTTCATCCAGACTTGGGAAGAGCACCTTCACCACATCCGATAAGTCCTCAAAACACTGCAACAACACAAGTTGTGTGCCAATCTGGAGAAGTGCACTTTTGGCATGACCCAGGTTCAATATCTGGGATACATTATTGATGAAAGGGGGGTGCATGTGGATCCAACCATGATCCAAGTCATTCGGTATTGGCCAGCCCCAACTACTATAACAGAGCTTCGCAGCATTCTGGGTCTTGCTAATTTCTACCGGAGGTTCGTGTTGGGATTCTCTCATATCACTTGGCCCTTGAGTCAAGCTCAAGGAGAGCAAGAGAATATTATTATCGAGAACCTCAAAAAGGCATTCGCTTAATTGAAAATATACCTTTTCTGCTTCGTTCACTTACTTACTTGCACACCATTGAGGACGAGACGATGCCTCGACTATGCGATCTGGGGCAGTTCTTACTCAACAGGGACATCCAGTGGCATATCACAGTGAGACATTATCTGACACAGTTCGCAAGTATCCCACTTATGATAAAGAAATGTATTCCATTGTGCAAGCTTGTCGACAATGGAAGCATTACATTTTGGGGAAGGAAACAATCATCCACACAGACCACCGGCCCCTGCAGTTCATACAGACACAAGGGAAGTTGCAGAATGATCGCCATCAGAAGTGGTCCACATATCTGTAACAATTTCATTTGAACATCAAGTACAAGAAGGGTAGCACCAATAAAATCATAGATCGCTTCTGCCCAGATAAATTCGTGGCGTCACCACCGTGCTCAACTCTCATAAGGTGGAGACTTTGATTGGCATCTTTTCTATGAGAGTGACCCGTAATTCGGCCACACTTACAAGGCACTCTTGGGGTACGAAACCCACCACCTCCAAGATGCACTATTATGTCACCCGGGACACCTTTGTGTTACTTCAAGCGAGCGTGCCAAGATGATATGAGAAGCACACCAAGGCCGAGTCGCGCCCTGTGGTCGAGAAAACACATCCCGGCAGGCTTATCGTCGAACCCGGAAGATGTCGAGAAGCACATCAGATCCTGCACTGCTTGTGCCATTGCCAAACCGACCATCAAGAAGCAAGGCCTATATACTCCGCTACCTACCCCTAGTCGACCTTGGGAATCTATCACCATGGATTACATGTCGGGCCTGCCTTCTACTAAGCAGGGAAACGACTGTGTTTACGTGGTCGTCGACAGATTCTTGAAGATGGCCATCATGGCGGCCTGCAAGAAGAATATCACAACAGAAGCCATTGCTGAACTCTTCTTTGAACGAGTGTGGGTGCACTTTGGGATCCCAAAGTGTATCATATCAGATCGGGATAGCGGGTTCCTCAGCACATTTTGGTCCAACCTCTGGTCAATGTTGGATACCAAGCTCAGCAAGTCCACAGCTTTCCATCCCCAAACAGATGGCCAGACAGAGGTCGTCAACAGGATGCTTGTACACATTCTGCGCATGTACAATTCAAAGCATCCACGCACATGGGATGAGAGCCTCCCCTATGTACAACATAGTTATAAGCGGGCTCTCCACAGTTCAATCGGCCATAGCCCCTTTCAGGTGGGCTTTGGATTCCAGCCACTATGTCCTATTGACGTAGCCATACCATTTGCAGCTGCTCAGGCCAATTCAGCTCATGTCTGGTCTGAAGTTGAAAAAGCAAGTAGCTTCATCGAGCGCATTCAACACATCCGCCAGCAGGTTCATGATATATTGGACAGATCCAATTCCAAGTACAAGCAATGCCATGATCAACACCGAGTGCCACAAAACTTCCAGGTAGGCGACAAAGTATGGCTACATTTGCAGAAGGAGCGCCTCACTGGACCCCACCGCAAGCTTCGCCCGCTCTGATACGGGCTGTACACCATCACCAAGGCTGTAGGGAACAATGCCTTCGAGCTCAGTATTCCACCATTCCTTGGTCTACACCCAGTCTTCAATGTGGATCGCCTTCGTCCTTACTTCCCACCTCTACTGGACACCTTAGACATTGCAGAACAACTCACACCAACAGAGTTAAACCCAGACTGCATGGAACAGGCCACCACAGATTGTATCGGGGACATGAAAATAAAGATCACTCGCCAACAGAACATCCAACTGTATCGGGTTGTCAAAGCTGGCCAACTCTTGCACCAAGGCAAGTGGTTCACCAGGGACCAAGTTCAGCAGAAGTTTCCTCATCTCATGGATGAACTCAACACAATGGGGACCATTGCTTCCTAAGGGGGGAGGAATGATCCAGGTGGATATTGGTGGCCACCCACCTATTCCACTTGGGGCCCCACCATTGCCTCTTTCAGTTTTTCAGTTTCGGCACAACTTACTAATTTTCGCAATTTTTCGAGTCCTGAACTTTCGGAGCCGTTTTGAGGCCCTAAACGACGTTTTTTTGGCATCGCGCCTCCAACGAATATCATTCCATTCCAGAATGGATATTCCATTTCGGAATGGATATTCATGGCGAATGTTTTAGTCCTCGGATATAACTTTCTAATGATGTACCATGTGCGTCAAACGGAGATAGTATGCCAACGTTACGTCCCTGGGAATTTGAAACACCAATTTATCCAAACGAGGCCCATAGTTTTGGCGCTTCATCTCCTAGGGTTAGGTTTTTGGATGTCAGAGCCCTTCAATACACACAACAGCTCCTCGAGTTTCGTCATCAGAACTCGCTCGCAGGCTCCGCGCCTGAAGATTCTTTCTCGTAGAGAAGCGGCCGCCGCCCTAGCTAGTTTTATTTCCATTCTGTCTGTAAGAAAATTTCAGTTCTTTGATATTAATGAAATGAAGCGTTATTTTTGCTGCATCTTTGTATTCATGGTTATATTTTTATTCTGTTGCGTTCCTGCATAAATGCGGATCATGTATTCATATTTATTGTTTACTTTTCTGCAGTTCTTATATTCTGTTTTAGTATTACTGAATTCTCCCTTTTGGGATATTACAATGGTATCAGAGCATGATCTTTGGCTCAGATTGTGGGCACTTCATCTTTAACATCAAAGAAGAAACATATAGTAGAGATCTACAATGACAGAGGGTTTGAGTTTTTCCACTCTTATCTTTAGATCCATGCAATATCTCTCCAAGGAGGTCAAACAAATTAAGAGAGAAAGGCAAAAGGAGGATCCAAGAAGAAGATTTGATGAGGAAGGTCCAAGCACTTCCTATCAGCAGAAGAAGAAACCGAAGAAGCAAAAAGCTTCACATTATTCCACTAGATCCACTTTCTTTGATAAGAAAGAGGATTGGTCTGAATGAAGGAGACTTGTGGCATGAGACCCTAAGTAAATATATGTTTGAGTATAAAGCACATCCTAGAGCTTTGAAGGAGAATATCTCTCTCCAACAATTTTTGCAACTTAAAGAAGAAAGACGATCTCGAAGCAGCAATAGAAGAAAGAGGCATAGATTATTCTTGCCCACATTTGATGGATCTTCTGCAAGCACATTGAGGGCTTGGAGGGAAGAGTTGGATACATTATTTTTTCAATGTCATGTAGTAGAAATAGAGGCTGTGGAGATTTTAGCGTTGCACCTAGAGGGTGAAGCAAGAGATTGGTGGTTCAGTCACTTGTCACACATAAAAGCGTCTGCTTGTGTAGATTTCATTCTAAGACTGAATAAGAGGTGTGGTAGAAAGAACCAGATACATCTCACATAGTGATATCTCCCATAATTGAGGAGATAGTACATGAAGATCCCAAGGAAGATGTCCTCATTATCACTCAGGAGGAGGAGCTTCTACCACCACAATCAACCGCAGATGTACTTACATAAGGAGGAGGATCACTTGCATCTTTGAAAAACGATCTTAATCTCCTGAAATTTGGAGCCCCATGCATAATTCATGAGATGCATGAGGAGGAGGTAGATACCAGCGCTGGTACAGTAGAGGAGATGCAACCATCATCATTACCAGCGGTTGGAGAGACCATTGCATTGGTTGGACTAACTCTTGTAGGTATGCAAGAAGTTCACGAGATTCAACTTATCCAAGGTTTGCATATACTTTCATCTCATATTATTTCAGTACCCCATATTGAGATTTGTGAGACCATGCCATCAGGGCAAATGCATAACCAAGGATTAGAGCACCTTGATGATTTTGAGCAGAAAATTATCACTGCATAGAGGACCCTTGATTTGATCAAGGAGAAGATGTATTTCTATCCCAGTTTATCATGGTTGAGCTACACCCAACACTATGTTTTGAAGTGTGGAGTTGCAGAAGATGGGAGGATCATAGTCCTATTTAGTACAATTCCAAACTTTGAGTTTAGCATTGTATGTGGCCATGAGACAACACATGTATCACCTTACAGATCTACATCGCTGTCACTTAGCAGCAGTGATGATGATAGGGCCCCATTATTCTTGGAGCATTCCGAAGGCAACTTCACTCATGAAGAACTGGAGGGACATATGATAGATGGTAGACATATTGTGATGGAGAGAACTTTCCATTATCAAGATGAAGTTTTCTTTATGACCTCCTCAAAAATCAAAGAGGAGATTCTACCTACAACATCTATGGAGCCTTATGGGTTCCAATTGGCCAATGATGAGAGGATCTCATGGAGGGACCTCAAGGGAGGTGCGCTTCAAAATTTCATGGAGTGAAAAGCTATTCAGATGGAGGAGATTGGTATTCTAAAATGGGAGGATACCAAGATTGAGCTTGGCATGATTCTTCTTCCAAATTGGGATGAATGGATCTGGATGAGGAGTAGGAGGTTGCCTAATTTCCTGCAGATTTATGATACTGAGCAACAAGAAGCATGGCTATGCTGGTTAATTTTGGGTGAGTATGGATACTACCCAACATCTCACATTTCCAGGATCCATTCCATGTATATCACTGATGACATGCAGCAGCAGGAGGCATGGATGCACTGGTTATTGGTGAAAGAGTTTGGAAATCTCATGATATATCTTATGTCCATATATTTTCTCTTGTTTGGGATATGTATCATGTCTTTACATGTGTTTCTGTTTGGGATATATCTCATGTTCATGTATGTACTTGGGTTTGGGACATGTCATAACTGTCATATGATGTGGCAACATGTAGATTGTTTGTATTTGAGTGATGATAAATTCCACATGCCCATTAGTATTTTGTTACTCCATAACTTGCATCATGATGGTGTAAGGTGGCAGTAAGAATCCTTGTTGCTTTGGTTACTATCGAGAGAGTATGAGCTGATTTATTCCCATCCATTGCATAACATTGATGGAGGATGGCAACATGAGGCCTTACAACATTGGATTATTTTGGGGGATTATGGTCATTGTACTTGGTATGATGATGATGTGATGGGGCAGCAAGATGCATTACTATGGTGGCTTCTCTTGAGAGAATATGGCCAGTACATTTGGTACAATGATGATGTGGTGTGGCAGCAAGAGGCATTGCTACGGTGGCTTCTATTGATAGAGTATGGCTCTTATACTTATATTGATGTTGATGTGGCATGGAAACAAGAAGCATTGCTGTGGTGGCTCCTTTTGAGAGAGTATGACTCTCTTATTCGTTTTCTTGATGATTTAGCATGGTAGCAAAAGGCTTTGCTGCTTTGGTTGTTATTGGGAGAATATTGTTTTGACATTGTTCATGTTTTTCCATATGTCTCTACTTCTTGTTTTTCACTATGTTGATGTTATGTTTGGATCCTACATGGCCAACAGGGCTAATGATGAGAGCATTGATATATGCAATCTACTCTATGTATCATGGGTTGGAGAGATAGATCAGGAGTTGGGACTTTCCACTTTGGGAAGAGACCACTTCATTTCATGTATCTCATGTACAGAGGATATCTTTGGACATCATATGGTTGCCACTTGGAGATTCATTGATGAGGATGTGTATCTAAATTTTCAGTTGGAGGCCAATATAGACATTCTAGAGGGGCAACTTTGGAGCTGGACATGCATGACACATTGTGACAGACGGGGAGGCCTTCCATATGAGGATTCCATTTGGAGGGAAGTTGTATGCTGTAGCATTCGCTTTTGCATTTGCTTGAGGACAAGCAACATTTTTGCGGGGGGGGACTGTAATATTCCCAATTTTTCATAAGATAATTGGAATATTAGAGTTCTTAATTTTCATAATTAATTAAGTAAATAAGAGGGTGGAGGGACGCATAAACCCCATGGAAGAATAAAATCCACTTTTGATGTGTGAATGTGGATATTTTAGATCTAGATCTACATTATGGTTTAGTGGAGAAACTTCTTAAATGAGGAAGAGTGGAGATCATGGATCATTAATGTAAAATCATTAGGATATTGGAGGAGGTCAACTGAGATCACGGTGCAATAAAAGTAAGATCATAAAGCACTTATGATGAGTTAGTGGAGGAAGTGGTCCATATAATGCACACATGATGGAGAGAGTGGGAATTAAATGCAGACATGATGGAGATCATGGAGAGACAACGCAGTCTCCATGGAGGCTAGTGGCCACATGTACAACGCAGTTATGAGGTGGACCAGGGATATGGAAGGCTCATAATCTATATAATGAAGATGAAGGCACAATAGAAGGCATAATTATTATTATTATTATTTATCTATTTATATATAGATTTTTCATGTGACATTTCTATGCACACTTATGTTGTTTAGCTAAGTTTGCAGTGTTGTTTAGCACAAGGTGTTTCTAAGTAGAAATCCTACCCTTACCCATGGGGGACTTCGAGTGCCTACTCTGGGAAGGTTTCTATTGAGCTACCTTCCTCATCAGGCATTGGTGCCATCTTTAGGAGGCTGTTTCTAGCATTCCAGCAAGGAAACTAGTGGAGGATTCATCCTTTCACTTGTGCTTCATGTTCAGCCTTTCAAGAGAAACAGATCTATATCTGACATTCATGCCATTGTGTTTTACCTCCATGCAGTAGCAGTCCCCTCAAGGATTGTGTAGTCTAGTCCTGTAGATCCATTGGAGGAGGGAAGTTTCTAGTACTTCAGCTGGAAATCCTGTGAGGGATATTTCCCTCACTTTGTACTTATTATTTCCATCATTCAAGCGCTGATTTGCATATCTTAGCAGCAAGATTTTGAGCCTCCCTCTCTGAAAACACAATTTTCTGAAGTCGTTGAGTGATCAGCAGCCACATCCAGTGGAGGAGATTGGAAGAGCTATATCTTGAGATTTTAGCCCAAGGATCTAGTGAAGGGATCAACCCTTCAAGAATAGATCTATTTTTATATCATTTTGCAGCCATATTTTTATCAGATCTTGCTTTAGATTTGCATACCCAACAGTTATATGTGTGAGCCCTAAGAGGGTGATTTTCTTAGATTGATAGATCTGGAAACTCCTTTCTGGGTTATCTTGGGTATCCATCATAGAGCCCAGATCTCTATTTCCAGCATCATTAGAGCTCCCAAAATTCCTAGATCTAACTTTCTATTTTCTAACAGTTGTTGCCTCAACATTTTCTAGCAGGGACAACACAATTTTCCTTCCAGAAGTCCAACAGTTACACATTCCCTCTTATGGGATCATTTCAGGGTCATTCTAGGCCATCTCCTTGGCTTGAGTTTCTCATATTTTGAGCACTGTTGTACTGGTTTATCCACCTCCATATAATAAAATGGCTATACTATTTGTGTGTATTTAATGGTGTATTCAGATTTATTGTTTAATTTGTTTCAGTTCATATATTGTGTTTTAGTATTACTGCATTCTCCCTTTTGGAATATTATAGTTTACCTTATGTAGTGGGATTAATCAAATCTTCCTCCTTAGCTATTATCTTGTAAATGTTGTCGACATTTGCGTCACATTACTCATGATGAACATGATCTATATAGCGCACTCCTTCGCATAGGTCTAGAGGAAAAATGACCCCCAATTCATTCTTTTCGAACACCATTTGTCTCTTCTTCAAATTGATTATCGCTACAGTATCGAAACAACACACACTCCTTCAATATCTACTACAACGCCAGACAACCTTCTCATAGGGATGATCTTAGTCTGGTTTTCCATCCTCAACTAGATCGACGACCATTTCAACTTTGGGTTTCCCATCCACTACCAAGTTTGATTAGGTAACATGTTGGCATTAGATCCCAAATCTAGGATTACTCGATCCATATCATATTGCCCGATCTATGTAGTTAGAATAATTTCCTTCCCCTTTCCCTTATTATGTCAATGTAAATTGTTTGTTGTGCATTGATCACTTTGTGGTACTTCTTTACCAGCACAGGATTTTAGCAAATCTTGAAGTCCTTCGACAACCTTCTGATTCCTCAACAACTTCATGCAAGTCTGTAAGAATGATCCTAAAAAAATTAGTTAGAATTATTTCTTCTAAGTAGTTACTTTAGGGCTATCCTTATTTGGTATTAAATTCTACATTGGTTGCACTTTAGATGTCGAAGCTCCATGATCCATGAAGCTTCGCTTTTCCTCCACGAATGTTTATTTTTCCTGCTGAATATTGAAGCTAAGGGATTTTTCTGCGGTCTTTCTTATCCATGTATATTCCATCATCTTCTTACCTTCTTCTTTATCATCTCCCATCATGGCTCCACTTCGTGTTACAATATTGATGCATGGTTCATCCTCCCTTGGTTTAACGGTCATCATCTGAATGTTTTGTGTGGGATATTGGTTCTTTTCCTCATACATATTTTCCATAAGGACTGGACATTCTTCTATCATGTGCTCCAAAGCTTTGCAGTACTTACAGGTGGAGGTAGGATTCTAAAAATATTTCATAGTGTCCTGTTTGTCTGTAGTTATAATAGATAGTCTCATCATGCCCTGGACCAGCTCCTTGTCCTCGTCTTCATCCATGGAAATATCCTCGACCAACATGTTGTCCTTGATCCTTGTGCACATATCCTTTAGCTTGCATCATATAAGCATAAACAATGATTATGTTACACCAATTTTTGGTCATCTAACATTGTTACTATTAGATGGATGAAAGTACACCATGTAAGACCAATTCTACCCTAGTAGAATTGCTTTCACTATGAAAAATAACTAAGTAATCCATTTTTGTCTGGGTTTTATACAACAACAAGAGAGAGATTTTAGATTTGAAGGGCCAAGGACATACAAGAACCCATCCCATTGAGGGGGACTGGTAACATCTTTCTATGTTCTCTTCCCAGGTGTCATAATACAAAATTATTCAAAAAATCTTGTCTTGTTCATTGGATGCATGGAGAAACTATTTCTTATTATTTGATGTTTAATGTATTTTACTGCATAGATATGGATTTCTGTAGAATTTATTCCGATCACTAACTGCATATCTAAGGAAATTGGCAGCCATATTTGATGTTAGGGCTGTTTGTTATTCACAGCTAAAGTGAGATTTTTTCGTACGCTTGAGATTAAAATTCATACCAACAACTGGCGACTCCATAAGGGTTTATAATTAAGACCGATGTCGTTTTTGAGATCCTTGCATGACCAACTACTTCAACCCCTATTTTTTTTTTTTTTTGGCTTCAAATTCTTATTTTTTCACTTCTTGATGTTCTTTTTAACCTTTAAAACTCTAAAACAATAAAAATTCTTACTTCCATGTGTTTCTAGTCCTATTGCGCAGGTGACAGGTATCAGTTGCAGCTGAGACAAATTTTTTTTCTGAAATCTGCTCCCGAGACAGCCGTAAGTGCAGGTTGTTTAGTCAATTTAGTGTCCTAAATTTATTACATAAATTATCGATCGAGGTTAGTAATCTTGTGAAGTGCAGTGCATTATATATGCTAGAAGCCTATTTCTTACTTCGTTGTTTTATGTTTTATGTTGTTTTTAGGGGGGTTTTTGTTCCTTGAATTCTAAGAATGGTTAATATAAAAATATGAAAATACTTAAGTGAATATAATGAAGTTTAGAAGGAAGAAAAGGAAGTGTTCCAAAAATAACCTAATTTTCATAAAGAAAACCAAAAACTGAGGGCTAGTTAAGACCTAGTTTAGAAAAATAAAGCATCTATCTAATTTGTTTATTTATCCTAATCCATGGATCTATTTCTAAGACTAAGATTGAGAATTACAATGCCTATCTTAAATGAAAGTGGAAAATGAACAACTAGTGTACCTTTGGTTACTTCAATCATTCAATGATTAGGTATGACCCTATTGAGATGATGTCAAGCAACTATTTTTACTTTTAATCTCCTAATGTTTAAAACAACAAGCAAGAAATGTTATGAAAACTTCTAAGGTATGTTTAGTTACTCACAATTATTCAATTTGTAAAGAGTGATCTTCTTGAGATAATGTTAGGTAACTAATTACACATGTTAAACTAGAGAACTAAGAAAATCTGCAAATGAATAACCAAAAATTGCATTCCATTAATCATTCAACCATCCCTTCTTAATATGTTCAAATCAATTCCTTTTAGAGTGGTTTTTAGGAAGATTATTGTTTGCAATTAAGTGAGGATCTTGAAATTAAAAGCATGTAAGATCTAACTAAAATCAACTAAATGTATAATTGACTTGTCAGCGACACTCAAATGTGAAGTGTTTAACCTCTTGAGATGCCTTCGGAGAAATCAATTAAGCCTTTAGTCCTTAGCAAGCAAATGACAAGAAGCAAGATAAATTCAACTACTGCATATGTGAGATATGCCTTAGCAAGCAAATGACAAGAAGCAAGATAAATTCAACTACTGCATATGTGAGATATTTAACCATTTAATGTAGAATTTAGCATATTGAAAATGGCTTTCATAAATATCAGTTTGATACAGCAATTGAAAACTCTGTTTTAATGAAAATAAAAGGCAGGAACAGTAAAGCTAAACAATTGTGGTGTCTTAGAACTTCAATCCTTATCCCAATGTTGAAAATAGAGTTTTTTATTTCCATGAAATGTTTTGGAAGAGAAAGCCTGTACAATTGAAATTTATCATTAAACTATTTGAAAATTGGAATTGAAGCATAAAAATAAATTACTAAACAGAGTAAAGGAAATCTAACTAGAAAACATAATAAAAACCTCCTTCAGAAGCAGGGGCCCTCTGCTACTGAGTTGGTTCACACCTAGCTTGTCAAAAGTGCAATCAAGCAAGCATTTGGTAACTGAAATTCTTTATTAAAACAAAGTCTAGAAAACAGAGTACCCACTTTAGAAATCTAATTATACTTTTGGTCTTGTACAACCGATATTTAAAGGGAAATTACATAACTGATTATGAGATATACTTGCCACAGGTGGCTAATTCGAATTAGACTTGAAATAGGACTGTTGGACTCTTGATAATTCGAATTTAGACTTGCAATAGGACTGTTGGAGAAAATCAAGAGTCCTACTACTTTTGGATAACATACTTTGACTTCATATTTGACCATGATCTTAGGCTTGCTTTTCTGTCGATCTGGACCGAGTGAGTAGGACAGAATCCATGTAGGCATCATTCTCGAAACACCCATGTGGCCCAATTCCTCAATTGACACCTAGAACTTGCTAAAACATGAGAGTGGCTACAGAACACACAGTTAGCTGTAGAACAGACTTCATTCTGTAGCTATATTACAAAAACATATCCAAATAGCAAGAGCATGAAAATATAATATGGAAATCATTTTAATGCATCCTTAGGAAAAAACATAGCATTTTTCATTGATTGGGGTTTGTGATCTTATGGGAAAGTGATGGAAAGGTGTGATAAAAACTGTCAAAGAGAGGGTAAATCTGAGGTTCAACACAAGTCACACTTTTTGGGCCAAAACTTGTGACCTCAACCTTGAGGACGCATAAAATTGCCTAAAACCTGCGAGCTCTATTGAAAACAGGTAAGAACCTATGACCTGTAATATTTGCGAGAATTTTTCTGTGGTTTTTCTGGGTTTGTCTGGGCTACTGTTCAGGGTTGTCTGACCTCCCTCTCCACCCGTCTTGGACCTGTATTTGCTTAATTTTACTCGTCAAAGTAGGAACCAAGTCCCCTAGGGCTTCAGTATGCTTCCACCTTTTTAGGAGGAGTTTAGATAAAGCAGGTCTTCTAAGATTTCAGTATGTTCATCCATTTTTTAGATCTGAAAATGTACTTTAAGATCCATTTTATATTGGTTATTCATCCATTCAAAAAACCTCTTTTTAGTTTTTTTTGGTCCTCCTTTAGGGCCCCCTCTGTTTCCCTTCAGGTTGTAGCCTTTCGCCACTTTTGGTGTAGCTTTTTTCCCTCTGGTTTTTTGTTGTTTCATGCACCTACTTCTAGCATATATTACCTTTAGATCCCTGTCTCTCCCGAATTTAGATCCATTGGCCAATTTTTATGTTTTGACTAGATTTCGCCCACCCATTGACTAGTTGTTGGGAAGCCCTTCTCCTTGGGTTTAATTTGATGCACCTTTAGCTATTTATTTTCTGTCGTATTCAGTTTCCTTTACTGTCATATTCATATTTATTTACAGTTATATAAAATATTTTTTTCTTTTTTCTTTACACACATCTGGGCTTAATTAAAATTAACACACTTATCACATACATGCACACCCTAACTGAAGAGCGCCTCCTTTACACTACCAGAAAAAGACTAAAACATTGTAATCAATTGATCTTGCACCTCCCTGCCCTTGTTTTGACATTGTAATCATTTGATTCTACACCTCCTTGCCCTTGTTGGTCTCTCTTCCTTTTGGTATCCATGTCTCTTTTCCATCATTGTGCCCCAAGGCATTTATCCCGGAGACTCCTAAGCCTTCATCCTCAGTTTCCGTTAGGAAGACTTACTCCACCGTGTAGGGTGAGAGTTAGTCCTCCGTCGAGTCCCCATTTAGACTCTGCTTCTGGTTCATCGGGTTCCCCTTTTGGTTCTATCCCCGACTCACCTCCTATCACCTTCACCATGTTTGGTTCAGGACCTAACGTGCCCAACCCTAATGCTGGGAATGCTACTAGTGGGGCCACAACATGAACTATTCTGGCTGCTCCCTTGCTCCCTTATATGACGGGTCTCAGTCTTCCCGATTTTAGCCTGTTAATCAATGACCCCTTACACCATGATCCTGGTTGGCCTACTATGCCAACCAAGCTCCCTTCAGACATCCCCAATTTTGAAGGAATTGCTAGAGAGGATCCTACCAACCATGTTTGTTCTTTCCACATGTGGTGTTCGTCTAACTCCATTACCGATGACTCTGTCCGTCTTTGGTTATTCCAACGTACACTTACTGGAGAGGCTTCTAAGTAGTATGTCAACTAGGAAACCTCTTATCATACTAATTTTGTGACCCTTTCCAGTGATTTTCTATCTTACTTCCAGCTTCCCCTTCGTTGTGACACTGGTACCGAACTCTTGACCTCTTTCTGTTAATCGTCTGTGACCTGACTATCTGATAATGTCCAAGAATGATGGAGAAGAAAGAGCCTATGTCGAGCCCCTACCTTCGAAGGCCATGTATGGACTGGTTTCTCAGATCCCTTTTGCCTGCTATTGGCAAAGATGTCGCATCTCATTTTCCTTAGACCGAGGAAGCTGCTCTCTAGATTGCATTAAAATATGACTTGATCTACGCATAGTCTGGTTATGTTTATACTGTCTTACCTGATCTCCCTAGACCCAGTGGTGCAAAAACACTAGGGTAATCCCATGCCGCCGATGGTATCGTTGGATCCATTTCACACCCGTATACTCATCCTCCCATGGGTTATGGTTTCCCTCAGGGAGGGGCCAGCTCCTCCAGCACTTTTCCCCCTCCCGGTAGCATGTATCTAGGATACAGCATGCCTTTGTTTCCCAACCTCTCTATTATCCATATCTACAGCTTAGTGCTCCAGCTCCTCCAGCATTAGCACCTTAGCCTCCCTTTCCTTCTCAACCTCTGCAACAACAACCATCTCCCCCTTAGGGTCAGGTGTATGCACAGTAGAGTGCGACTAATCCTCCTCCTTCCAAAATGAAGAGGAAAGGCAACCAAAATAAATATTCCCAAGGTAATACAGGAAACAATCCCCAAGGGAATTCACCTAACACTGCCAACCAGTAACAAGGCACTCAGCCCAAGGAGGACAAGCCTATTTGCACGAATAAGCCTTGTTCTTATTGTGGTGTCTATGGTCACTACACCCATGATTGTCCTATTTTACCTCAAATGTGTCAGATGTGGGAAGCTCAAGCAACATCCTAAGGACAACAAGCCTCCCCTTCAGTTCCTCCTAATGCTATACCCATACAATCGGTTGTGCTTACCAATCCTTTCCCTCAGCAAGGATACATGGCTGCCAACCCCCTGAAAGTCTGACATCCACTCAACCTCCTCCATCTGGTACCTCTGATTACCAGATCCTCATGATGAACTCTGATCAACCCAATATCGATGACCTCAAGCTTTAGACTTGGTCCCGTCAGTACAACAAGCCCCCCGCTACGTCTGCCATCGAGCCCCCATCTTTAGGTCCCACAAAGCCTCTTTTGACACCCAATGGTCCCTTACAGATCCCTCAGCCTAAGGCAGAGGTTCATACCAGGATCCCCAGGGGGCCATTATGCCGAAACGCTGCTTCCGGTAAAGACACCCACTCCTATAGTATAATAGATGACTTGTCACAATCCCCTACCGCCATGTCAACGCTGGAAGTCCCCTAGTTGTTCCCTTCACAACGAAAATATATACTAACTGCCATGGGCGCTATGGATCCTTCAGATGATCGTTTGATTGTCTTCGATGTTGACCAGTCCGAACATCCTCCCCTTCCTACATCCGTCGCCATCCAAAAACCTGTCAAGATCCGAAATGCCAATGTCTCCCGTTGTATCATTGATGAGGGGACATCCAACTACGTGATGTCCGCTTCTGTTTGGAAGCAGCTCCCTTCACCCGAGTTGGCCCCTTCCACTATCACCCTCCGTTCATGGGATGGCCACTCTTCTCAGCCCATTGGCATGTTTCACAATTGTCCTATTACTCTTGCGGGCAAGACTGTTTGTGTTGACATTGAAGTCATTAATGCCCCCTTAGACTACAAAGTTATATTGGGTCATAGCTACACTTATGTGATGTCTACTGTCCCATCTGCGATTCACCGTAATATGTACTTTCCTCATAATGGAAATATCATCACCATCGACTAGTTGACATATTATGAGCTGAAGTCTCAAACCTCCCCTGAGTCCATTATCTCTTCGGTGGCCAATAAAAAAAATAGTTGAACCTCTAACTAGTGTCTCAACCAGAGTCTATAAATATTCCTCTTTTCTTCGTTCATTCCCTGGTGTCCCCCCTCCTATCTCTGACCCTAGCTTGTTGAATGTTTGCATGATGCAATCGTCTCGGTCCAACCTCAAATGATCTGGGTTGACTAGTCAACCGCCCTGCCCTCCGCAACCTACTCCTAGTACTTTGAATCAACCTTTGGGACCTCCTCCCCAAGGCCCTTCATCTGTAGTTGGTGTCCTTGATCATCTTTTTCCTCTTGGAATGGTTCCCCCTGGCCTTAACCATTTGGGAGATATTTCTCTTGGCCATTACCCCTCCTGTCAGATACCATTTATTGCTCCCCCTTCTGGAATATTTTCGGTACCTGTTATGGCTACCTTGTCTCTTCCTAACATGAACTTAGGGATTCCAGTATGGTACATTGATCCCCCAACCAATACTCCGCCTGGTCAGCCCAAACCTTACACTGCTTTGACACCAGTCCAACTGGTCGCCATGATGCCTCCCTTTGCTTCTGTGCCTCAGCCACCTCAACAAGAACCTACTCTTGTGCGAAAGCATCGGGTGAGGGGTGAAAAGCCCACAAATCGGCACCTAAGGACACAACTGCCCAAACAACACCTGCTCCTCCTAAGCCTCCAAATTGTACACCTCCGTGTGCTTTGTGTGATGTTGTCAGTCATGCGACCCATAACTGTCTTGAATTTCCACGTCTCAAGACCATGGTCAACGAAGCGTTTCCTAAGTCTGATATCCCAGAAGTCCATGTTACTTTACCTGATTCAGCCAAGAAACTCAAGCATTTGCACACAAATCACCCCTATGTTTTGTATGATTTCCATGGCCACTATACTTACCTTTGTCCCCACCTCGAAGAGTATCACCCCTCTTTGGAAGCGGTTCGCCAATTTGAGGCCAAGTGCAACGAGTCCGTCGCTCAATTATGCATTTTGCTTCAGCAGAACCAGAGGAAACATCCACTCCCATTGAAATTCACCCTCCCGATGTCGAGATGAAGGAGCTGTTGGCCATTGTCCACTACCTGTCATCATGTATGAGATCCTCGATGGAAGACCCCCCTGGGAGTTCCCCTTCTGTTTCGTCTGACCTCCCTTTAATGATTTCCCTGGGCTTAAAATCAGTGGATCCTTCATCTACTTGTTTTTCATTCACCCTCCATGATGATGCGCATGTGAACCTTCTTTCTCATGATGACGAGTCAGGTAGCTTCGTTGCACCACGTGGTCTTCCTTCCACCAATCACCCCCTCTTATTTTGTGAAGATGACATTATGGAAGAAATCACCACCCCTGACTTTATCTATCCCCCCTTACATCGAAACCATACATTCGAACCACATAGACCTTGTGGTCATTACATTGACACACAATGTTTTGGTAAGGGGGCACCCATATTTGAGAGACCAAGAGAAGTAATTCTCCACAACCCTCATAGTGAATCTGGTTGTGTCGAATCTAGTACCATCATTCTTGCCCATTTAGAAGAACCTCTAGGGTCCCATATCACTTCAGATCACTCTAGGGATGATCCTCCTCATCATTTCTTCCTCTTACATCAACAACCCAGTCCCCTAGACATTGTCGTTGACCAACCTGTGGGTTTTCTAGGTGAGGACCAGTTCTTTATATCTAAATATACTCTTTTGGATAGTGACACCATGTATGCGAACCCAAAAATATAGTCCATTTGCTGCATATATGTAGTACCAAAAGAGATTGGTAATACTCCATTCACTTTCTCGAACTGCATCTATCCATTCTTCCCACAGAAGATAACCATAACATAAAAAAATAACGAACCACATCATAAAATTGTGTTTATATTCCCCTTTTCTAAGTACATTTGGCATGACCATAACATGCTTCGGGGAACCTATGCCCCTCCACCACAAAATCCCAGTTCTCAGCGAAAAACAACATTGAAACTCATTTCTCTGACAGGTCGCACTTTTCAAGTCATTTCCTGGGACAGGTCCTAGTTTTCTGCCAAGTACCTACTACCCAGGTCTCAGAATAGACACCAAAAAATGTGACCTAGCCTGTTCCTGAGCTCTGGCTGCCTAAACTGAAATTTTGTTCCACTGCATTGAAAGAGTATAGTTAGGCCTCTTACCTGCAATTGACGGATCTTGATTCCAACAGTCGGTTTGTCCGCTACAATCACCACAAGATTTAGGGCCTTTTCTCCTCTCTACATTCACCACAACTACACTAAAAAATGAATCAAATTGGAGGGAAAATGCCTTATTAAAAGAGAAACCCCATATTTTTATTTAACCAGTTGCAACCAAACCGTAGCTCGGTTTGAAAAACTGTCAACACCATTGGAAAGATCTCACCGATCTCTCAAATGGGTATGCTTTTGTTTTTTGTGATCTAATACTTCACACGGACACATTTTTTCCAAGAAGGGTCACTTCACCACTCCTCAAAATTGAATTTCTTCACTTGCAACACTTGTACTTGTGGCACCACTTTGTCTTCATACTTGTCCATGCTTGTGTCGATTTTCGTTGTGAGTAACCATATTGTAGTCATGTTTTTATGGTCCCCGCCGGGCCTATTCTGTGTGGCAACATCATCGAGTCGCCCTTGATTAGAGCATCCGAGTTGAGTCATCATCGCATCCATGTAATCTGTCCCGAGTCCCTTTTTCTCCAGCCACAACCCTCCATCCTTAATTTCTTTGTTCCTCTCTCGTGCTGCACATTTTGGCCTTCAGTCATAGTGCCCCTTATCCCCTCCGGAGTCGAGTCAATAGCTGCCAGGTCATCCATGCCCTTTATGCTCTAACAAGGGAATTCGTCAGCCCGCTACTCAGTACCACCCCATCCCACCATCATCCCCAGTGTTAATTTATCGGTCACTCTACTATTATCTCTCATGCCTTAGTTGACGATTCCTCAATGCCTCACCTATGGTGAACCTCCTTCTATCGACATCAGTTTATTCATTCCAAAAGAAAAGTCTAGAGGGCAGTGTACCTTGGTTCCAACTTCCACTCTTGTTCGGTGCCTTGGATCAGGAAAAGGGCCCCTTTATTGCCCTTTGGCTTGATTGTTTCTTAGTTCCAGCTCCTATGGCATGATCGAGATCCGTATAATCGATGGTTCAGTGATGCAGCAGATTGTACCAGTGATTCCTGTGTGTGTGTGAGATGTTTCAGACCTCATGAGGGGGTGGCCCCTCAGGTAGCCCCCCACATGCCCGGATGACCTTTCTACTACAGCCTTGGATGCAGCTCCATAGATTTGATGGTTCCGACCTCAGCCGCTTGCATGTATCATTCAAATTTTTAGAGGCCTTTCATGTTTTATAGGGCCTCTTTGGTTGTAATTATATCTCATGTACTCATCTATTATTGCATAAGTCCTGGCTATTGTCCCAGGCATAGTATGTATGTGGGATTCATTATCATGTTTTTATCTGGCTCATGTTTATGCCACCATGTACTATGTTAGACTCCTGTATTTCACAGTATCATAAGGTGACTGATTATTTATTAAAATTTTCATACTGAAAATAATATTCTGTGGCTATCATTTATTTTTAGAGAAAGGGAGATCCTGATTGTCAAAAGCATCAAATGAATCATTCTGCCTTATAGTTCAGTGAAAAGGGGAAAAAAATGTTGCTGATAAGGTATAATGGTGATCGAACTTCATTTCTGCCCTCAATTAATTTCATTCACCCTCTTTTCCCCTCATTTTCTCCATATTCTAAAGTTTTAAACCATGAAAAAAAGCCACCCTTCCATTTATACCTTTTCATTCTCATTTTTCCCTAAGTCATTCCCATTTTTCTTCATTACTGGATGCCGAAATCACTTTTCGCATTGGCCAAGTCGCAAATTTATTTTAAAAACCGTCTCATGTAAACCTTTTGAAAGTAATATGTGATTAAAGTGGGACCCATTCACCCCACACTTCGCAGCCCGTAGGCTTCAAGCTATACCTCTCAAAAGACTTTTCCAAAACTTATTTTCCACCGATGCGATGAAAGTGGGATCCGTCATACCTTACTGCACCATCAAAATCAAATGCGAACCTCGTTTTTGCTTTATTTATTGTATTCCACCCCTTTCACACTTTCCCACATTAAGAATGTCACATGGTGAACTTTGCACCATTCATAACTTACTTGTAAGCGCCTGCAACTCTATGTTTTTCTCGATGCGATGCGATCAAAATCACACATCGCAAGTTTCAAAGGATTGTCGTGGGAGATAAATGTTAAAAATGCTAACGTGCGATGTGTGATGTAGTGGGACCCAAGAAAAAATCACAAAGCACAAATATAATGAGACAAGTGCAAAGGTAAAAAGTTAAAAACGGTGACATGTGATGTGCGATGCGGTGGGACCCAAGCGCAAATCGCAAATCGCAAATCTAAGAAGACAAGTGCAAAGAAAAAATGTTAAATTTGCCGATCTGCGATATGAAGTGATGTGGCAGAGTGATGTGGTAGGTGACGTGGCATGGTGATGTGGCTTTGACCCCACAGATCACAGGTGACCCATGATGACATGGCAGATGACGTGGCCCCGACTCGATCGCAATCACAAATTGAAAAACTTAAAAGATAAGTTGCTAAGGTAAAGTGTTAAAATCGTGAAGTACGATATGCGATGCCAGGGTGGGACCCAATTGCAATCGTAAATCGCAAAACTCAAAGGATAAGTACGAAAGGTACATGTTAAGTCTTGTGCCGTGTGAAGTGCGTGGATGCAGTGCAGCTCCAAAATCAAGTTTATTATATTTCAAGTCCGGGCGGATCCACCTTTTCCTCTCCACAACAATTCTGTGTAAAATTCACGCAACTCTCCGCCATCCTTGCTCACCTCCGTGCATCATACGGCCTACAACACTTTTCGGTCCACCCGCATCCATCGACTATTAACCAATGGGTGGTATCCCATACCGAACATCCAACTATGTGTCATGCCCAAGGATATTCCACACCCCCTTCTCTAAACATTGCTTACCACTCTCACCCCCCTCTGGAAATCCCTTTGCGCCATTCACCAAACCGCTGCGCCTTTTGACCATTGCGAGTACTTTCTGCACCACATTTTTTTCCCGCTGTCTGCTTGCAGTCACATCCCTTCTCGTTCAGAAAACCGTTGCCCACCAGGCCCAATTTCAACAAATACACAGAGGTGGATGAATTATACCGGTAGGTCATAGGCACAAGGATTCCCAACAAAAAGGAGTGGAATAGGTTGTGTATGTTCCACGATTGAAAAAGGCATGGTAGATACATCAGCACAACCATCGGGTGATTAGCAGTGTTAGCATCACATCCTCTTTAATGATCCAACAGTGATGCCCCAAAAGAAGAGCCAGATGTCAAATGCCACCCATCGTTGCCTCTTCACAACTATATCAATCGCCTCCAAATCATTTTTTGGATTTATGAAGAGCTGCCTGAGTCTTTGCATTCTTGAAGAGTTACCAGAATTAATTCTATAGGCGGTGTTTTTCAGAGATTTTCTTTATTCGGGCCTTGCATGGCCACACTTGTCTAAATTCAGTTTGTTTGTAATTAATGAAGTTTGCCAAAGTAGATTAGGGAGACCAACTTAGTTGTTAGTTAAATACTTCTCTAATTTTCATTATGAAGGGTTGGATATTGTTAGCCCCTGCATTGTAAGAACTAATATATTAGAGCACTGTAATTTTGGAGCTGGACATCAATAATCAAATACCGTTTATAAGATTCTTGAGCTGTGTCAAAATGTTGATGTGATACTTCTCTATTTTAAATGTTCTCGTTGTTTTCCCTGCTATGCATCTGTTCCTCTAATTATAAATAAGAAAATTTAGATTAATATTTGCTATCGGAGCACCTTAATTCTGTCTCCATTTACAATCTGAATGTTTTATGCTAAAGTTTGATTAAAGAATTCTTAACTACTATTTAGTAACTACTGAACCTCACTCTTTCCTTCACCTCATAATTCATATAGCTCTTAAGATCCATTTAGCACAGTTAGCTTGCCCTGTGATTCTCTTGATGTTGATGTGCCATTCCAACCTTTTGACTCCATAGCCCAATGGAATAGTCCATGTAGCCCTGTTGTCCAACCACCCAATCAATTAAACAAACAACCCTCATTTCTATAACTAGCCTAATATCAACATTCGTAATTATCAAGTTAAATCACAAAACAGAGAGAGCCCTCTCTGGGTCTGGGAAGGTTAGGTCCTTGAGTCCAAAGTGGTTTGATGTTATCCTATGTCATTTTTTCTTGCCAATCTTACAAATTACGGAGGACTAACATACTATATAGTTCAGTCCCTTGCTTACTGGATGCACCATTATTCTTTGTACTTTGTTATCTCAGCGGGCATAGGTATGCCTCCCCCACCTCCGGTCGAACATGTACTCACTCATAAAAGAGACTTGTCGCACCTGTAAGACTCCCCTCTTCAGGGTCTTGTCCTCTCGCACTTTAGTCTACCTTATATTTCTCTCTCTCTAACTCCCCCTTACTCCCCCTTCGGTGTCTAGTGATTGAGTTCTTACAACATACTTCGGTCATACGATTAGCTCCTAACGCTCGTACGTTGGGGGCAATCTGTTACACCAATTTTTGGTCATCTAACCTGTTACTATTAGATGGACCAAAGTACACCATGTAATACCAATTATACCCTAGTAGAATTGCTTTCACTATGAAAAATAAATTAGTAATCCATAATAATTAAGTTGTTTATGGTCTAAATAGGAAACCCCATGAGGAATAATTGAATAAATCATTATTTGTTTGATTTTTCTCAAGGGATAATTAATTAAACCACAGTTTAATTAGTATTCCTGGTCATATTTAACCCAAAACAGGAAAATTAATTAGATAAATCATTATTTATCTTAGTATTTTCTAGGAATAATTATTTGAAATATTATTTAAATAATATTCCTTGTTAATTTGACTAAATAATTTATAAATAATTGAATAAATCACTATTTATTTAATTATTACTCAACCACATTCTTAAAATAATAAATAAATAATTATTTTATTTATTATATACAAATACATGGATTTGACCAAATTCAAATTCCTTTTCCCTCCAACAAAAATAATAAAATATTCCATATAAGTTGGATCTAGATTTGGTTAATAATATTTTAATTATGCACCAATAGCTAGACTAACTCAACATTTTGTTATAAATAGAAGGGTTTTTCCATTCATTCACTACCTTTTTTTGCCTAAATATCACTCTGGATCTATACTTTTGGTCTGACTTTGATCCTCCATCATTATCATATTTTTCCTACTTTTTGCTTGTGAGCTCCGTTTGAGTTCCATTTTTGTCTGGGTTTTCTACACCATCAAGAGAGAGAGATATTAGATCTGAAGCGTCAAGGACATACAATAACCCATCCCACTGAGGGGGACTAGTAACATATTTCTATGTTCCCTTCCCAGGTGTCATAATTAAAAAATTCTTCAAAAATTCTTGTCTTTTTCATTGGATGCATGGAGAAACTCTTACTTATTATTTATTGTTTAATGTTCCCTTCCCTATATCACTTTTCACTTTGCGTAGATCTGACTCCAGACTTAAACCCAAACATTAATATGACTCTATTCATAGTACACCCTTTTCACATAAAATCATTTTAATCCACATCTTCAAAGAATTTAGATACTTACCTCGCAATCCCTTGAAAAATATTCGTTCAGCTTCGCTATAAGATACATATGTGTCTATGGAGAAATCAATGATAAATCCTCCTAGGATACCATCGATCGAAAAATCAAAAAATCTTGAGATATTGTTACTAGTATCCTTGAGTTGTTGTACCAATTCAGGGCTCCACGCAGTAGGCTTGTCATTTTCAAAGAAAGTATTGTTCTTAGTCAATCTTGACACCCACTCATGTATTTCATTAGTAAAAGAAGCGAATAAAATCTTGTGTTGTTCTGCGAAAATATACCTTTGCAACCAAGCTTCAGTCGTTAATCACATATTTTTGTTTTCCCGAGCCGCGAAATCTCGTTCTTATAATCTACCCAATTTTTTATTTCCTTCCTTGATGGATGCCAAATCCAGATGTCCTTCAAATAGATCTCGGTCCCGGAAATGGAACCATTTTTTGGATCGGTTGGGATTGACCCAGGTTCGACTTGTACTTCACACAAACAACACCCTCAGACACTAGCCCTTTCGGCAATGACCTGCAAGCAGATCATAGTATCACCTGAGGTGGCTATGGGTGGTTGCAGAACCAAGTTTTTGCATCCTTGAGGGATTACATGAGGTGGCTTTACTTCACTTTAATGTGATTAACCAATCTTCTAACATGTATATTAATACTGCACTGTATAGCTTAATTAATGACTTCATGACATTCAGATAAACATAAAAATATTACAGAATAAGATAAAATGTGCTATCATCACTTTACATGAACAGATAGAAAGCAAACACAACACATGTAAACATAGAATATGCCTAAAACTTCTTCTTAATGCATATAATTTCTCTGACCTGCACACACAACTGCAGGTGGTCTGTGCACACAACTGCAGGCTCTTCAAGGTCTTTGCACACTTAGCTGTAGAGCCTTCCCTTAAGGCCCAAAATAGACTAAAGACAGAAAATACAATGACATTCGATCATAAACTTTCACAATCATCTATGAATTCGAAAAAGCCTTACATTTCTTTATATATATTTGCATCATTACAAAACCATGTTCCATATACCATGGGATCCGAAAAAACAACTAGGTAAACCCAAAACCCATTACAAAATTTGGGTATTCGACCCACCCTGAAGCCTCTAGACACCGTGCGGTAGATCTAGCTTCACGGTACCACACATTCCACTCCTCAAGATGCAGAGTCTTTGACCAAAAATGGACCAAGTTGGGCTTTGCACAACAAACACGTTACATACATATAATTAAATTAGATCATGAATGAATTTTGTATTAAGTTTGTTATTATGCTCAAGAAGGAATTCATTAACACAATAGCAGTTAAAGGCAAACAAGGTTGTAATTTATTGATAAATATTTATCAGTAAATTGCTAACAAGTTTCATTGAATCCATTAATTAAATTTCGCCTCAATTCTGTCAACACCTATAAATATAGCTTCACATAAATAAATTTAGCATAAAATAAATGAGATTGATACTAGTTCCAGTTATAAGAATTTATATGCTAATTATTAACATAAATAAATCGAAATCAAATTCAAATAATAGAGATAAAAACAATCTTACAAACCATACAATGTTGCAATGAAATTCAAACTTATTATAAGCTCCAAATGATTTGTACAATATTTTTAGTCTTGGTCTCCTTAAAGGATGAGATTTACAAAAGTGCAATGGGATTTTCCTTACAAAAATCAAGATTCTTTAGATCCACATACTTGAGAAAAAATGCCTGGTTATAGTAATGCAATAAGTTTTGTTCTTTGTAAAACTTATTGATTTTCTAAACTCAACAAAAGTGAGCAAAAAAGAATAGTGTATAAGTGTTCTCTCTTTCTATGTCAAATTCAACCTCTTCTCTACAATATTTGTGTATCTCATTCCCCTCATAGTATCTCATATCTGGAACCCCCTTTCCTTCTCTCAGAACTTATTTATAATTACAATTAAAATTCCCAAAAAGGAGAGTTGTTGAAATATCAACTTAGATCCATGATCTTAAAACTGTATATATTCCTCTTCTTTCTCTATTACTTCAATCTATTTACTCCAAATCCTCTATGCCTCATCTCTTCCACCAAATCCCTAAAAAAAAATAAACAAAACGAAAATTAAAACTTATCAAAAATCAAGAGAAAAACTCAAATTCTAAAACTATGAAAACAAATTAACGAATACAAATCCAATTTTACAAAATTAATCCAATGAAATCTATGTTTTCCCTTTCTTTTTATTGTTCCTTGTTGAGATATTTTTGGAAAAATGAATCATCTGAAACCAATTTGCAAAAACAAGGAGCTTCATGCCAATGAAAAATTTCCAAAACATTTTTTTTTTTTTTTAACTGAAACAGATAATTATTTATTTATTGATGAGATTAGGTTGGGCTGGAGCCAAAGAAACCTTCATTACATGGCTTCTTGCTAGTTCCTATTACATTCTGTATCTCTTGTCATGGGATACACGTTTGAATTGGAGCTTCATTGTTTATGCTAAGTTCTCCTTGAGCTAGTAAGCAGCCTTGATTGGCATAATTGTCAGCTTCCTTGTTCGATTCTCTAAGAATGTGGTAGCAATTGAAGATGGTGAACTCTTGAATTGTATTCCGAAGCCTTTGGAGGATATTATTTAGGATAGCGTCATTGAACTTATTTTTCATATGGATTTTTTTGATCAACATTTCAGAGTCTCCGAATGCTTGGATCTCTCTAATTCCTCTTTCTTTGGCGATTTGACAGGCTTTTAATAAACTTAGTATTTCAGCTTGATTGTTGGTTTGCTGTCCTAAGCCCCAGATGTAGGTCTCTTTAAATAATCCATCCTGGGAGTAGATTAGGCCTCCAACACCTGCAATACCGGGGTTTCCTTTATATGCTCTGTCAAAGAAGATCGTCGTTGTTCCTTGCTTCCTCCACCAATTCTAGAATATTTCATCCTTATCTCTTAGTCCCCATTCAGGATTTTGAAGAGGTATTACAGCACTTTGATTTCTATTTAAAAAAGAAGAAGTCGCAAGCCATTTATTTTCCACTGGAAGTAACGTAGATTCATATTTGAGAGGTTGATTGCTCAAGGTTTCAAGGAGAAGACCTTTAGCTTTGGCTGCCACTGTGGTCGGAGTCCAAGATACATTATTAAATATCTGTTCGTTCCTAGCTAGCCACAATTTCTAGCACACATACTTTGGAATGGTGATCCATACCTTGGCCCATAGGGACTTGCTGTTGATGTTAGAAGGATAACGTTCTTTCCATGTTGAGAAGAGATCAACTACAGTCATATTTGAAGGAGTCGCATTGTTCAGTCCATGCAGTATGAGATACCAAACCTTGGTTGCAAAAGGGAATTCTACAAATAGGTGATCGATTGTTTCGGAATGCTGTTTGCATAGAGAACTTCTGTGCGGTCCTGCAAATTTCCTCTTCATGAGGTTGTCTCCTGCCAAATTTTTTTTGTGCATGACTATCCAAGAAAAGAAGTTAATTTTTGGGAGAGCCATCGCATCCCACACCTGCGTCCAGAACCTGGCAGATTGCGCACTCTCACGCTGAGGTTGTAGGGCTTTGAATCCCTTTGCGGAGGTGTAAATACCTAAAGTCCCCCATCCCCATGTGTCTTTGGAATTATGATGCACTAGAGCTGTGTCTTTCAATTCTGCTTTGAGGCTGACTGTCTGTTGATTTAGACGGATCAGAATTTCGTTGAGGCTCCAAGCCTTCCAGTTACCACGATCATCCCATTCCGAGATATCTGAGATTCTTTTTATGCTTCTTTCTTTTAGCAGGGTGCGGATTTCAGTTAACTCTGGATTGTTTGCAATTGGATCTTTCCCCATGATCCTGTCCGTCCAGAGCTTTACACATTTTCCACTCCCAGGAATTAGATAAAGATACTTCAGGAAGAATGGAATGCTTCTTTTGCACAGATCCCACAATTGTGTTCCTCGTTTGCTGGTTACATTCTTCAGATGTCTTAACAACGCTCCTTGCAGGTATTTAAATCTCAGCAATCTGTAGGCTGGATGGTTGGGGTCATTAAACATATGCCATAGGATCTTACAGCCGAGAGCTGTGTTAACGTGCCCAAGGTCTCTGATTTGCAGCCCACTGTCACTGAGCAATCTTTTTACTGTATCCCACTTAACCAGATGGAGTTTACACTGGTTTCCTCTGCCTCCATGCCACAAGAAGTCTCTCAGGAGTTTATTTCGACCAAATAGTGATTGATTTTGGGGCCAACAAGAAGGAGGCTTGGTATATTGGGAGCGAGGAGAGCATTGATTTTATCAATGTGAGCTTGCCTCCATGCGTGAGCCATTGCCCACCCCAGAACTCAATTTTTGACTTAATTTTACTCAGCATTCCCTGTTGGAAATATTGTCATTGATGGCAAAGGAGGTAGCAGATGTAGAGACAGGAACAGTTACAAGGAGACAAAGACAGAAAATGGAGGCAGCAAAGAGGAAATGAATATAAAGGAGAAAGGCAGAGGCGGAGGAAGCAAATACGGAGACAAAGCCGTTATCATAGCAGTAGAAGCAGAGGAAGAGTGACAGAAGCGGCAAAGGCAGAGCCACAGCTGTTATTGCAGAGAAACCGCTGTTATTCCAAGAATATGTATATATATATATATAAATTCCGAGAATCTTTTATACAGCCGGGCGTTACACATAATATAAATTAATTTCCGGACTTTATATTCAAATGCTCTTTATTTGGTTGAAGAAATCGACTTTTGGTCGATGCTGTGTTTTAAATTGTACATTGTAATGACCTCTGCGTCAAAGAAATCGAATCTCACTAACCCATGTATAAGAACCATAATAATGAATGGAGGCGGAACCAAAACAAGGGTTGTATATATGGTAGAACTGTGCGTCAACAGCGATTTCGAATCATAATAATACATTGAAAAGTAAGCAATTTTTTAAACAATAAAGATGGATGGAATCATGAGCGGGGAAGTGGAACCATGACCCGATGAACAGTAACAGTGGTTTGGAGCGAACGGTGGATTTCATCGCACCACTATTATACGGAAGGCAGTATTTTGAGTTTCGCAGCGATTCCATTGATTGATCGACGCGTGTCCCTGGATGAACAGTAAAACCACCATTTAACTTGTGCCATCCCGCATTAACTATCGACCAGAGACGCCGAGCGAAATTGACACGAGCCGTTGATCTGGAAGAGGGCCATCGGACGGTGATCGTGCGTCGGACTTGCCCGGAGTTTAACCAAGGTGCGCGAACGATAGTCCAGATGTGACGCGCCATCGCGCGTTATCTTTCGTGCAAGTTGCCCGTGCGATATCCGTTGGATCGGGAAATGCAATGACAGCCGTCGGATGGGCTCGTGAGTTAACAAAGAATTGGTGGTGCGATGGTGGTGCGTGGTGGTGCGTGGGCAGAGACACCACCTAGTCATGGTTGCGGGGGTTCCATTCTGCCGGCTCAGTACGGTCGGGGTAAAGCTCCGCAGTTAACAATAGCCGTTGATCGTGGGTCAACGCCCGATCAGTAGGTCAAGTGCGGGGGTTCACCACTTGTTAACTTTTGGGCATTTTGTACTCCCGCTAACCGTCGATCTTCAATCTCACGATGATCACACATCAAACCTGCCGTCGCTTTAAACTCTGTGTAGTTAAACCTTGCTGCCCCCTGCAACTTGTTCGGGCAGTTAGAAATTACATTCCAACAATTATCTTTGGACTCCGTTGTAATGGTTCCAATATTAAAGAAAGCGTAATATATGTGTGGATATATTATGTATAATGACTGTATGTGTGAAGTGGTGGAACATGGAATTTGTGAATATGGTTTAATACGCCGAGGGTCAATTATTATGTTGCGTAGAATGGTTGTAAATGCAAAATTAGCGCAAATGTACACATAAGAGATTGTCGGGTTATAACTATAGAGGAGTATTGAATTAATATCGCAATTCTCTGAATTGAGATATTAAAATAACCCAGACTTGTTTATATAAATTGCCAGCGTGGAATTAAAGAGAAGTGTGAGATTGCCCGGAATGGGAAATGATTGGGCATAAAACTTGAATTCAATTATGGAAAAGGAAAAAGAAGAGGAGAGCATGCAGAGATACACAGAGATTACAGGTTTGACAGGAATATGTACAAGAATGAGTTGGACAGGAAAATAAGCACATAAAACAGGGAATATGCAGATGACAGTGAACAAAGAGTATGCAGAACAGGTTCTTAACAGCAGTAGGAAAAGACAAATCCAGTAAAGCCAAAATCCAGAAAAGGAGTTGAGTAAAATTGAAATATGTAATTAAAAATGTGAATGTAAATGTTGTAATTGATTTTTTATTGTTTGTGATGCAAAGGCAAGTATCCTAAGGAAAAGTCAAAATCCCACTATAGCATGAAATTTTGTACATATTTTTATGATTTTAAATTGAGTTGGATAAAGAAATGAGGAGGCAGAAGACCAAGGGGTATGACCATCCATTTCGAATTCCTAGAGGAAAACAAACAGTCATCAAGAAATTTCTATAAGTAATATCAACTTGATATGCAAAAAGAGAGAGGTGTGTAAGAGAGAGAGAAAATATAGAGAATGCAGAATATAGAAGAATAAGGCAGAGAAAATTGACAGAAGAAGAGCAGAAAGAGAAGCTACAGAACAAAGCTGATATCTGAAGTAAATCAACAAACATTCAGTTTGTTAAATTGAGGAATTTGGAGCTTCCCTATCAAGTTGCAGCTTGATAGCTGTCAGTTGTAGCTGACTGAGGTTGAAGCCTCCTGTAGGTTGGTGCCTGCAGAAAATTGAAGGGAGTTGGAGCTTCCTTGCAAGTTGTAGCTTGCAGAATTGAGGTTGGAGCCTCCTGTGGGTTGGTGCCTGCAGAAAAACAGTGGTGAGAGGGAGTTGGAGCTTGCCTTTGCATCACAACAATAATAAGATGTGGTTTTCTCCCTTTATGGGTTTCCACTTATATCTGGTGTCTCTGTGCATGATATTTATGTATTGATCTTATATGTATCATCTGCTTAATACCTGCTGCTCTCATATTAAGTCTACTGCTATATTATACTAACACTTGCTGCTTACATTCTAAGATTCCTCACACATTAAATTGGATATGAAATGAAAGTGTAAATAAGTTTAATAAAAAGTTCTAAAAGATCAGGAATGTGTTTAAACTGATTCACCCCCCCCTCTCAGTTTAACTAAAGGTTCAACAATTGGTATCAGAGCAGGTTCCTTTGTACAAGTCTAACAACTGAAAGGAGATCCTAGGTTCCCAAGATGGCTAGTAAAGAAGGATGCTCAACCAATAAAGCCCCTTTCTTCACTGGTGAAAATTATGCTTTCTGGAAAATCATAATGAGGACATACATAATGTCTCTAGGAATAGAAGTCTGGGCTGCTGTGAAATTAGGATATGCCCCGAAGGCAACTGACACAGAGAAAGAAACAAAACAAGATTTTGTGGCTAACGCAAAAGCCATGAATGCCATCCTAAATGGATTGTGTGAAGCAGAGTTTATTAAAGTAATGCACAAAGACACTGCCAAAGAAATATGGGATACTCTTGAAAACATACATGAGGGAGACAAGAAAGTAAAGACTGCCAAACTTCAAGTCTATAGAGCCCAGTTTGAAAACTTCAAAATGAATGATGATGAAGACATTGCCAGTTTCTTCTTAAAAGCTGCAGAAATTATTAACAATATGAAATCTCTAGGAGAAAAAATGCTAGAAAGTATAATTGTGTAAAAGATTCTAAGATCTCTTCCATCCAGGTTTAATCCAAAGGTGTCTTCAATAGAAGAAACATCTGATTGGGAGACCTTGACCATGAACTAGCTACTTGGAAATCTAACAGCCTATGAAATGAGGCTCCCACAGAAGAAGCCAAGTACGAGGGAAGCAGCCTTTAAAACAGAAAAGAAGAAAGAAGAAGAGGGAGACATATGCTCCTGCTCGGATGAAGAAGAGGCAAAGTTTGTCAAGAAATTGGATAGAGGCTCAGGTAAATACAAAGGTAAACTCCCCTTCAAATGCTTTAACTGTGGAAGAGTGGGACACTATGTTGCTAAGTGTCCTCACAAGAAAGTAAGGAATCAGGCTCAAGAGTCAGAGAAAAATAAATCAAAGAACTGGCAGAAAGGAAAGAAGTTCAGCAGAAAATCCTTCTATGCTCAACAAGACAGCAGTACATCTGAAGATTCAGATGAACCCTCAAGTGAAGAAGGAACCTCCGAATTTTTAATGATGGCCATAGAAGATCTTGAAGGACTCTTACTAGAAGAAGAAGAAGAAAGGGAAGTCGACCTTGAGGGGGAGCTAAGAAGTGCTCTGGAGGAGATTGACAGAATCAAACTGAAGTGCAGAAAACAAAAGGACATTCTTCTTAAGTATGTAAGAGAAGAACAAAACTCAGAAGTTTTCATACAGCTAAAGGTAGAGCTTGAATAAGCCAAGAAGATAGAAGACATGTTACTTCAGCAAATCAAGGATAAAACCCGAGAACAAGAGAAACTCGAAGAAGAAGTAGTATGTCTCAGGAAGAAACTAGAAAATGCTCAAAGGACAGTGCTTATAAACTCTTCTCAAACAAGCTCTAGTAAGTTGAATGAAATTCTGGTTACTCAAAGATCCCCAATGATAAAAACAGGAATAGGCTATGAAGGAGAATCGAGTAAAGGCAAAGAAAAGGAAAACAAAAATATTATTTTTGTAAAAGCAAAGAAGAATGATAAAGTAGATCAAACAATTCCTACAAAAGAAGAAATCAGCAATAAGGAAGACAGAGATCAGAAGAAACCACTAGTAGCAAAGAATGTAATAAATACTAAGACCCCTGAATATGTAAAATTTGGAAACCATCAAAGAAGATTCTTCCCTCCAATGAAGAATGCCACCTGTTATGTCTGCCACAAGTTGGGACACATTGCTGCATATTGTCATGCAAGAAGGAGTAATTCAAACCAGCAAAAGATGCAAACATTGAAGAGACTGGCTCAAGCAAACAAATGGAAGAGACAACCTTACATCAGGTATGCAAATAGCTCTTGTGATTACTGCTTTTATTGTAAGGAATTTGGTCATAAAATCATTGAGTGTAGAAAGTATGGACAAAGATTGATGTTTAACACCTCAAGGAGGTTTATGATTCAAAGAAATTTTTTTCATACTCATAACTCTACAAAAACTATGATCAAATGTTGTGTATGCAATCAAGTTGGACATATACCTTCCAAATGTCCTCTAAGAAAATGTAGTCCATCATCCCACAAAAGATACCAAACAAAAGGGTGCTTCCAGTGGATAAAGAAGGAGAATAAATGTGACCTGGCCCTAACTTCTCAAGACCTGAAAAGCCAGTGGTACCTGGACAGTGGCTGCTCAAAACATATGACTGGAGACAAAAGCAAGTTTATAACTCTTGATGAAAAGAAATATGGCAATGTTACTTTTGGCAATGATAAATCAGGTAAGATCAAGGGAAAAGGCTCAGTCAGCATAGATAATGGAAGAGGAAAGGCCCAAGATGTACTATTTGTAGATGGGTTGAAAGCAAATTTACTGAGTGTCAGTCAGATGTGTGACAAAGGCTGTGAAGTTCTCTTTAGAGCACAAGATTGTGAAGTCAGATCAAGCACAACAAGAAAGACTCTGCTCAAAGGTGTTCGAACAGAGAGTAATGTTTACATAGTAAAAGAGGAGGATGAAGCCTGCCATCTTAGCAAACTTGAGGAGTCATGGTTATGGCATAGGAGATTGGGACATCTCAGTTTCGACCATATCATCAGACTGAGCAAGAAGAAAGTTGTCAGAGATATGCCAGAAATAAAAAGGCCTTCAAATACCATATGCAAATCTTGTCAATTGGGGAAACAAAATCGCACATCCTTTAGATCTAAAGATGAGCTATCAATAAGAAGACCACTCCAACTTGTGCACATGGACCTGTGTGGACCTCCTAGAACTAAGACACCAAGTGGAGAATCCTACTTCATGCTGATAATAGATGATTTCTCCAGAATGACATTGGTTGCTTTTCTCAAGAACAAATCAAAAGCACTAGAAAAGTTTAAGACATTCAAAGCATTAGCAGAAAATCAAACTGGATGCAAGCTAAAATGTATTGGATCAGATAGAGGAGGAGAATTGACTGATTATGACTTTGTAGACCTATGCAATGAACATGGCATAAAACAACAATTTACTATTGCAGGGACACCTCAGTAGAATGGAGTAGCAGAGAGACAAAACAGATATGTTCAACAAATTGCCAGAGCCATGATGCAAGAGAATAATATTGCTCAAACCTTTTGGGCAGAAGCTGTACACACAGTAGTACATATTCTAAACAAAGCTCATTTAAGACCTAACAGTGACAAGACATCTTATGAGCTATGGCATGGTAAACCTGCATCAATCAAGAACTTTAGAGTCTTTGGCAGCAAGTGCTACATAAAGAATAATGATGAAAATCTGGGGAAGTTTGATGCAAGAGGAGATGAAGGAATACTCTTAGGATATGCATCCAAGAGTAAAGATACAGATGCTACAACAAGACTCTTCAAAAAATTGTAGAAAGTATTGATGTAAGATTTGATGAAGAACTTCCAAACAAGACAAGAGATATAGATTGCAGCAGCCATCCTAAAAATCATGAAGAAGAGGACCAAGATGATGAAGAAACAAGCAAAACATCAGAAAATGCTGATCTGAACTCAAAAACCCCCTCAAGATACACTCAAAAGAACCATCCAGAAGATCAAATCATAGGAGACAAGAGTGTAGGAGTGCAAACAAGAAGGCAACTAACTGAACAGATAGAAGAGGTATACATAGCAATGTTATCACAAATAGAGCCAAAGCAGTTTGAAGAAGCTAGCAAGGACAAGTATTGGGTAAAAGCAATGAATGAAGAATTGGACCAAATTGAGAAGAACAATACCTGGTAACTAGTTCCTAGACCAATTGAGAAGAATATCATTGGTTCAAAATGGGTATTCAAAAACAAAATGAATGAGCTAGGACAAGTAATCAGGACTAAAGCCAGGCTGGTCTGCAAAGGATACTCACAAATTGAAGGACTTGATTATGAAGAAACATTTGGCCCTGTAGCCAGAATGGAAGCTATCAGAATGTTCCTGGCATTTGCATGCTACCAAGACTTCAAGGTATATCAAATGGATGTAAAGTCTGCTTTTCTTAATGGAGATCTAGAAGAAGAAGTGTACATGGAACAACCAAAAGGTTT
Organism: Pinus albicaulis; assembly: GCA_034641835.2. Classification (NCBI taxonomy): domain Eukaryota; kingdom Viridiplantae; phylum Streptophyta; class Pinopsida; order Pinales; family Pinaceae; genus Pinus; species Pinus albicaulis. The sequence goes on from CM076582.1 coordinate 1,218,870,106, forward strand.
CTCATTGACAGACAAAGAAGACTATGTATGCAGACTGAAGAAGGACCTATATGGACTGAAACAGGCTCCTCGTGATTGGTACTCAAGACTAGATAAATATTTGCAAAAACAGGGTTTTAAGAGCGGTGGAGTAGACAACAATCTATACATAAAAGCCCATGAAAATGAACTCCTGATTGTTGTAGTGTATGTTGATGACATTATGTTTGGAAGCAACAAAGATGAACTAGAAAAAGGGTTTGCTGATGAGATGAAAACAGAGTTTGAAATGTCTATGATTGGTGAGCTCAGTTTCTACTTGGGACTGCAAATTCAACAAAAGAACACAGGCACCTTCATCTCTCAAGAAAAATACTTAAAAGAAATGCTGAAAAAATTCAAAATGGAGGACTGCAAACCTGTGACAACACCCATGATCATGGGATGCAAGCTGTGTGCTGATGATGGGACTGCAGATGTAGATCAAAAAATCTACAGATCCATGATAGGAAGCCTGTTGTATTTGACAGCATCAAGACCAGACATCATGCTAGCAGTAGGACTAGTGGAAAGATATCAAGCAACACCTAAACAAAACCATCTTCTGGAAGTAAAAAGAATACTTAGATATCTACAAGGAACAACACAGTATGGACTTTGGTATCCTAAAGGCAAAAGCTTCACTTTAACAGCATACATAGATGCAGATTGGGCTAGTTGTGTTGATGACAGGAAAAGTACAAGTGGAGGTGCTTTCTATCTAAGAGAAAGTCTGGTGGCATGGTTAAGCAAGAAACAAACATCCATCTCTCTGTCTACAGCTGAAGCAGAATATATAGCAGTAGTAGCATGTTGTACACAAGTCATGTGGATGAAGCAAACTCTTCAAGACATGAAGGTAAGCATTAATGAACCTATCTCAATCAAATGTGATAATACAAGTGCTATAAGTATATCTAAAAATCCTGTACTTCACTCAAAAACTAAACATATTCCAATCAAGTATCATTTCCTTCAAGAACAAGTGGCTTAAAAGACAGTAAAGCTGGAATATGTACCAACGAAAGAACAGACAACAGATATATTTACCAAACCTCTTGCTAGAGAACCATTTCAATATTTGAGAGATAAACTAGGGGTAGTATCTGCAGATGCTACTCTCTGATATAAAGAGAAAACACAATTTCAGGGGGAGAACAAAAACGAAAATATCATTCTAGGAGGAGAACAATCAGCAAGGAAAGCATGAATTAGGTCCTCAGGATCAAAGGATTAAGGCAAAAGAACACCAAGTTATTATCCTAAAGTTATCTGCATTATTCCAGCATCAAAAGGTCAATTACAGAGCAAAAGGATCAGTATTGTGCTCTGAAACATTATATTAAGAATCTGAAACATAAAAGACGAGTAGTGATTATACATCTCTGACTACATAAAGCTGATACAATGTATTCTATGAAGTATCATTATTCTCACTTTTAGCTCTATACAAGTGAAAGAACTGTATCAATTTACAGTGTATACTCAAAGTGTTCTCTCAACAAGTCTTATACATCACTATGGAGCAGCATGGTACAAAGTCAGCAGAAGAGGGCCTAAACATAACTCAAAGAGAGGAAACGCAAAAAGCAACCCTTTGCCATTGATGTCAAAGGGGGAGGAAGAGCAAGCAACAGGAGAAAGAGTAGGCAAACAGAGAAAATGTATTGCCATCAATGCCAAAGGGGGAGACTGTTGGAAATATTGTCATTGATGGCAAAGGAGGTAGCAGATGCAGAGACAGGAACAGTTACAAGGAGACAAAGACAGACAATGGAGGCAGCAAAGAGGAAATGAATATAAAGGAGAAAGGCAGAGGTGGAGGAAGCAAATACGAAGACAGAGCCGTTATCACAGCAGTCGAAGCAGAGGCAGAGTGACAGAAGCGGCAGAGGCAGAGCCACAGCTGTTATTGCAGAGAAACCGCTGTTATTCCAAGAATATGTATATATATATATAAATTCCGAGAATATTTTATACAGCCGGGCGTTACACATAATATAAATTAATTTTCGGACTTTATATTCAAATGCTCTTTATTTAGTTGAAGAACTCGACTTCTGGTTGATGCTATGTTTTAAATTGTACATTGTAGTGAGCTCTGCGTCAAAGAAATCGAATCTCACTAACCCATGTATAAGAACCATAATCATGAATGGAGGCGGAACCAAAACAAGGGTTGTATATATGGTAGAACTGTGCGTCAACAGCGATTTCGAATCATAATAATACATTGAAAAGTAAGCAATTTTTTAAATAATAAATACGGATGGAACCATGAGCGGGGAAGTGGAACCATGACCCGATGAACAGTAACAGTGGTTTGGAGTGAACGGTGGATTTCATCGCACCACTATTATACGGAAGGCGGTATTTTTGAGTTTCGCAGCGATTCCATTGATTGATCGACGCGTGTCCCTGGATGAACAGTAAAACCACTGTTTAACTTGCGCCACCACGCATTAACTATCGACCAGAGACGCCGAGCGAACTTGACACAAGCCGTTGATCTGGAAGAGGGCCATCGGACGGTGATCGTGCATCAGAATTGCCCGGAGTTTAACCAAGGTGCGCGAACTATAGTCCAGATGTGATGTGCCATCGCGCGTTATCTTTCGCGCAAGTTGCCCGTGCGATATCCGTTGGATCGGGCAATGCAATGACAGCCGTCGGATGGGCGCGTGAGTTAACAAAGAATTGGTGGTGCGATGGTGGTGCGCGGTGGTGCGTGGGCGGAGACACCACATAGTGGTGGTTGCGGGGGTTCCATTTTGTCGGCTCAGTATGGTCGGGGTAAAGCTCCTCAGTTAACAATAGTCATTGATCGTGGGTCAACGCCCGATCAGAAGGTCAAGTGCGGGGGTTCACCACTTGTTAACTTCCGGGCGTTTTGTACTCCTGCTAACTGTCGATCTTCAATCTCACGGTGATCACACATCAAACCTAACGCCGCTTTAAACTCTGTGTAGTTAAACCTTGCTGCCGCCTGCAACTTGTTCGGGCAGTTGGAAATTACATTCCAACAATTATCTTTGGACTCCGTTGTAATGGTTCCAATATTAAAGAAAGCGTAATATATGTGTGGATATATTATGTATAATGACTGTATATGTGAAGTGGCGGAACATGGAATTTGCGAATATGGTTTAATACGCCGAGGGTCAATTATTATGTTGCGTAGAATGGTTGTAAATGCATAATTAGTGCATATGTACACATAAGAGATTGTCGGGTTATAACTATAGAGGAGTATTGAATTAATATCACAATTCTCTGAATTGAGATATTAAAATAACCCAGACTTGTTTATATAAATTGCCAATGTGGAATTAAAGAGAAGTGTGAGATTGCCCGGATTGGGAAATGATTGGGCATAAAACTTGAATGCAATTATGAAAAAGGAAAAAGAAGAGGAGAGCATGCAGAGATACACAGAGATTACGGGTTTGACAGGAATATGTACAGGAATGAGTTGGACAGGAGAATAAGCACAAAAAACAGGGAATATGCAGATGACAGTGAACAAAGAGTATGCAGAATAGGTCCTTAACAGCAGCAGGAAAAGACAAATCCAGAAAAGGAGCAGAGTAAAATTGAAATATGTAATTAAAAAATGTGATTGTAAATGTTGTAATTAATTTTTTATTGTTTGTGATGCAAAGGCAAGTATCCTAAGGAAAAGTCAAAATCCCATTGTAGCATGAAATTTTGTACATATTTTTATGATTTTAAATTGAGTTGGATAAAGAAATGAGGAGGCAGAAGACCAAGGGGTATGACCATCCATTTCGAATTCCTAGAGGAAAACAAACAGTCATCAAGAAATTCCTATAAGTAATATCAAATTGATATGCAAAAAATAGAGGTGTGAGAGAGAGAGAAAATATAGAGAATGCAGAGTATAGAAGAATAAAGCAGAGAAGATTAAGAGAAGAAGAGCAGAAAGAGAAGCTACAGAACAGAGCTGATATCTGAAGTAAATCAGCAAACATTCAATTTGATAAATTGAGGAAGTTGGAGCTTCCCTATCAAGTTGCAGCTTGATAGCTGTCAGTTGTAGCTGACTGAGGTTGGAGCCTCCTGTAGGTTGGTGCCTGCAGAAAATTGAAGGGAGTTGGTGCTTCCTTGCAAGTTGTAGCTTGAAAAATTGAGGTTGGAGCCTCCTGTAGGTTGGTGCCTGCAGAAAAACAGTGGTGAGAGGGAGTTGGAGCTTGCCTTTGCATCACAACAATAATAAGATGTGGTTTTATCCCTTTATGGGTTTCCACTTATATCTGGTGTCTCTGTGCATGATATTTATGTATTGATCTGATACGTATCATCTACTTAATACCTGCTGCTCTCATATTAAGTCTACTGCTATATTATACTAACATTTGCTGCTTACATTCTAAGATTCCTCACACATTAAATTGGATATGAAATGAAAGTGTAAATAAGTTTAATAAAAAGTTATAAAAGATCAGGAATGTGTTAAACTGATTCACCTCCCCGCCCCTCTCAGTTTAACTAAAGGTTCAACATTCCCTCCCACAGCGAGCACCTGTTTATGCCCAGGGTTAGTGGCAGCGCAAGATAATTTATTTTATCCCACTTGGAGTATCCTTTGAACCCCAGTATGCAAGCAAATTTCTGGATATCTGACTCTTCAACATTCCAACTGTAGACCACACTCTTTCTTTCATTTATCAAGGCCCCTGAGACTTTGCAATATGCTTGTAGGGAGGACTTATAAGCAGAGGCTATTATGCAAGATGCCCCACCCAGCATGAGTGAATCATCGGTGAAAAGAGCATGATTGATAGGTTCCAGCTCTTTCATTATTCGCAGTCCAGGAGCATTCCCTTTTGCTTTGTCCAGCTTAAGTTTTCTGCTTAATGTATCTGCCAGGAGAATATATAGAAAGGGAGAGAGGGGCCATCCTTGCCTTAGACCTCTCAGGGCTTGAAAGAAGATGGATGGCCTCCCATTTACCAAGGGGGCTATCCAAGGCCTACTGGTACATGCTTTTATCAAATCTACAAACTCTTGCAAGAATCCAAAAGACCGAAGAACTTTATAAAGGAATGACAAGTTGACTCTATCAAATGCATTGGCCATATCCAGCTTAACCAACATTCCCTTCTCTTTTCTTAAGCTGCTAGAGTGCATAGTTTCCTGAACTTGAATAATATATGTCTTCCTTTGACGAAACTCCTTGTGAGGGAGATATGAGATTGCCTAGAAGGGGCTTCATTCTGTTGGTGAGAATTTTTGCTATTATCTTGTATGAAGCATTACATAAAGAGATAGGCCTAAACCTTTTAAAAGTTCCAGGGTTGGTTTCTTTTGGGATTAATGCTAGGAAGGTTGAGTTTGTGCTTCCATTTTTTCTTTTTGCAGAAAGCCTCTGATCATTCTGACTAAATATGATTTTATAATATCCCAGCCTATCCTATAAAAGTGAATTGAGAATCCATCTGGACCAGGTGCTTTGTCAGGTTCCATGGCCCAGATTACTTTGCTGATATCTTCATCGGTGACCTACTTCAAAAGAGCTATATTGTCCTCCTTAGTTACCAAGGATGGGATGTTGTTAAGAAACTCTTCATTTTATTCTTCACTGCCTTCTTTCCCTTTGCTATATAGGTTCTGGAAATGAAAGACTGCAACTGCTTTAATTTGATCTATACCTTTGCAGAGCATCCCATTAGAGATTGAAATCTTAGAGATGTGATTTCGGGAAAGGTGGGCTCTAAATTGCCGATGGAAGTAAGAGGTATTCCTATCCCCAGATTCCAACCATAGGCTGTGGGACTTTAGTCTCTAGTAGTCTTCTTCTATCCTAAAGGAGCGAAAGGTTTTGCATTAGACAACCTGCTCTTTGTCCAGTTCAGCTACTGTTATGTCTTTAGAGTCCATTTCTCTTTGCAGATTTCCCAAATGCTGCACTACTTCCTTTCTTTGACTGCTGGGAGTGCATGTGGGGATCTTACTCCATTATTTTAGGGCCTTCTTGGTTATCTTTAACCTTTGTTCCCATACATAGCTGGGGGGGCCTATGACTGGGGATGACCAAGCCTTCCGGACTGTCTCAAGGAATCTGCTTCTTCTACTCCAAAGCGGGCTGAATCTGAATGGAATTGGGCCTAGCTTTCTTCCTCCTCCATCAAGAGAAGGATGGGTTTATGATTAGAGTTTAGTTTTGGAAGGATATCTGAGGAGATGATCCTTCTTTCCAATAGTAGGGTGCTATGTACTAGGAATCTGTCGAGTCTTGCCGAGATGTGGTCTACACCTGTCCTATTATTTGTCCAAGTATATAACCCTTTCTTTGGTTTGATATCCAACAACTCCCATTGAAGTATTATGTCTTCTACCACATGTAACATTTGATCCCTGCTACTTCTGCCACCTCTTTTTTCTTTTTCTTTCATCACTATGTTGAGATCTCCGACTATGATTATGTTGTTTGGTGAATGGAGTTCCAGAAATTCATTTAGAGATTTCCAACAAATTTTCTTGTTTGCATAGATTACCGGAACATATAGATTGAATAGGGTGATAGTTAACTTACTTGCTATGTGCTTCAGCTTAGTGAAGATCCAGTGCTGATTGCTGTATGAGTTAACTAGCTTGAATTGATCCTCCTTCCACAAGGTGGCTATTCCTCCTGTGGAACCCCTTGCGCTTACTGTTTTCCCTGCGTTCTTTTGCCATTTCTTTTTGCTGATTTCTAGAAGGGTATCCCATTTGATTTTTGTCTCTTGGAGCAAGAGGATATCTGCTAGTTCCATTTTCATAAGGTCTTTAACTGCTTCGAATGATGGATTCCCCAACCCTCTACAGTTCCAAGAGACAATTCTCATTACTTACTATTGGGGGTGGTGTTAACTCCTCCTTTTGGAGGCCTTGTTCATGTGCTTCTTCCGACTGACATTTCTATTGTGGGCTGGCTTCCTTGAGTTTTTTGTCTCTCATCCTCTTCCTCTCTCACTTCTCTGCGCGACTTCCTTCCTACTCTTTTAGCAGGCCTTTCCAGGATCTCATCCTATGAGGAGTTGAGTGGATCTATGATTTTCTTCCTAGCTATATCTGCATATGAAGGAGAAGGGGTAATTTCTGGAGTTTCTGCTGGATGCCTTTCTACCTCCTTGCTTTTTCCACTGGGGGAAGACTGCTCTTGATCCCTACTATCATTATTTGGCCCTTCTGCTTCTACTACCTTGTTGGGATCTATGATTTGAATACCTGCTGTTGCTGTGGGTTGGAGATCCCAGATCCAGGAGCCTGGGCATCTGACGGAGCTTTGTTTTCTTTTGCATTACCTTTGCCTCGAGGTTTTTTTGGTCCTGCTTTCTGCACTTTGGTCCATTGATCCGCTTTTGTGTTTTCTTGTTCCTCTGTGGTCTTTTTCTTACAATATCTTGCAAAATGGCCGTATCCATGGAAGTACCGGCATTTGAAAGGTAGCTGCTCATAGTCTAGCTCCTGGATGTGCATCCAGTCTGCAATAGTTAGTTTTATTGCTTCAGGAAGTCCTACTTCCAGATCTACCTCCATGCAGATCCATGCACAGGAACACTGATCTTTCCTCACTGCTTGATCTATGTACTTTCCTAGCGAGTTGCCTATGGTTTGCAGTGATTTTTGGTTCCAGCAATGCAAAGGAAGATGTGGAAGGCGGACCCAAACTGGGACGGTCGACGGCACATCTTGGGCAGGGTCGAAGTCAGGGGTCCATTTGTTCAGGTACAACCCTTGAGGCCCCATAAAATATGGGCCATTCCTGAAGATGAGATTTTTATCTTCTGCACTTTCAAAAATGAATATGAAGAAGCCTTTCCCAACGAAATGGCTTTTGATCCCTTCGGAGATTAGCGGGGACCATTTCCTCTGTACCCATTCCTCTATTGCTTTGGGGGAGGGCCAGAGGCCTATAAATTGACTGATAAGCCCTCTGTCTGCAAGATTGAGAGCAGATCTACAGGTTTCTTCGATTGGCAGCTCGACTGAAGGCATGCAATCGATTTTTTTAACAAATTTCTGTTGCATCTCTGTCAACGGTCTCTTATTTGCTCCTGCAACGAGTTTTCTGAAGGCCACAAGGTCTGGCAGGGGGGGAGTGGCCTCAACACCCCCACCCGAATCCATGGTTGTTTGCACAGAGGCCTCGATCTACTGGGCGGTGCTAGGTCACGGCTCATGCATCAGAGCTCGTGTTCGGAACCAGAGTAATTTTAATACTATAACAAAATTGCAGTAAAAAAAAAAAATTCCCAAAACAAATTTAAGAAACTAGTTTTGTTGCAAATTTGGATTTGTTATTTCTGCTATTTCTTTTGGAGTGGTTAATGACCAAATATGGTCATGCAACCACTTCAAAATCATTCTTCATGAAGTAATATTTTCAACGAGCTCTCATTTACTCAATTTCATTAAGCAAAACTCAATATATCAACTTCCAAATTTTAAATTCCAAAATTAATTGCTTCCTCAAAACATAACAACTCGACACTACTTTAATAAAATTATATTTTATTAAAATTTTAAACTTTAAATAAATTTAAAGTTTTAAAAAATAACAACAAAAAATTATATAGTATTTAAAATAAATAAAAATAAATTAAAACAAAACTAATATTATAAAATAAAAATAAAAGAAATGAAAGTTAAAAAACACATAAGCGATAATGGAGTCATGGGCTCATATATGTTTGAGAAGGAAGAAGACATGGGAGGAGGGGAGCCCACGTGGAGAGTGGTCCCCTCCATACCTTATGTGATAAATAATAACCTCCTCATAAAACACAATATGAAACTCTCTTACGTGTTGCATATTCATTGATTTTCCATGTCATCCCGGGTCTCCATCCCCGTGAGAAATGGAAGGAGCACAATATGAAACCTCGAGGGTCGACGAACCAAGAAATATCCTTTTTTGTTTTGTTTTATTTTTAATATATTTATATTATATCATATTTACAATATAATTTTTAATATATAGTTTTTTATTTTATATATATATATATAAATCAAGTGGTTTTGTTTATAAAAAAATATTTAATAAAAGTTAAATTAATAATTATTTTATTTAATAGAAATTAAGTAAATATTAAAAAATGATATTTTTTGGGGAGACAATAGCGAGAGGGGTTATATTCAATCTCAAAGGAGAAATAATGACAAAATTCGCTTAGGGTCTAGGAAGTACTACAAACAATCAAGCGAAAGCTCTTACACTATGGAAGGGTCTCAATATAGCATTGTCCTATGGGATTCGACAACTTGATATAATTGGGGATTCACAGGCAACAATTCAAAATTTTTATTTTTCAAAGAACCCCTTGGGGGAAGTCCAACTCCCTCTAGATGAAATAATTATAATGCAATTAAATAATTTGAGACAACCAATCTATTCCATTGTTGGGAAAAATACTGAGAATCCAGGGTGGGGGAGAGGGTGGTAAATCAATATTTTAATTCAGTTTAAAAATTTTCATTTCATATTCTGATTTTGGTACGCTACTGTCATTCAGGAAACCCACGTATGTACGTGACTGTGGTAAATGCAAACCATGTATATCCAGTTAACTAATTTATCATTTATGTCATATTTAATTATTCACCCTTAAACATCACATCATTACTTCATTATCTATTCATTAAGCATAAACCATGAGCATTAAAGATCAGATAAGTCATAAACACACAATAAACATATCAACACACATGAACACCAATATTTTAGGTGGAAACCCGATGTGGGAGAAAACCACTACTGCCATCGTCTATGCCTTCTTATTTTATTATAAAGTAAAACATCTTACAATATTGTATTGGTGCAAAATCTTACTAGCACACATGCACCCACCCACAGAAGGCTACAAACTTCTCTCGTTTTCTAGCACCCACTGGAAAGGAGCTCGAACCCCTGATCTTGTTTACTAGCTCCTATCGGAAGGGAGCCCCTACCCCATGCATAAATTTTACAACTACCACTGGAAGGAAGCTCTGACTCCCTTACCGAAGGCTCCAACCCTCAACACCTCTTGTGGACCACATTTCATAATATTTCATACTGGATCCACCTAAATAAAAAAATCAAACCTGTAGGCCACTTTTCATCATATTTCAAGATAGACCCACTTCCATCATGAAGCCCAATATGAAGTAACAACTTTGGAACCAAATACTAAATAAAATAACCCAATCACTGAACCAAGAAAATCAATCACTGAATCTAAATCAACCATTACAACTAGATCAAACAATTCCATATCAGAGCATACCAATGCACAATCATTCATCAATATATCAACCCATACACTATTCATCATCACTAAACCATAATGTTGTTATTGCAAACCCTGATAATACATACATTAGAATGTATACTCTATTGTTTTGAAACACACCCGAGTATATATGCATTTCCTCTATACCATATTTGCTTAAAAATATGATCCATATTTATGCAGGAACGCAACAGAATAAACATATAACCATAAATACAGAGATGCAGCGGAAATAACACTTCATTTCATTAATATCAAAGAACTGAAATTTGCTTACAGACAGAATGGAAATAAAACTAACTAGGGCGCTGGTAGCTATCTCTAAGAAGAGATGTGGTGGCTACAGGCCTCTGAACTGAGTTACAATGAGGCTCGAGGGCCTATTTATTATTTAGAAGCAATGGGAAATCCTAAACAGCCAAAACCCTAACCCTAGGAGATGAAGCGCCAAAACTATGGGCCCCGTTTGGGTAAATTGGTGTTTCAACTTCCCAGGGGCGTAACTTTGGCATACGATCTCCGTTTGACACGTACCATACCTCGTTAGAAAGATCTATTCGAGGACTACAAATTTGGAACGGGCAACATCGGTCCATGGACCCATGTTGCCCTCCGTTTTCCCAAAAAACGTCGTTTAGGGCCTCAAAACGGCTCCGGAAGTTTAGGACCCGAAAAACTGCTAAAAATAGTAAACTGTGCCGAAACTGAAAAACTGAAATAGACAATGGTGGAGCCCCGAGTGGAATAGGCGGGTGACCACCAATATCCACCTGGATCATTCCTCCCCCCTTAGGAAGCAATGGTCCCCATTGCGTTAAGTTCCTCCATGAGATGAGGAAATTTCTGCTGAACTTGGTCCCTGGTGAACCACTTTCCTTGGTGCAGGAGTTGGCCAGCTTTGACAACCCGATATAGTTGGATCTTCTGCTGGCGAGTGTTATTGATTTGCATGTCCATGATGCAATCTGTGGGCACCTCTTATCCTTAAGTCTGGGTTGCTCATTGGTGTAGATTGTTACGCAATGTCAGGGTGTCCGGTAGAGGTGGGAAGTAAGGACGAGAAGCGATCCACATTGAAGATTGGGTGCGGACCAGGGAATGGTGGAATGCGAGCTTGACCCATTGTTTCCCTCTGACCTTAATCTTGATGTCTGACCCGTATCGAAGCGGAAACGAGAAGCAGTCGGGTCCAGTGAGGCGCTCCTTCTGCAAATGTAGCCATACTTTGTCACCCACCTGGAAGTTGTGTGGCACCGGTGTTGATCATGGCGTTGCTTGTACTTGGCATTGGCTCTGTCCAATATATCATGAACCTGTTGGCGGATGTGTTGAATGCGCTCGATGAAGCTACTTGCTTTATCAACTTCAGACTGGACATGATCTGAATTGGCCTGAGCAGCTGCAAATGGCATGGCTACGTCAATGGGACATAGTGGCTGGAATCCCAAAGTTTACACAGAAAGGAGGCTATTGTCAATTGAGCGTGGAAACCCGGAATTATATTCTGTTGGCATATGAGGGCTCTCATCCCATGTGCGTGGATGCTTTGGTGTACATGCGCGGAGATGGCCTTTGATATTCTGTTGAAATATCTATTGCATTCTGTCGTTGATATGAGCTTGTCAGAATTTATGGAAAGCCCAGTATCAACACCACCTAAGGAGGTTGGACCAAAATGTGCTAAGGAACCTTGCTATCCCCGTCTACGATGTGTGGGTGTGGGATCCCCAAAGGTACACAGAATCAAATCTGCTGACGACCATAGCTCAGTCATTTCCCTGCTTAGTAGAAGGCAGGCCCGACATGTAATCCATGGAGATGGATTCCAAAGGTCGACTAGGGGTAGGTAGAGGAGTATATAGGCCTTGCTTCTTGATGGTCGGTTTGGCAATGGCACAAGCAGTGCAGGATCTGATGTGCTTCTCGACATCCTTCCGAAGGTTCGGCCAATAGAAATACTTCTGCAGGATTGCTACTGTTTTCTCGACCCCGAAATGCCCAGCGACTCGACTGTAGTGTGCTTCCCATATCATCTTGGCACGCTCGCTTGAAGGAACACAAAGGTGTCCCAGGTGACATAAAAGTGCATCTTGGAGGTAAAAATTTGGAACTTGCGTGCCCCCCAAGAGTGCCTTGTAAGTGTGGCTGAATTCTGGGTCACTCTCATAGAGAAGCGGCCAATCAGAAGTCTCGTGCCCACAAGAGTTGAGCACGGTGGTGAGCGCCACGATCGATTGTTCGTGGCGATCTGTTGTGATTGGTGCTACCCTTCTTACATGTGATATTCAAACTATGGCCTTCTGGATAGATACTTAGTGGCTCATTACGCAACTTCCCTTGTGTCTGTATGTTGCGAGGCCTATGGTCCCATCTGGATGTGTTGTTTCCTTCCCTATAATGTAATGCTTCCATTGTCAACAAGCTTCCAAAATGGAATAAATTTCTTTGTCACTTATGGTACTGTGGCTTGTCGAGGTGATGTCTCCTTTATGAAATGCCACTGGATGTCCCTGTTGAGTAAGAATTGCCCCAATAGCATAGTCGGAGGCATCTGTCTCGATCTCAAATGGCTGTTGCAAGTCTGGTAAAGTGAGCACTGGGGCAGAGAGGCGATTTTTCAATTCTGTGAACGCCTTCTGTTGAGGTTCCGACCAAAAGAATTTTGCTCTCGCTCCTCCCTTGGTGACTTGACTCAAGGGCCAAGTGATATGAGAGAATCCCAACACGAACCTCCGATAGAAATTAGCAAGACCCAGAAAGCTGCGAAGCTCTGTTATAGTGGTTGGGGCTGGCCAATCCGGAATGACTTGGATCTTGGCTGGATCCACATGCACCCCCCTTTCATCAATAATGTATCCCAGATATTGAACCTGGGTCATGCCAAAAGTGCACTTCTCCAAATTGGCACACAACTTGTGTTGCCGCAGTGTTTGGAGGACTTGTCGGATGTGGGGAAGGTGCTCTTCCCAAGTCTGGCTGAAGATCAGAATATCATCCAAGTACACCACTACAAATGAGTTGGTGAATGGCCGCAAGATGTCATCCATCATCCTCATGAAGGTGGCGGGAGCATTCGTCAGCCCGAAAGGCATGACCAGCCATTCGAAAAGGCCTTCCTTGGCTTTGAAGGCAGTCTTCCACACATCGGAGGGTTCAATTGGTACCTGGTGATACCCAGACTTCAGGTCGATCTTGCTGAAATATTTTGCACCTTTGAGTTGGTCGAGAAGGTCATCAATCCGTGGGATTGGGTACCTATTCCGGACAGTGATCTTGTTCAGCGCCCGATAGTCAATACAGAGTCTCCACGTCCCATCCTTCTTCTGTACCAACACAATCGGGCTCCCACGGGGCGATGAACTTGGTCTGATGTGACCTTTCTGCAACAGCTCCTGAATCTGCCTCTTGATTTCATCATTCTCCAGAACAGAGCGCCGATAGATCGGTCCATTGGGTAGTGGCGCACCTGGGGTCAGATCAATCGGGTGCTTGACCTGACAGTGCAGAGGAACCCCTGTGGGTGAGGTGAATATGTCTTCGTACTCCTCCACAACCTTATCCATTTCTTCTGTGTCCCGAGAAGGAGCCCTATGCAGGTCGTGGCCACAATATTCCTTCTGCAGGGGGCGGATCATCGAAAGGAATTTCCTGGTTTAGGAAATGAGCTTACTGCATTGTTTTGCAGTAACCAAAGAGATAGCGGCAGGAGGTGGTACCTCTGGTATCCTGTACAACTTATTTCCCAAGTAACAATAACAGCACGAGGTCAAGACTCATACACAACATGACGCTTCCACAAGTATGGTTGTCCTAATAATACATCAGAAACATCAATAGGAGCAACGTCACATAATACCTCATCCGTGAAGGGCTTGATGCTATAGGGAAGGCGGCACTGCTGGCTGACGCGGAGATCTCGTCCTTGGTGAAGCCACCCGATGGTGTATGGATGTGGGTGAGCTGTGGTCGGCAAGCCCAACCGCTTCACGGCGTCTGCTGAAATGAGGTTCTTTTGGCTCCCATTGTCGACAATGAGCTATACAAGGGAGCCCTTTACCCACATCTGGGAGTGGAAGAGACGTTCCTCCTCCTCTGGATCTTCCAGTTCCTCCTTCTGGATCTTTGTAGTGGCAACAGTGGCGTTGGGCTCCGCATTAATAATCTGTTTCCCTTTTTCATTCCCCGTTTCAGGTTCTGATTCGGAGTCAGAGCATGCATCTGACTCAGAAGCCCTCATCTCGGCCACTAGCGACTGCTTGGCCCGACACTCACTTGTGTTGTGAGTGGAGCTCTTATGGAACTCACACCACTTTCCCGTGTCCTTCTTTGGCTTTGCGGTCTTGTTATTTTCTTGTGGCTTTGACGGGTTGTCTTTAGCCGCCATGCCTTGGCTCTATCCTTTGTTCTGCGGTTTGGAAGCACCTTTCCCTTGCTTTTGATTCGCAGATCCAAAGTCTCGCTTCTTCTGTTTGAATTTCTGCTCAATCTTAGCAGCATACCGGTATGCCGTACCAAGCGAGGAGATGTCGAGGAACTCCATTTCCTCCTGAATGTATCTGTGCAGACAGCTGCGATACTTTAGCACCAGATGTTTCTCTGAATCTTTGATACCCAACTTTGTGTGCAGGGTATGGAACATATTCGTCAGCTCATGCACATCTTGATCCCTTTGTTGTTGCAGCGTGGTCCATTGTATGTACTTTTCCTCATAGCTCCCCACGGGATAGTACTGTTCCTTGACGGCGTCTCGGAAAGAATTCCAAGTTGGTACGGACAAGAACAGAGAGGGTTCTGTCTGGTCCTTGTTCTCACAGTAGGTTTCCCACCAGTCCTTAACATGGGGGGTAGCTTTGATGAGTGAAAAAATAATCTTCTCCCGGTCTGAAAAGTCATGAACCGAGAAATATCCTTCTAACAGATTCAACCATCTATCTACGGCATCTGCGTCTATTTTACCCTCAAATATGGGAATGTCAAAATTTTCTTGTACCTTAAAAGGAGTCGCGCCTCCAGAGTGGCTGCTGGATGCAGATGCGCCGCCGGTGGGTAGCCGTTGAAGGATCTGAGCAAAGTTATCCATCATCACGTTCCTTTGTTTTTCGAGGGCCTCCTCGAGCAATATTTTGATAGGATCAAATGCTCCCTCGTCTTTCTTTTCGTCCCCCATGGGCGTCCGTCGAGGTTTGCGAGGCTGATCTTGCAAAGGTTCCACCAGATCGAGCCCTAGCTCCTTATACCCCGACCTCGTTGGGGACATGCAAAGAAGGATCGAGAAAAGCAACCTTTGATACCAGCCAGGAAAGTGTTTGCTCTGAGCATAAAATAAAAAACATATAACCATAAATACGGAGTCATTGGAAATAACACTTCATTTTATTAATAAAGAATGACTGCAATAAGCTTACAAACATAATGGAAATAAGCTAGGGCGCTGGTAGCTATCTCTGAGAAGAGATGTGGCGGCTACAGGCCTCTGAACTGTGTTACAATGAGGCTCGAGGGCCTATTTATTGTTGAGAAACAATGTAGAATCCGAAACGTCCAAAAACCTAATCGTAGGAGATGAGGCGCCAAAACTGTGGGCGCCTGTTTGGGTAAATTGGTGGTTCAACTTCCCGGGGGCGTAACTTTGGCATCCGATCTCCGTTTGACGCGCTCAATAGCTCGTTAGAAAGATCTGTCCGAGGACTTCAATTTTTGAACGAGCAACATCGGTCCATGGACCTGTTTGCTCTCCAATTTTCCCAAAATGTCGTTTGAAGACCTCAAACATTTCAGGAGAGTTTAGGACTGAAAAAGCTACTAAAAATATTAGCGTACTGGCCAGAAAATCTGAAATAGACAATGGTGGAGCCCCAAGTGGAATAGGTGGGTGACCACCAATATCGACCTGGATCAAAATATGAAATCACTGACAACTAAATTTGAATCGATGTAATACTGAAACAACCACTGAATCAATAACATATAACTGAACCAATTACAAATCACCACACTGTAGTATCATCACTAATAAACATTCCATTCCATAACTAGTTTAAACCCATCATTACTATCAAACACATATTATCATGATAGATACATCATCGAAAAACAACAAAACACAAACCATAACTGATCAAATATCATCAACAAGGCATACTGTAGAACCCTAGAATATGTACGCGACTTACATGAAGCATATCAGTGTATGTACACACCTACTATGCATGATACCCATGTACAGATATCAACATAATACATAGTTAATCTCAGTGAATATATATACATGACCCTATAGAGATGGATCCACGTATGTACACTACTATTCCCAAACACACCTGCGTACAGATCTGGAAACTTTCGCTACAAATACAATTTGACTTTCCGCCACCTTTACTGTCAATGCTACAGACTTTTGAATAAATCATTTAGATCACAACATCATTATCACCACAAATCTATCATTGTTATTTACTTAGAATTTTGTAATGAATAAATCAATCAAACATATATGTCAACATACTTCATATATTTCATATCCGAGTCTTCTCCTTGCTCCCTGATGCACACTTATTTCAGAATAAATCATTCGTCGACAACCCAATACTTTCACACCCAACACTTTGATCTCCATCTCTTTATATAGTGTTTTCCTTAGCCAATACCTTAGGTAAATACCTTGGCTATGTTGTAAGTATTCTTTGACAAGATCAAATAACCATTTTCGCACCCATTACTATGGGCCAATACCATGGTAAAGACCTTTAGTATCCAGATTACCATAGTGCAGATTCTTTATGCGACTTTCTTCACAATACTTGTGTATGTACATGACCCTTCTGCATAGGATCTGTGTATACTTTCCCAAACTTCATATTTAACATTTCTCTATCTCTAAACTGTCATTTGTTTGTTCATCACATCTTTAGCATTAGTTCCAATCACGTTGACATCTTTATCAAGTAGGTTTCCATCAAGGACAACATGTTAGCCATAATGCCAACAATTTCCCCCTTTGGACTTGATGGAAACCACTTTGGTGTTTGGTCACCACCTGTAATCACCTACAAACACATCTGCAAATACCAAAACTTCTCACCAAGTAATATTCTCCAAACACCAAGCTTCTCTCCTCCTTTGACATCAAGGGCAAAGGAGTGACCAATGCTAAATGAAGGCTTTTCTCCCCCTTTGTAGAGAGGTCAGTATAGGTTTGTTTTGCTGGACATATAAACTGCATGTTGACCATACTCCCCTCGAGCATATGATGAACCATTTGAATATATATATAACCAAATATGACCTTTCCTATAACCAATGACTCCATGATTACATTAATTACCAAACACATTGGCGTTACATATTTGACGTAACATTACATCAATGTCCCAACATAATGAGATTACATACATGAATGACTTGACACCAATAATCCATATATGATATAATTTTATAATTATTTACAACATGGGTCTTTACATGTCCTTTACATCTAGAGACAAATATGAAACCTCAATAGTTAGGCAGCAAGACCATGATAGTCATCAGTAACCATAATACACCATATAGGAACATACAACATGAACAACTGATCACAAAAACATAGACAACATCATGAGCATCCTCATAATCATCATGAAGCAAGATAGGGCAATAGAGCATCAACTTGTGACCAAATATGCAATGCTTCCAAGCATCACTAAGCAACTGTAATAGAAGTATAAGATAGTGGATGAAATATCTGTCAGCAACTCATTTCCTTGACCTCATATGATCAAGGTCAACATGCACTTTCCCTTTGTAGGAAGAGCCACAGTCCTCAAGTACCTAAGACATATAAATTTCTTGTACCATAAGCAACATATATTTCCATTCATCAAAAATATATGTGAGAACCAAGAAAACCTTCAACTATAAATATGATCAACAACATCACATCTTTCTTATACATATCTTTAAGTTTTAACAATAAATTTACCAAACTTGATAAATATATAGGCATCATTCAACAACATATCAATTTCAACAAGCAGGGAGTGAATCATAAACTCATCATCATCATACACGTCCTCTTCATCAAGTGTATCAAGTAGGACTAACAACTCCACTAAGTGAAACTCAAGTAAAATATAAGAAAAATCACCATTGATATAATGACAACAACATATGTATATTTAGTAGCAACAACCATACATCAATAATGACATGTATTCATCATAAACCATAATGTAACAAGAAATGGTAAGGAAATCATAATGCCAACAATGGACCATTTAGAAGCATAGAAAATGATCCTTCTGAACTTGTGCCAACTATTCACTGTCAAATATGATCATATCCACCTCATCAATCAACAAATACATCAAGGAACCATAGTTGCAACAATAAAATTTTGCAAAAACTCATGAAAAATCATGAGCCAAAATCATTCCTAAGCATCATATGGGCATTATTAAAAGTTTGCAATAAACCAATGTCAGTGCCAGAATATCAATAACCAACTGATAAAAACATATGAGAGACTCCCCCTGAATCTATTCGAATGTTTATTCATCACTGAGAAATATACATGAATGTATAGATAAAAAACCGTGTATATACGCGATTGGATTTCATAAGCTCCACATAGAGAATATAAAACACTCATTTTTTATAATTGTAGGTCCCTCTGAACTTGTCCAATTTGTTCCCATTCACTGTTACTTAATTAGATACACTGTCAGTAATATAAATATCACCAAAATATCAGAACATCATAGGGAATAATCATCTACATGCATATCTCCCTTGAGATCATTCCTCACTCATCATGTGGACCTCATAATCATCACCTTCTCTTCATGATGTTAAGTACCTTACATTCACTTCTGTAGTCACTATAAGAAGTATGCTTTAATAGAAATGGACTATAGTAGGGGAAATATTCCCTACATCTCTGACTGATGTTCCTTCTTCCTCCATATCTGCTTCCAATTTCTAATCATGTGCTAGAACTTGTCCCATATTTTTATTCCATTCCAAGTGCTTGACCTGGAATCAGTGGCCTTATGCCCAAATTAGTTACAAGAAAAAAAATATCCATGAAACCATCCTTTATACCTAAGGATTGGCCTAGAATTAGGAAATTTTCTTTCAAATGAGTGACTTGATTCAGTTTCCTTTTGAAACAACATATGATGGTTGTTCTTGTTATTGCATTGTGGATATGAAGCCATGTAACCAATAATTGTATTAGTTAGAGGAGATATTTCTTCATTGATAATCCTTTCTAGTGATTCATATGCCTTTACCCTTTTATTGATTTTATCATAGTCTTGCTTGAGAGTAACAACTTTAGATTCTAATGTTTTTACAATGATTTTCCTTTTCTTGAAGTCGTTTTATTAAGTTCTCATTTGTTCTATTGGTTTCTTTCAATTCCATTCTTAACATACTTATTTTCTTAATCATACTACTTTCCAAATATTTTTTTGGATTCCTGAGTTTACAACTATTTGATTCACTTGACTGATATTCAAGAGCCATAAGTACTTTGATAACAATTCTTAAAATCTGAATCTGAAATTTCTTGATCATTAGATGTGCTTTGATTGTATTCATTAGATTAAAAAATTTTCTTGCTATCAAAACTTCTTCTAACATTCCTCTTTGGAACATTCTTCCCTTTCTAATGATTATCTTTATAAGTACATTTAGTAGCATAATTACCTACTCTTCCATAGGAAAAGTATTTAAAAGGAAGCTTACCTTTGAACTTGCCAGTTCCTACTTGTAACTTTCTCACAAAATTTTCTTCTTCCTCATTTGAAATGTAGCTTGTATCTTTAAGATTTTCGTTTTCTTTCATTTATGAGTGGCTTTGGAAGCTTCTTCCCTGATATTTTATGGACCCCTTTTCTCATCTCAAAAGCTGTCATGATCCCATGGAGTTGTTCAAGAGTAAAACTCTTCAAATCCTGCATTTCTTCAATGGCAGAAAATTTGGAATCGAACTTTGGAGTTAGTGATCTAAAAATATTTTCAACAATAGTAGCATCTTTTATTTCATCACCAAGGTTTCTATAGAGTTAGAAACCTCAACTACTTTAAGGAAAAATCTTCCAATATTTCCATCATCATGCATTTTCAGGGTCACATACTGAATTCTAGGCTTTTGAAGTTTAACATTTTTTACCTTGGTGTCACTTTCATAACTTTCGATAAGATTATCCCACATTTATTTTGCGGTGTTTAGCTGCATGAATTTCACGAATTCAAACTCGAGAAAACTTCCCAATAAGGAATTTACAACCTTTTCACTAGTTTCATACTATTTATTTCCTATAGTATATGTGGGAATGAAGGCTGGATATTGATATCCACCTTCAAAAATTGCCCATACATATGCTCCAAATGTCTGCAAAAATGCTCTGATTTCGAATTTCCAAAATACAAATTTATTTCCATCAAACAAAGGTGGCTTAATATAAAATGATTTTACTTGACTACCCATCTTGATGTATCTCTCTTTAAGCAACCAAGATTCTTTTAAGGGATTTGCTATGATACCAATTGTTGGGAAAAATACAAGGGGGGGGGGGGGGAATCAACATTTTAATTCACTTTAAAAAAAATCATTTCATATTTTGATTTATTTATGCTACTGCTAATATGGAAACATATGTATGTACGCAATTTTGGTAAATGCAAACTGTGTATATCACGTTAACTAATTTATCATTTATTTGATTAAATATTCATCCTTAACCAGTGCATCATTACTTCATTATTTATTAATTAAGCAGAAACCTTGAGTAGTAAAGAGTAGATAGATCATCAACACACAAGAAACATATCAACAAACATGAACACCAATATTTTAGGTGGAAACCTAATGTGGGAGAAAACCATCGTTGTCGTCGTCTTTGTCTTCTTCTTTTATTATAAAGGAAAACATCTTGAAATCTTGTATTGGTGTAGACACTTACCAGCACACAGGAACCCACTCACAGAAGGATACAACCTTCTGTCATTTTTCAACACCAAATGGAAGTGAGCTCCAACCCACTAATCTCATTTACCAGATCCTGTCGGATGGGAGCACCTACCCCCTGCAAAAATTAACAACTACCACTGGAAGTAAGCTCCAACTCCCTTAGTGAAGGCTCCAACCCTTATCACCTCTTGTGGAACACGTTTCATAATATTTCATATTAGATCCACCTAACTCAAAACATCAACCCAATAGGTCACTTTTCATCATATTTTCAGACTAGACCCATGATCTGAAATATATTTGAAATAATATTGAAGTAGAACTGAATATTTTCCAAAGTGAATTTATTGTTAACTTGATTGCTTAGTGTGGATGATTGAAGGAAAAAAATTGATTTTATGACTTAATAAAGAACTTAAGAAGCACAATTAAACATGAATTTAAAACAAATAAAAAATATAGAAGACATCAAATATTGATCATAGAGTCTGTCCCTGGTGGACTACATTTGCGGTTTCGCTTTCAAGATGGGCGTCCGTTTTATTAAGGAATGATCCAAGGAAGTATTTACACAAAAATTCACCAGACTGAATGTGCTTGCAGGCACCTCTAGTATCTTTCAATAGAAATACCTCCCTCCCAGCTTTCCAATGCCTGTCTTGGTGCCCAATTCCGCCTCGGGGCAACCAAGATACACCTGAAATAAAACTGCCTCTCTCTTACAAAATTCTGAATACAAGCCTTCAAAAACACTCTTCCTCCCATCATGAGCAATCGCTAAGTTTTTATAGTTTCACTCTCGACCTCTTGGGCATATTCATAGCATATGGTTTTATAAATAAATTTGACTATGTGGTAAACAACTCTCGATGCAATGGTGTTCTAACACCTTAGGATAAGGTTTACATGGTGGATAATTTTAAAACTGCACATAACCATTTAAAACCCAAAATAAACCACATAATAAAAATAAACGTCGATGGTCTGGCTAATCAGTGGAGAACAAACTGAATGCATGTGACTGGCGGTTGGTATAATTTCTGACTTCCATGTCATTGGTCAGGCTTCGACGGTTCTGCAACTGTGCGGTGACTCCCACAAGTGACAAATATCTGCCGTCAACTCTGCCCGACGGTTGTTGTCTTCTGGCAGTCAGCTCCACAAACTGTGCGGTAAACGTTCACATTCCACCTGAAAATTAACTTCACCCACGTGGTCGAGGTTCGACGATTAGTTGTTTTCATATGGTTTATTACATAGTCCGAAAGGGGTTTAAATATAGTTTTAAACTTTGAACCATTACATAGGTTTACACCATAATGTAGCTCTATAAAATTACATCCACACAACTTAAGGTTCAAACCTTAGGATGTTTATTACATAGTTTTTAACACCACTTTCAACTTAGATTAGGTTTAAAATAATGACATTGTACACCATGAAATCTTGTCATTTCCAACACCATAGAATAAATCGAAGACTTCCTCTTTCATCCAAAACACTAGAGAAATTGAAGACGATCTAGACTTCCCTATCGATCTGAACTAATGCAAGATCCTCCTGGATCAACCCACTTCCATCATTAAGCCCAATACCAAGTAACAAATTTGTAACCAAATACTAAATCAAATCACCCAATCAATGATCCAATAAAATCAATCAATGAATCTCAATAAACCATTGCAACTAGATCAAACCTTTCCATATCATATCATACTGATGCACAATCATTCATAAATATCCCTGTTAGCCCCCTTGTAAATTTTTGACAGGCAAAGTAGGGGGGCTAAATTGTTTCTGAGCCTTTAATGAATGCATCTCCCCTGGAGGCACATCATCCTTGAAGTCTCCTGTGCCTTTGCCCTGTGATGAAAGCCCCTCTGCTGTATCCATACAAGTAACCTCTCTGATTGTGAAAATTCTGCTCCTGAAGGCCTCCCTTTACCCATGAAACCCTGCAGAATATCCCCTTTTAACCTATGTCTTCCCCTTGTCAAATTCCCCTCCATAACCCATAGAAATTTATTATAAAAATTTATTATAAGGTTTTATAACCACGCCGCTTATTGATCGCAATATTGCAATTGCATGCTGTGTTTTAATGTTCCGATCATTCATCACAAATATTTGCGATGCGATGATCGCGACTCACCCCGATTGCTCCATCCCTCTGATCGCATAATCACAACTTCTGTTCTCCCGATGCGATTACCCCTGCTCCCCTCCGATATTTCGATTGCGATAGACCCTCGGCCCTTTCCTGCTAAGCCCACACCCCCTTCCTCCACGTGATCCAACGCCAGAACCGCCCACCAGCTCGAAAGGCGCTTATCGTATTTTTTTATCAGGTGCAACATCAACCGTTGATCTTGGTTGATCGGACGGTGATCGTGGACTCCACAGTGCCCATGCTTCCCCGTTCAAACTCTTGACCGCGCCATCGCCGTCCATTTACACACAGATCTGACGGTTCGAAGTTTACCCGCCCCTATGGAGCCCGCGCACTGTTCATAAAACAACCTGTTTCCATCGCACCGCCTTTGGGCAGAGGGTGGTATTTCCCGATCGGCCAGCGATTCCATATAGCTTTCGACGCGTGGCACTAGTACGGTTTCAAAACCGCTATCTCATCGCGTGTTAATGTTCGTCTGTGGATGCACAACGATATTGTTGTGAGACGTTAGATCTGGAGCAGCCCATCCAACGGCTGTCGCTCCATGAAGCTGCACGCAGTTTAACCCGTGGCCACCATACTCCTGGCTCGTCGTCCGTCGCCCTCCAATAATTTTTTCCACTGTCAACCTCCACCAAGATCGGACGGTCCAGATTAGATTGTCCCGCCATTGAACTCGTACTGCCACGTCAACCTTTTCACGTCGATTTGTCGTTTTCCACCTTTTCCTCTTTATATCCATTCGAAGGTCATTTCCGTAGGTTTTATTTAAAAAACCTGCTCTGCTACGCTTACGTTTCTCCAGACCATTTTTCATTGTTTCACTGTGTTTTCCGCCACCAACCTGCACAATTCCGCCGTCCGTTCATTCTGCATGGCCGTTCTCATGGCCTCCATTGTGTCCGCCACCCCCGTGTATGTTTTCTTAACTAGTTTTCATATTTTGCAGGGTTATCAACAGTAAATGACCACCATGATGCACAGTCTCTGTTACGGCAGCAAGGAATGCAGAAAGGACCATGTTTCAAGAGGCTGAAATCACAAAGAAAGCTCGGAAAGGAGCCCGAACAGGACGCACATTAAAATATCAGGGTTTCAAACTCTGTAAAAACCTTCCGGTGTCATTAAAAGCACAGGTTTCACAGTCAGAGGTACAAATGGAGCAGCATAGAGCTTAAGGCACACAAACGAAGGTATTTAAGCCTTATGCTCAGGGATGTAAAGGAAAAGCACCAGATTGAAGACCCAGTGTTAGTATGAATCCTTTGTCGAAGTGTACGAAAAAGGACCACTTTAGCTACGCATAACTAATAGCCCTAACAACAAAAGTGGCTGCCAATATCTTCAGATCTGTAGTTAGTTGATCAAGAAAAGAGTTGCAAAAAACCAGATCTATGCATGGAAAGACATTAACCAGTAAAAACAAGGGTTTTCTCCATATACCAATAGACAAGACAAGAACAATTTTTGAAAGAATTTTTGTATTAATTGGGCACCTGGGAGGAAAACAAGAAGGCGTATCCAATTCTCCTAAGTGGGATGGGTTCTTGGAAGTCCTCAGCACTTCAGATCTAAGATTTCTCTCTCTTGTTGGTGTAGAAAACCCAATGCAAAGAATAGAGCTCAATGGGAGCTCACACAACAAATGATGGAAAAATGGGACCAAGTGTATAGATCCAGAGTGATCTAATAGGCAACAAAAGGTGAAGAATGGTAGGAAAAACCCTCCTATTTATAATAAAATATTGGGTCATTCTAGATCTTGGTGTATGATTAAAATAATATTAACCAAATCTAGATCCACCTTTTATGGAATATTTTATTATATTTGTTAGAGGGAAAAAGTATTTGACTTGGGTCAAATCCCTTTATTTGTTAATAATAAATAAATAAATGATTTATTTATCTTTTTAAGGAAGTGGTTGAAGGATAATTAAATAAATAATGATTTATTTAATTATTTGTGGGTGATTTGGTAATATTTAACAAGGAATATTATCTAAATAAGATTTAAATAATTATTCCTAGAAAATAATAAGATAAATAAAGTTTTATCTAATTAATTTCTTTGTTTTTTGGTTAAACATGACTGGGAATAATAATTAAATTATGGTTTAATTAATTATTCCATGAGGAAAATCGAACAAATATAGGTTTGTTTAATATTTCCTTTTGGGGTTTCCTGTTTAGACCCTAAACAACCTAATAAATGTGGTTTATTAAGTTATTTATCATAGTGAAGGCAATTTTACTTAGGGTAAAATTGGTCTTACATGGTGTACTTGGGTCCATCTAATGATAATAGGTTAGATGACCAAAAAATGGTGTAACAGATTGCCCCCCAGTGTGCGAGTGTCAGGAGAAAATCGTATGACCGAACTACGTTGTAAGAACTCAATCACCAGACAACAAAAGGGAAGTCAGAGAGAGAAATGCAAGGTAGATAGTGTGCTGAAGAACTAGACCATGAGGAGACGAGACTTGCAAGTGCAAAAAGTCTCTTTTTATGAGAGGGTACCTGTGCTGAAGGCGGTGGGGGAGGCATACCTATGCCCGCCGAGACAAAGTACAAAAGAATAGTGTGTCTAGTAAACAAGGGACCGAACCATAAAGTACAGCCGGCATAATCATGAGCCAGATAAAAATACAATGAGGAATCCCACATACATGTTGTGCCTAGGATAACAGCCAGGACTGATATAATAATATCTGAGTACATGAGATACAAATACAACCCAAATGCCCCCTGGAAATGGGGAAGGGCTCACAAAATCTGACTGATACATGCAAATCAAAGAGGCGCTGCAAGTGGATAAGGCCAACATCATCAAATATTTGGAGCTGCATCGAAGGTTGCAAGGAGGAGGTCATCCGGGCATGTGGGGGGCTACCTGCAGGGCCACCCCCTCATGAGGGTTGAGACATCTCACACACACCCGGGAATCATCAAGAGCTGCTGCTGTATCACTGAACCATCAAGTATATGGATCTCAGTCATGCTGAAAGGAGCTAGACTGGAGAAACAACCAAGTAAAAGGGAAATGAGAGATCCCTTTGCCTGATCCGAGGCACCGAACAAGAGTGGAAGCTGGAACCAAGGTACACCGCCCTCTAGACCTGGCTTCTGGAATGAATGAGTTGATGTCGACAGAAGGAGGTCTACCATAGGTGAGGCAATGAGATATCCTCAACTAAGGCATGAGAGAAAATAGTAGAGCGATGGACAGACTGACACTAATGATGATAGTGAAATGGAAAGGACTGAGTAGCGAATGGACGACTTTCCTTGGTAGAGCATAAAGGGCACGAATGACATGGCAGTGACTGACACAATATCATGAGGGATAGGGGACAGTGGTACTGAAGGCCATAATGTGCGACACAAGAGAGAGACCAAGCAATGAAGGATGGAGGACTATAGCAGGGTACAAAGGGACTCGGGATAGACTCCATGAATGCGATGATGACTCAACTTGGATGCTCTAAACAAGGGAGACTCGATGGTGCTGCCACAAAGTAAAGGCCCAATGGGGGACCATGAAAACATGAGTACAAGGTGGGAACTCATGAAGAAAATCGACACGAATGTGGACAAGTATGAAGGCGAAGTGGTGCCCCAAGTACGAGTGTCGTAAGTGAGGACATTCGATTTAAAGGGGAGGTGAAGTGACCCTTCTTGGACAAAATGGGTCCGGGTGAAGTAGCAAATCACAAAACGAAAAAAGATACTGGCTATCTAAAAGAAAATAAAACATGCATTTCAGAAGGGAAATACTAAGGGTAATATTTCTTAAGATAGAGTGCATTGCGAGGATTAGGAAGGGGGTTGCCTTCGAAATCCTCTAGGAGGTATGCCCCCTTACCGAGATCCTTACTGATGATGTAAGGGCCTAGCCATAATGAGTCAAACTTCCCATGACCAAGGACATCATGGGCCTGGTCATAGACTAGAACAAGGTCGCCTTCGTGAAAAGTACGAGGCTGGACTTTTCGGTCATACTGATCTTTGGTGCGTTTCTTGGCCGCTTCCATGGTTAGCAGGGCAACACGGCGGTCTTCAGAAGCACGCTCAAGCATGATAAGTCGTTGTTCTAGAGGTTGGGTGTCAGGGAGAAGTTCGACGACCATATGCAGGGAAGGAATTTCACACTCGATTGGTAAGACTGCCTCCTCTCCAAAAACGAGGTGGAAAGGAGTAAACCCGATGGCAGTTTTAACAGAAGTCTGATAGGCCCATAAAGCAGGGAAGAGCATGAGGTGCCAGTTGGTTTTGTGCTTATTCACCATTCGTTAAAGCATAGTCTTGACGATTTTGTTGACTACTTCAACTTGGCCATTACCTTGGGGGTAATAGGAGGAGGAATATTGGTGCTCAAAACCCAACAGTGAGGATAGCTTGCGCCATATATCATCTTCAAAATGTCTGCCATGGTCAGAGACCAGTTGTTTTGGAACCCCGAATCGAGCGATAACGTGGTTAAAGAAAAAGAGGGCCATGATAGCTGCCATGTTGTTAAATGTTGGCATGGCCTCGGCCCATTTTGTGAAATAGTCGACCGCCACGATGATATATTTGTGGTTACCAGCAGATGGCAGGTGACACTCCATAAAGTCGATGGCCCATTTACAGAAGGGACCAGTGGAGATGACTGGATGGAGGGGAGCTGGGGGAGCTCTCGCCTTAGGGGAAAAATGTTGGCAATTGGGACAGTGTTTGACTGCCTCAATGCAATCACTGAAGAGGGAAGGCCAAAAATACCCAGCGCGCATGAATTTCTGGGTATTAGCAAGACCGGAGAGGTGGCCACCGCAAGCGCCGCTATGGGAGGCATTAAGGACCTTTTCATCTTCAGCGTGTGTGAGACAACGATGAAGGACAGTATCAATCCCGCGACGATAGAGGTCGTCACCGATAAGGAGGTATCGGGGAGCCTGGTGTCGGATACGTTGGCGAGCCTCATGATCAAGGTGGAAGGCGAAATTTTGGGTTTGCAAGTAAGTAAGAATATCGCCATACCATGGGTCGTCGGAAGTAATGGAAAATAAGTGTTCATCAGAAAAATCATCATTAACTGGAGGGTCTTGCGATCCAGTAGGTAAGTCAGAAATGAGCTCAGTGAGGGCTAAGCCTTTATTACTCTTTGGTGAGACAAATTCGAGGTCGAATTCCTGAAGAATAATGACCCAACGGGCATACTTCCTAGTGAGGATACGACGACTCAATAGGAAAGCCATGGGGTTGGAATTAGTCACAACCTTGGTGGAGCGCATGAGGATATAATGACGAAGTTTTTGGACTGAGAACACGACAACCAGCGCTAATTTTTCTTCATATGAGTAGGAAACAGGAGGCCCTACAAGGTTCTTACTGATGTAGTAAATCACATGCTCGATACCATTGTCATCTTCCTGGATAAGGACTCCAGTGACCGAATAGGTGGAAGCGGAGATATATAGGATGAAGTCCCGATCAAAGTCGGGAGGGCGGATCAAGGGAGCGGATGTGAGAGCCTGCTTGAGGGCATCGAAAGACTCATGAGCATAGGAATCCCAAACCAATGGGATAGTAGATCGGAGGAGTCTAAGGAACCCATGTGCGGTGGTGGCATAGTCAGGGATGAACCGACAAAGAAAATTACCTTTGCCTTGGAGACTTTGGAGCTAGCGTAGGGTACGCGGAATGGGAAGTTCAAGAATGGCTTGAACTTTCAAAGGGTCAAGAGTGATACCATCCTTAGACACGATGAAGCCTAAGAGATGGCTGGCAGGAACGAAAAAGATGCATTTCAACGGGTTAAGGCGGATATTATACTTGTGACATCAGAGAAAAATGGTGCACAGATCGTGTAGGTGCTGCGCCCGATGCTTAGAGCACGCAGTGAGGTCGTATAAATAAGCAAGGATAAGATGAGCTAAGTCGTGGAAACAATAAGACATGGCCCGTTGAAAAGTGGCGCCGACGTTTTTGAGGCCGAAAGGCATGACCCGGTAAGCAAAAGTTCCCCATGGACTAATGAACGCAGTTTTTAGTTGATCAGCAGGACAGATAACAATTTGGTTGTATCCAGAGAAACCATCCATAAAGGATAGAACCTCATGCCCCACACACTCGTCAATGATTTGGTCAATGAATGGTGTGGGGAAGTTGTCTTTGGGACAAGCTTTGTTCAAGTCGCGAAAGTCTGTGCAGACACGGATGGTGCCTTGTTTCTTGAGAACGGGAACTGGGTTGGATACCCAAGTGGTGTATTCAATGGGGTAAATGAAACCAACCTGCTTGAGCTTATCGATTTCGGCTTTGATAGCGTCACGTCTGGAAGGATGAATGGGTCGCAACTTTTGACGGACCGTTTTGGCATCAGGCCATGTTGGCGGGATCAAGTCCGGGCATTTCAGAATAGGACCAGGCGAAAATATCGCGGAATTTTTTTAAAAGCTTGGTGTAAGCTTCGATTTCTTCAGGGGTGCATTGGGCGCCCAAGGTGATATATTCTTCGATTCCTGGTTTGACTGAAATGTCAATTTTGGTGGTAGGAGAGATATTGGCCATGTTTCCTTCTTCGAAAGCATCAGGTGCAGGGATGCGATTTTTGAACCAATCGACTGCATTGGGAATGAAGTCTTTGGTTTCCATAGCATATTGGTCATGGGACTGCTGGGGGAGGAAGTATGCGCGATGGTGCATATCGTCCCATGGAAAGTCAGGGTTGGTCATGGCTTCCATAATGTCTTCATCGGACTGGAAGATGGGAAGACTAGAGGAAGAAGGGTCACCCGAGGAGGTAGTGATGTGTGACGGGTCATCTGGAGGAGAAGGGCTCAGATTATCTGCAGGTTGAAGGTTAGGTGGACTATCTCGCAAGGATGATGAGAGGTACAAAATGGTGGTTGAAGGCTCTGTTGGTTCGATAGTGGGAGGAGGAATGTGAATGGGAGTAGGAATATCCTCTAGTCCTATCGAAGTAGGACTCATAGACAAGTGAGAAGGTATCGTGTTGTGTGTAGCCTTGAATTGGTGGTACATTTCCAAGGAGGAACGATACTCATCAAGGCGGGGACAGAGGTGGGTGTAATGGCCGTGGAAATCGCACAAAGCACAAGGGTGGTTTGTGCGCAAGGTTTTGAGTTTCGGGATAGAGTTTGGGATAGTGACGTAGAATTCAGGGATATCAGAGTCGGGAAACGTCTCGTTGACCAGGATCTTGAGGTGTGGAAATTCAGGACACATATGGGTGGCGTGACCGATGATATCGCACAAAGAGCATTGGATATCGGGCTTGGGCGGTCGCGGAGGGGTAGGGGTTGTCGGGGCGGCTTGGTCCTGATGGGTTGCCCACTGACGAGCTTTGCCTTTCTTTCCCGGGGCTGGCACCACAGGAGTAGGGTCCTGGGGAGGTGCGCGGGGCCCAGAGGAAGTGAGGGGGACCGGTTGAACTGGTGTCAAAGCAAGGTAGGGTTTGGGGTGACTGGGTGGGGTAGCGGCTGGAGGGTCAATGTACCAGACGGGTATGCCTAGGGTTAGGTTAGGAAGAGAGAGGGTGGCCATGACCGGTACCGTGTGCACTCCTGGTGGGGGAGTTAGGAACGATATCTGTCCAGAGGGGTAATGGCCAAATGCGACGGCTCCTAAATGGCTAAGGCCTGGAGGAACCGTGCCAGGAGGATATAAGGGCTCATGACTACCAACTGCAGGTGAAGGGCTAGGAGCAGGTTGCGGAGGGCATGGTTGCGGACTAGCCGAACTAGGTTGCTTGAGAGCAGCTCGAGACGATTGCATCATACAAACATTCGGTGAGCTGGGGTCAGAGATAGGAGGAAGAAGACCAGGGAAAGTTCCAAGTAGGGAGGAATCTTTGTAAACGCCGGGGGAGACACTGGTCAAGGAATCGACGGTTTGCTTGTTGGCGACAGAAGAGATGGTCGTCTCAGGTGAGGTCTGAGATTTTGGCTCATGATATGTCAACTGGTCAATGGTGACTATCTTTCCATTATGGGGGAAAGACATCTTACGGAAAACCGCGGATGGGATAGCAGACATAGCATAGGTGTAGCTTCGCCCCAATAGAATGTTGTAGTCTAGCGGGGCGTCTATGACTTCAACGTCAATGCAAACATTCTTACCGGCGAGAGTGATAGGAAAATTACGGAACATGCCAATGGGCTGGGAGGCATGGCCGTCCCACGCTCGAAGGGTGATCGTGGAAGGGGCCAACTCAGGGGATCCGAGTTGCTTCCAAACCGAAGCGGACATCATGCAGGTGGATGCCCCCTCATCAATTATACACCGGGAAACATTGGCGTTCCGGATTTTGACTGGGATTTGAAAGGCGACAGAAGGAGGGAGAGGAGGATGGTCCGATTGAGTGGCGTCAAAAACAATCATTTGGTCATTAGCAGGATCTACAGTGCCCACGACAGATAGTAGAGCCTTCTTTTGGGAAGGGCACGATTGGAGGAGTTCTAGTGTTGAAATGGCAGCAGGAGATTGTGCCAAATCATCTACTATGCTATACGAATGAGCAGCTCGACCAGAAGCAGCATTTCGACGTAATGGTCCCTTAGTAATCTTTGGGTGGACCAGAAATTTGGGTTGAGAGATATGTAAGGGGCCATTGGATGTCGAAAGAGGCTCTGTAGAACCGGAAGAAGAGGAATCGGGGGCAGACTGAGCGGGAGGCTTGGGGTACTGGCGAGACCGAGTTTGAAGGTGAAGGTCGACAGTTGGGGATGGATCAGAGGTCATCATGAGGATCTGGTAATCGGAGGAACCAGAAATGGAGGGTGGAGTGGAGACCCGCCCGTCAGGTGGTTGGGTAGCCGCGAATCCTTGCAGAGGGAAAGGATCAGTAAACACAGCTGGTTGAGTAGTGGCCACATTAGGGGGAGCATGAGGGGAGGCATGCTATCCGCGCAATGTGGCTTGAGACTCCCACATCTGCTGCATCTGTGGTAAAAGGGGACAATCGTGGGTGTAATGACCGTAAACACCACAACACAAACAAGGCTTGTTGGTACGAAGAGGCATGTTCGGCTTGGGCTAAGTGCCCTGTTGCTGGTTAGCAGTGTTAGGGTCAAAACCTTGAGGATTGGGTCCATGAGTACCAGGGGCAGATTGATTTGGATTGCCTCTCCGCCTTCTTTGAGAATAAGGGGGATTAGTCGCCCCCTGCTGTGCAAATACATGCCCTGAAGGGGGCTGTAGGTGCTGTTGCTGGGGTTGAGGAGGCAAGGGAGGTGGAAGTGCATATGCTGGAGGAGCTGGCACACCAGGCTGTGCATAAGGGTAATGGTTAGGTTGGGAAACATTGAGGTAAGCAGGAGGTTGGGAAAAAGGAAGAGGCATGCCGTATCCTGGGTACATGCTACCGGGAGGGGGAATAGTGCTAGAGGT
Organism: Pinus albicaulis; assembly: GCA_034641835.2. NCBI lineage: Eukaryota > Viridiplantae > Streptophyta > Pinopsida > Pinales > Pinaceae > Pinus > Pinus albicaulis. Next base: position 1,218,902,922 of record CM076582.1, read on the forward strand.
GCTGGCCCCTCCGTGAGGGAGACTGTAGCCCATAGGAGGTTAAGCATACGGATGGGAAAGGGCTCCAATGATATCGTCGGCAGAATGAGATGCCCCGGGGGCGTTAGCGCCGCTAGGCCTGGGGAGGTCAGGAAGGATGGTATAAACATAACCAAACTGGGCGTAGATCAGGTCATATTTCAAGGCTATTTGGAGGGCAGCTTCTTCGGTTTGAGGGAAATGGGAGGCGACATCTTTTCCGATGGGAGATAGGAGAGAGCGAAGGAACCAGTCCATCTAGATCCGATCTTCGAAGGGGGGAGCTCGACATAAGCTGTGTCTACTTCACCATTCCTGAACATGGGTGGAAAGGCGGGTCGAAGATGTTTGCTTAAAGGAAGTCAAGAGCTCCGTACTGGTATCGTATCGAAGAGGGAGCTGGAAGTAAGATAAAAAGGCTTGGGCAATGGTCGCAAAGGTGGTATGGGAAGAGGTGGCTTGGTCTACATACCATTTAGAAGCTTCGCCAGTAAGCGTGCATTGGAACAAACGAAGACGGATGGAGTCATCGGTAATGGAATTGGAGGAACACCACATGTGGAAAGATCGTACATGATTGGTTGGATCTTCTCCAGCAAGGCCTTCAAACTTAGGGATGTAGGAGGGGAGCTTGGTTGGCATAGAAGGCCAACCAACATCGTGGCGGATAGGGTCATTGATCAACTGATTGAAATCGGCGAGGCTGAGGCCTGCAATGTACGGTAGCAAGGGTATGGCCGAGGTAGTTCCTGTGGCGGTTCCGCTAGTAGTGGTTCCGGCATTAGGGCCTGGAGCACCGCTAACGTTAGGCCCTGGACCAGACATAGTGAAGGTGACAGGGGGAGAACCAGGAGGAGAAGGAGAACCCAATGAATCAGAAGAGGAGTCGGAGTGTGGACTCAGAGGAGGACTGGCTCGACGACGGCGAGACGGAGCAGGTCAATTGACCGGAAACTGAGGGTGAAGGCCAAGAAGTCTCCGGGAAAGGCGCCTTGGGGGCGCAATGATGACGGGAAGAAGGAAACCGACAAGGGAAAAACGGGATAGAATCAAGTGAGGTCAAGGGCAGAACATGTGCAGTGACAATTGATTTTAGAGTCTATTCCAGGCGGTGTTAACCAGGCACTTCTTCACTTAGGGTCAGTGTGTGGTGTGCGTTAATTTTAATTTTTAAAACCCTTTTCGTTTTGAGAGCAAGAAAAAAGTGTTCTGCGTAACTGAAAATAAATCTGCATAGAACAGTATATAATGCTGAAATAACAGAAAATTAACAGCTACTATTGCATCTATCTAACCCAAGGAGGCGGGTCCCTCAAAACTAGTCTAAAAAAGGGAAAAAATCTAGTCAAAACACATTGAAAAGAGGCCAATAGATCTAAGGTCGGGAGGGACGGGGATCTAAAGGATAAAGCTGCTGAAAAGAGGTGCAGATCACAGCCAAGAGATAGAGGCAAGGTGGCTGGAAAAAGGGAGGAAATTAGCAAAAAGTGGAAAGGACAGGGAGGAGGTCCTAAAAAGAGGTCCAAACAAAATGACAAGAGGTGATTTGAAAGGAAGAAAGGCTGATTTAAAGGGATCTGAGGAGGAGGTTTCAGATCTGAAAAAGGGAAGGCTGAAACTCTGAAAAACAGACGGCTGAAACAACTAAAACTCTTCCACAAAAAGTGGAGGGTACTGAAGCCCTAGGGGGTTAGGTTCCCACTTAGATGAGTAAAAACAGATCAGAACTAGGTCAAAGCGGGCTGAGACAGAGGTTGGAAAACCCTGACAGAAGCTGCAGCAAAACCCATAAAAATTGCAGAAAAACCACTGAAAAATTGGCAGGTCACAGGTTCTGACCTGTTTTCAATGCAGGTCGCAGAAAAGAGGCTGAAAAGTGCGACTTGGAGGTCCAGGTCGCACTTTTTGGGCTGAAAAGTGTGACCTCTCGTTCCGGTTGTCTCGGCGGCAGATTTTCGGAAAATTTGTTGTCTCAGTTGCGGCTGATGTCGCTTACCTACGCAATAGGGCCAGAAACACACAGAAGTGAGAAATTTTAATGTTTTAGGGTTTTATGTAAGAAAAACAACATAAAAATAGGAAAAATAAACAGCTGAAAAGAAACCCTAGGGTCTGAAGTAGCTGGATATGCAGGAATATGAAAAACGACAACGGTCATAATTTAAAACCCGTGTGGAGTCGCCATTTGTTAGTATGAATCCTTTGTCGAAGTGTACGAAAAAGGACCACTTTAGCTACGCATAACTAATAGCCCTAACAACAAAAGTGGCTGCCAATATCTTCAGATCTGCAGTTAGTTGAACAAGAAAAGAGCTGCAAAAAACTAGATCTATGCATGGAAAGACATTAAGCAGTAAAAACAAGGGTTTGCTCCATATACCAATAGACAAGACAAGAACAATTTTTGAAATAATTTTTGTATTAATTGGGCACCTGGGAGGAAAACAAGAAGGCGTATCCAATTCTCCTCGGTGGGATGGGTTCTTGGAAGTCCTCAGCACTTCAGATCTAAGATTTCTCTCTCTTGTTGGTGTAGAAAACCCAATGCAAAGAATAGAGCTCAAAGGGAGCTCACACAGCAAATAATGGAAAAAGGTGACCAAGTGTATAGATCCAGAGTGATCTAATAGGCAACAAAAGGTGAAGAATGGTAGGAAAAACCCTCCTATTTATAACAAAATATTGGGTCATTCTAGATCTTGGTGCATGATTAAATAATGTTAACCAAATCTAGATCCACCTTTTATGGAATATTTTATTATATTTGTTGGAGGGAAAAGGTATTTGACTTGGGTCAAATCCCTTGATTAGTCAAAAATAAATAAATAAATGATTTATTTATCTTTTAAAGGAAGTGGTTGGAAGATAATCAAATAAATAATGATTTATTTAATTATTTGTGGGTGATTTGGTCATATTTAACAAGGAATATTATCTAAATAAGATTTAAATAATTATTCCTAGAAAATAATATGATAAATAAAGGTTTATCTAATTAATTTCTTTTTTTTTGGGTTAAACATGACTGGGAATAATAATTAAATTATGGTTTAATTAATTATTCCATGAGGAAAATCAAACAAATATAGGTTTGTTTAATATTTCCTTTTGGGGTTTCCTATTTAGACCATAAACAACCTAATAAATGTGGTTTATTAAGTTATTTATCATAGTGAAGGCAATTTTACTTAGGGTAAAATTGGTCTTACATGGTTTACTTGGGTCCATCTAATGATAATAGGTTAGATGACCAAAAAATGGTGTAACAACTTTATCTACCTCTTTGGTGATAGTGTCTCTTCTATCATTTTGATCTTTTGTTACATTCTCCTTTTTCTGAGTGTCTTTATCTTTAGTAAATGAGCTTGTTAATGGATGGTTCATGTTGCTATGATTCTGATCCGCATGCTCTTTATTCTTTCTCTGATTATTTGGAAGATGATTCTTTGACTGGACCTCTTTTCTTTTCTGAATAGGATTGAAAGGTACATATCTACTCCTTAAATAATATTGTTTCTACTGTGCACTCAATTCATTCATATACCCACACTGGTAATCATTGGATTCAGATCCAAATCATCATCGTTTGCCAAGATATAGCCCTCATCTTTTGGAATATCCAAATTTTCAGTATACTCTTCATCTTCAGTTAGAAACATGGGCAGAAAATTTGCTGTAAAGAAATGATTTGTTTCGATCACCGGATCTTCATCTTCTTCCTCTTCCACTTGAACATAATTCTACTGTAACGGGGTCTAAATATATTGTTGTTGTATTGTTTGTTCGAGTTCTTTTTTCTCTCGTTTCTTGATTCTAAACTGAGGCTGCTGCTGCCCTCTAAAATTTGGGTTCCGGATATGTGGTTATGGTCTATCTGAGATAGACAATCGATAAACCATTATTTCCATAGATCAGAGTAATGAATCCATTTTAGCATCAGAAGTAGATGTCTCCTCATTGACGGTCACTTTTAAGGCAAATCCAGAAACTTTTTTTTTTTCCAAATTTTGACTCCTTGGAGCACAACACCCTAGGTGTTACGCACAAAATTGGGGCATCCTCAGCTACTAAAATTTACATTTTTGGATTTTTCACATCACCAATAGTATACCCACAAAATTTAAGGTCAATTGGAGCACTTTTTCCCCCTCAAAAGGTCAAAACACACCTCAAAATTGACCTTTCTACCTCTTTTTCAGAGCAGGTGTTATAGACAGAGTAGTGTTGGGAGATTTAATTTTTGAGCATGTAAATGGAATACATTCAGTACAAATCAAGTATTTATGGAAATTATACTCATCAAGCTTTCCGACGATCCATCACGGGGCGAAATCCAATGTCAGGAAGGGGTCCAAAACTCAGCTACAACAGACCGTATTTTCTGCTGAAAAGGTGTTACGCACAGGAGCAACCTTTTGCCAAAAAAGTCAACAAAACACACGGATTGATGGCAAAGGAGTTTTTTAATATTTTCTTGGACAAATCACTCTTGATTTGATTAGGGAGTTATGTTTTTGTGTTTTTCATTCATTTTCTTATCAACTATGTGTCTTGGGCCTTGCATGGTCATTAAGGACATTGATTGCATTTATGATTAGATTAGGGTTTCTTGAAGCCTCTTAGGGCTTCCCACCTCCTCAACTGCTCCATAAATAGAGCTTGAGGCTCTCATGTATTTGTGAGATTTCGATAGCTTATGTTGAAGTAATACATAGTCTCTTGGAGCCTTTGATGAGAATTTGATGTCTTGGAGCTCATGCATGCCTTGATTTGTTTACTGATGGTGGAGGACTGTTTGCAGGATCCATAGGCTTGGTTGATGGTGAAGTTTTCTCTTGTTTATGTTTTCTAGTTTTCCATTATGTTTTCCATCTTGCTCTGTTGTAGTAGGACAAAGAATTTAGATTAAGAATTTTTTTCTAATGGCACCTTAAGTTTGTTTGTCCTTCACTGCCTCAATGTTTTCTTCCACTGAGATATGTTAGGGAATCCATTTCTCGCTCTCTAAGAAGTTCCTAGCTTGTTCATTTCTTGAATTGTTTAGATGATTTAGTGTCAAGTATGATTTATGGCTAGACCTGCATATTGTGGCCACTGAAATACTCTATCCTTAGAATACTCTCTTTAAAGCAGCTTTGCCTAGGTTTGTCAAAGAAGTCTGTTTGAATCATGCTCTTTGCCTTTACTTAGCTAAAATTGTTTCAAGGAAACTTCATAGCTGTAACTTTAGATGTTAGGATTTTATTTCCTTCTATGGTTATAGCTACTTGTGCATATTAAATGTTTTTCTGCTCTTGATGATGAAATCTATGAAAGTTAAATAAGTTTCTTGCCTTTCTATGTTTCATCTAAATGTTTGTCTTGGTTGATTATCTACTTTCAGTTTGAAATCAAATGGATTAGGCTTTGCTTATGCCTTTTTATTCTCTTGCTATGCTCATAAATATTCTAACTCTCTCAGTTTACAAGTACATAAATGATTCAGTTTTTTCCCTTTATTAGCTTATTGTTCTCAAGCTTAATGTTCACCTAATGATCCTTCACAACCTTAAAAGATCCACCAACCAAGTTAAAATTTCCCTGCAAATGCTCTTGAAACCATTGATGAAATTATCATGATCTTGTTAGACTCCATTGCCCAATGACTTAAAAATATTCCTTGTTTTCTATCTAAATCTATCTGAGCATCATACCCAACCAAAAACAATCAAAATACCCTGCACTTAACATCTAGCCTAAAATCAACCCAAATTAGCAAACAAGTTCACATCTTTGCACCTACTAAAGAGATCCCTCTCTGAATCCAGGAAGGCTAGGTCCTTGGATTCCAAATCTTGGTTTGATGTTACCCCTGTCCATTTGTATCTCAATAAATCTAGCAAATTACAGGGAGCTAATAGATGTCTCCTCCTTGACGGTCACTCTCTTTTCAGATCTCATCCTTGCTCTTTTAGCTAGAAAATTCGCTTCTGGACTTACAACATTCTTTTCTAGATCTGCTAAAGTTGTAGGATCACGTTCATGCAGCTGATATGACATATCAGTATCAAATCCATCTGGAAATTTTATTAAAGCCAAACCTTCTGGTGGTTTGATATGTGCAAGAAGAGCATTGTACACTACATTAAATCTCACATAATAATCTTTCACAGTCTTGCCAACATTTCTTTTGATGTTCTCATATTTGGAGAGAATTTGAAGGAGATTTTTCTTTTCTTCCCATATTTCTACAAATTGTTGATGCAAAACTTCTGAAGTGTCTATAGTGGCTGCTGGTAGAGCTCTCAACCATTTTCTTACTTCCCCTCCTAGACTTTGTGTAAACAACCTCATCTTCACTTCCTCGATATCAATTTCATGAAGATCAAAGAAGTCATTCATCTTATCTACGTGTGTTGGAAATATGATGCAGAGTGTTGTCCTTGATGGCAACCCACTGAATGAAGATGAAGAGGTGCGACTGTTGACATGTATTGTCCTTGATGGCACTCCACCTGATGAAGTTATGCTTGACTTGATGGACTTGTTAAATGATGTAAATCTGAAGTGATATGATGATTGTTGATGATATGATGTTGAGTGTTGTACTTGAAAGGAAACCCACTTGATGAAGATGATGACAACTTACTTGATGAAGTTGTG
>CM076582.1:1218909681-1218944443 GCA_034641835.2 Pinus albicaulis
CAGAGTATCGCTCAGTGCTCAGGGGATATTTTCGCTCTCCAATTCCACTGGTAAGTTTGTTTGTTTGTTTTTTTTTTTGCTTTTAAAAAAATGTAAAGAAAGGATGAAAAACCCCAATTACAGGGTATGTCCTTGACGATTTGAACATTGGACGGATATGAAACATAAATGCCACTTGGGATTTCGAACTTAGCGGCCTCTGCAGTATGGAACACAAGCTTTACCTTATAACCAGACCTCTTTTCGCATTCAATCTTGCTTGTAGATACTTCATAATTTATTCCTTGCCCATATATGCTTTCCATTGGCCATTAATTCCAAGATAGATGCAGGATGTGAATATGAATATAGCCCAGGCCCCAGGGTGAATCTGGTACTTATTTTTTCATATGTTATTACACTTACAACTAACCCCGCCGCCCCCAAAAAAAATATATTCAGGTTTCCGGCTCTGGTTTGCTTGTAGCAGCGATTACACAGACATTTCGGTCACACTGAGAATAATCAGGTTGGATTCCGATGGGAATTTACGGTCATATGGGTGGAATGAGGCCACGCAGTCATGGCAGGTTGGATGGAGTGCTGTGCAAGACCAATGCAGAGTATATGGATGGTGTGGGAACTTTGGAGTTTGTGTTTACAATGCCACTGCGCCATATTGCATATGCCCATCTCTAGATTTTACGGCAGTGGATCCTACGGATTCAAGGAAAGGGTGCAGAAGGAAAGAGCTAATTACTTCATGTCCTACCAACCAGAGCATGGTGGTAGTGATCCATACAGAATTCTGGTCTTACTCTCCAGAGTCTAGTTCGGATAAATTTTTCTTGGGTAGAACTGACTGTAGGCAAAATTGCCTTAACAATCCCACCTGCTCCGTATCAACAATTTCAAGAGATGGTTCTGGTACCTGCCTACTTAAGACCTCTAATTTTACTAGTGCTTATCGTACACCGGCTATTCGAAGTGCTTCTTATGTAAAAGTTTGTGGAGCGGGTCGACCTCTGCCTCTGTCATCTCCTTCAACAATAAACGAGACTTCTCCGCCTCTGCCTCTGGCATCTCCTTCAACAAAAAAAGTGACTTCTGCAAAAACATTTGTGGTTGGAATAATTTTAGTAGTTACAAGTTCTGCAATTGTCTTGATTGTTTTTGAAACAGGCCTTTGGTGGGCTTGTTGGAGAAATAATCCTAGGTTTAGGAGTTCATCTACACAATACACTCTTCTGGAATATGCCTCTGGAGCTCCAATTCAGTTCTCTTATAAGGAGCTCCAGCAAGCAACAAAGGATTTCAAAGATAGGGTGGGTTCTGGTGGGTTCGGAACAGTCTACAAGGGGATATTGCCAAACAGGACTATAGTTGCAGTGAAAAAACTCGAAGCAATTGAGCAAGGCGAGAAAGAATTTCGCATGGAGGTTGCCACCATTGGAAGCACACACCACATTAACTTGGCTAAGCTAATTGGCTTTTGTTCAGAAAGAAGCCATAGATTGTTGGTTTACGAGTTCATGAAAAATAATTCTCTAGATAATTTTCTCTTCGCTTCAGCTGATGATTTGTCAAGGAATCTCGATTGGGACACCCGCTTCAGCATAGCCCTTGGAACTGCAAGAGGAATCACCTATCTGCATGAAGAGTGTAGAGATTGTATCATCCATTGTGATATTAAACCTGAGAACATACTGTTAGATGATAATTTCCAGGCCAAGGTCTCTGATTTTGGGATTTCCAAGCTCATAAATGATAGAGAACATCGATATCGTGCTTTGAGTAGTATTATGGGGGGCCGGAGGATATTTGGCTCCAGAGTGGCCTGCAATCACTTCCAAATCAGATGTTTTCAGTTATGGAATGGTTTTGCTGGAGCTCATTGGTGGAAGAAGAAACTTGGATATGACTGCAGCCTCTGGAAGAAGGAACTTCTGGACATGGGCGTTTGAGCAATTTGAAAGGGGAAATATTTCAAGCATTGTGGATGAGAAGCTTGGTGACCGTTTGAATATGGATCAAGTGCAGAGGGCCATTCAAGTTAGTTTTTTTGTGTATTCAAGAGCAGTCTTCCAGACGTCCTTCAATGGGAAAAGTTGTTCAGATGCTTCAGGGAGTTTTGCCTATTGAAAGACCACTAGCCCCTAAATCTTTTGAAGGACATAAAAGCAGTGTCAGTGCTAACACCAGTCATAGCATAATCCCTGTCCTTGCAACTTCTACACTTCCAGTGACTTCTCCCACTCCCAGTCATTTCTTTGAGCGAACTGATAGCAGAATCTCAGTGGTTGCAGTTGCAAATTCAACTATTCCAGTGGCTTGTTCCTCTTCTGGGCGTGCCCTTGAGCTTTCAGATTGTCAGAAGAATATGCAGTAGATATTCTCTTCTGAAAGGTAATTACCTACTTATGAAAGCTTCTCCTTGACTCGTACAAGCAAGGAATTATGTTTCGAGTGCTGACTCTCAACATTTCAAAGTCAGAATTAATGCAAAAGTAACAAATGACTCTCTAATGGCTCGCAGTTTCCATTTTATATTCCCAGCAGCTTCTTGTTTGAAGGTTATTTGTTAGGTAGTTCTACTTTTAGATTTAGATACCAGAATCATTACCAGATCTACGGTCTCAGCAGCAGATAGTAGGGCGAGAATGTCAAAATGATACCCTAAAATATCAGGGCTTGCTCTCTGAGGGTATAGTAGTGCTAGTAGGTCTATCATGATTTGTCTCCAGCAATCTTCTCATGTTGGTCTTGGTTGTCATTAAGATGATGCCACTCACGAAGCCTAAACCATTTTATTTTCTTTGCGCATATGACTGATGTTCCTTCTCTGTAGCTGACTAGTGAAATAGAATAAATTTGCAAATATGACTGTTGTTCCTATTTCTGATAGGTGAAATTTGTAAAGCCCGCTCTTATATTTGTTCCGTTGTTTAAAAATTCAAGAAAAAGGTTAATCGTGGGCATTGCAAAGAGCATACGACATGCTACAAAGTTGAAGCTAGATTTCGAATGCCATGCCACGAAGTCGAAAGTAGAAAAAAGCTTTATCGTGGGCATTGCAACAGAACATGACATCTTACAAAGTTGAAGGATTGATTTCAGATGCCATGCAAAATAGTTGAAGGAAGATTTCAAACAGTGGTAACCATCCTGATGATAGTCGGTTCCATGAAGAGCTGAGATTCAAAAGGCCACAATATATAAGAAGCAGCCATAGAAGATGAACATTCAAGGGAGAACTTGTCATCATGTAAACAAATACAAAGAGTGCCTTTGCATAGTACATTTTCATTTGACACACAAATGCCTGCAATTACAGATGAATTTTCGTGATTGTGTCCACGGTCTTGCCAAACACACAACTGCACCTCAATCTAAGCTCATTCATTCAGGCTTACTCTCTTCTTTTAATGGATTTTAAATATATGCTGCTCAATATTTGTTTGAGTGTTCAATCAAAGGTTTTGAAATGAATTGGAAAACACTTGGGTGACAATTTAAGAAAATCTACACTTGATTTTATCATATTATTAGTTTAATCACATAAAATAAATAAAAGTGGTTGATATATGTGCCATTGGTATCATCAATCTTGAAGAGCGGAAAATGGTGTTTGATTAAATGTATATCAATAATTTGTATTTATGTGGTTGTGCTAATTCACAACCAAAATCAAATCAGTTGTATTTATGTGATTGTGCTAATTAATAGTCAAAGTGCCTCGATGGGGAGGATTACTAGATTTAAAATATCAATACATTAAATAATGAAATATTTATGAAGTGGTTCACAACAGTGATGATGTTGACCATATCAATATAATTAAAAATGAAATATCTATGATATGGTTGACCATGGATGGCCTCATTATACTACAATTTGCAATTAATGAGTATATTTGACCATGTTTGGTTATGTTTGACCATAGTTGACTTTGGTTACCCATTGTATGTGATTATCATAGACTATGATTGATTTCGATAAACTATGGTTTACTTGGGTTGAATTTGATTGACCATGATTTACTATGTTAAGCTACTATGGTCATCGTTGACTTTGGTTGACCAAATTTGACTATAGTTGACTAGGGGTGAACATGTGATTACAAATAACCATGTTGATTATGGTTGACTATGTATGACATGGTTGACCATGTTTTACTATTATAACCTTTGGTTGTTCATGGCTATCTATGGATGAAAACCATATAACATAATTGACCATGGTTACTTTGGTTAACTATAGTTCACCATGGTTGAACGTGACTAGGTTTATTGTTGCCTACCATGACCATGGTTGACCAAGATGATGGCCATAGTTGATTATGGTTGACGATAAAGATGGTCGACTATGGTCAACCATGATTATGTTTGGCAATGGATGTTTATGACTATGGTCAACTATGGTTGATCATGACCATGACCATGGTTGACTAAAATTGATCATGACAATTGTTGGCTAAAATTGACCATGACCATGCCTATTGTTGACCAAGACCATGACTATGGGCATGGTTGACCATGATCATCATCAAGATCACGATTGACAATGGTTGACCATGATCATGGTTGAGTATGGTTGACCATGAATATGACCATGTCCATGGTCAACCATAATTAACCATGATTAACTTTGGGTGACCTTGGTTGACTTTGGTTAACTATGGTTGACCATGGTTAAATGTTATTGCTCTTGGTTGACCACAATTCACCATGGTCAACTAAGGGAAATAATAGAAAACCATGGTGAGCTAGAGTTCATCATGGTCAACCATTGTTTACCATCACTATGAACATGACCATGACCATAATTGACTATGGTTTTCCATGGTTGGCCATGACCAACATAATGGCTAACTACAATTGACCTTGACCATGATTGTCTAATGTTAACCATGATTGATCTTGACCATAACTATGGTTAACTATCACGAACCATGGTTAACTATGGTTGATGATGACCATGACTATGGTTTACTGTACCCATAGTTGATCATGACCATCGTTAACTATGTGGCATTTTCTATGGTTGACCATGTTGATTTTGTTTAGCCATGATTTGCTATGGTATTGTTGCATTGTGATGCTCATTAATGGTTGCATCATATGCTACTTTCATCTTCATTATGATATATTGAATTGATTCGTTCCTCAATGGTTATGTCACTTCTGACATTGATATTCAGTATGTTATGTCATACTGCTTCATTCCTTACTGGTTATGTCACATTTCTACATGCATTAAAGAGTATGTCACCTTCCAACATTTATTAAGGGTTATGTTTCAATGTTATCTTCCTTAATGGTCATGATGCATCCTAATATTTATGTCGATAGGCTTATATGAAATTGTTATGTTTCTCAATGGTCATATCGTTGTTGTAGTTGCTACAACACCCTCCCAAATTTTGGCCTATACCAAACTTTCAGAGCCTCCCTTGGTCTTGTTTGTTGTTGTCATAAGCTTTGTGGCTCACTTGATCAGTTTTCACATAATTCCATTATCCCTTTCACAAGATGTAAAAAGTTTCATCTTTTGGCATGTTGGTTGTCACATCGTATGTTTGAGCGTGTTCAATCGTCCTAAGAGGTCACCTTTGTGCAAATGAGTTGTTCTAGCCTTGTTAGTACCCGTCTCACTCATTTCCAAAGTTTTGAACATTGTCACACAAGTGTCATCACGGCCTTCATAAAGAGTATCTTTGGTGTCACACTTGTCGTAATTGGTCGTAACACTATCGCACAGAGGAAAACACTTTTTTTGAATGACATGGATGATCTATGTTGTTTGAGTCATCAAAATATACTAATTGTGTGATCACAGTCAAATTTCATCACTGTCCCCCAATCTTATCGATCTCACACTTATCCATTTTCGAAGAACCTCCCGACCAAGCAACTTAGCTTCACCCAACCTCCTCTGAGCAACACACTACATAGTCTTAGCCTTTTAGTTGTGACCTTGATGCTTGACACTACACAGTGTGTAGTACTTTCCTCCCAAGATTACTTCATTACGCAATTCTGATGAACAGGACCCGACCTTGACCTTCGAAACTGCGCAGTCATGGCCTCCAACCTGGCCTAAACTGTGCACTTCACAACTTTAAAACACAAGCTCACCCTCTCATACTTAGAACTACATACTACACAGTCACCCCTTCCTCCTTGACCAAGAACTTCGCAGTAGGCCTTCCCAACCCCTATTCTTGCAGCTTGACCTCACTAACTCTACGAACTGTGCAAACATATCCTCCAACCTAGCCTAAGTTGTGCACTGCGCAGTATCAAGGCTCAAGGTTGCCCCCTACCTGCTTGAACTATGCAATTGCACAGTCCCTGGGCCTCCTTTTCCATTCTCTCACTTGTTCCGGGCTCAGTTAATGGATTAAAATGCATCATCTTTGGCTAGGGATTTTCAGATTGATGTCCTCTCATCATGAGTGAATTGCAGGAATATGTACCTCGTGATGTCATGATGGGATGATGAAGGAAGAAAAGGAGGAAAGCATGCTAGAGGACCCCTTGCAGCTAGACTTGCAAGATGATTGATCATAAGAAAGCGAAAGGACACTATTTTTTTACCACCATCTAAGACATGAGACCATCGTGTTGAGATTGCAACAAGATGATGAGCTTAGTGAAAAGAGTCGCCTTCACTAAGTGGGCTCGTAGGCTATTTTTGGCGCAAAGTCTATTTTTAGACTATTTCTATTTTTAGACATATGGATCATGTTCTATGAGTTGCAGGATGCTATTTGTGGATGGTTGGTTAAGTCGGGAAAAATAGATGGACTTCTATTTTTAGACATATTGGGCAGAATCTATTTTTAGATTGCTAGTCTAAAAATAGATATGTCGAATATTATTAGCTCTTAATAATATTTGGACTCTAAACATTATCTTATTCTCTTGGAGCACTTCAGTTAAGTGCACAGATGTGGCACATGCAGCTGACAGAAGGAATTATGCTATTCCTGAGGGTTTAGTGGAGCTATTGCATGGAGACTTTAGTTAGAACTCATGTGACAGAGTTTGGTGGAGTTGATTGAGGAAGTTAGTGGAGTTGTATTTAGTTTAACTAATATAAACATAGTTGAGATATTTGTATTTAGTTTAACTAATTGATACAATTAGTGAGAGTGGTGTGAATTAACTATTAATTAATTCACTAATTATAAACTCATTAATAAACTAAAGAATGCATCAATTAACTTCAGTGCATGGACAGTTTCAGTGGAGACCAGTGCATAAATAGCTGAAAGAGCAAGTTAACTATCAGTTGTGACTATATTGTTGCTATTTGCAACACACAGTGATTGGAGAAGCCCATGAGGATTGCGCAGTACAATCCAGGTGGTTCAAGTTATTTAATGAGCCATCCCATAGCATTGATTATGCAATAGAGGATGGCTATCAAGTGGCAAAGATTGGAGCATGTGTTTTGCTAGATCTAGCTTGATTAGTGTGTAGCAATTCGAGGTTGTGCTGAGAGCTTGTGAGGAGATTTGTACAATGATTGTTACATGATCTCTATGACATATAATATACAGATAGTTGGGGTTTTCAGCTTTAAGCTTTCCCATTAAATACCGTGTTCATATGTGTGTGATTGTTTATGGTTTTAATGTGCGCATGCAATTGATTTTATTTCCGCATGTAATGATCAATGGTAGAAGAGATTATGTATTGTGCATGAAGCTAAAATAGTGTGTGATCGGGAGAATCTCGGTGAATAATATATCAGTTATTCAAATTTCTACATGGTATCGGAGCGATATTGATCATTGGAGCAATTGCAAAACATTGAAGCTGTTGAGTTTTGTGCTGGTGGAATTCGAATTTGCAGCAGTGTTTTCTTGGTGTCGAAGTTGAGATGTCTTTCAACGGATTGCGATTGGAGTATGCCCTTGAGGGCAGCTCGAATTATATTGCATGGAAGGACAGGATGGAGGCGGTGCTAGATGACAATGGGTTGAAGGAGTTCATAGATGTTGAAGTCCCAAAGCCTACTTCTACTGATGTTGTCGTACTTGACGCATGGCAAAAGAAGACAGCAAAGTGTCGAAGGATTCTGTTGGAGGGTGTGAAGGATCACATAGTGTCCAACCTTCATGGTAAGGCTTCTCCATTCTTGATGTGGAAAGCCTTGACAGATTTATTCCAAAGCAAGAGCGACCAGAGGAAGTTGGCGCTCAAGGATAGACTTAGAAACATAAAGATGGAGAAAGGCGACAATATGCCCAAGTACCTCACGAAGTTCATCCAATGCAGGGATGAGCTGGGAAGTGTGGGGGTGATTGTTGATGATGAGGACTTGGTGAGCTTGGCTCTCCTAGGGCTTCCGAAGAGTTGGCACTCCTATCAGGACTCTGTCAATGGTTGGGAGAAATTGCTGTGATGGGAGCGACTTTGGTCGGATCTTGTGCAAGAGGAGATAAGGCGAAGTACTGACTCGGACTTTCATCAAAGAACTCGATGAAGAAAATTGTGTCAGTCGTCAAAGCAAAGAAGGTGAAGAGCAAGAAAGCTTCTCAATCTGGTGCGAAAGGCAAGAAGCAGGACTTCTCTAAGGTGAATTGCTTTCATTGTCACCAACACGGACATTACGCCACTAATTGTCCAAAGAAGAAGAAAAATAATCAGGCTGTTGGATCTGCAGCTGGAGAGGCCTTAGCCTTGCAGTTTGAGCTATATTTTTTGCTAATTTCATGCTTGGTTTCAAGTGTGATGGGTTCAGTGTGGTTTCTTGACAGTGGTGTGTCTTTCCATATAACTGGAGACAAATATTTGTTCAGTGATCTGGATGAGAAGGATCTTGGAGTGCACATCGAGATGGGCGATGATGGTAGACACAAGTATGATTTCCGTATCGATACCATTTCCTTTGAGAGGGAGTCTCGTAAACCTCGTATCAAGGGTTAACCATGTTCCGGGTAGATTGAAATAGAATCTTATCTCTCGTAAGGAGAAGACAAGGGATATGATGTTGTCTTTAGCGAGGGAAAGGCTTTCCTGCGTAGTAAGGCAACTGGTGAGACCCTGAGGATAGGGGTTCGAGTTAAGAAAATTTATCAATTGGAGGTAGATGGCTGCGCAGCAATGGCAGGGAAGGCAGATGGTAGCTCAGATGAGGGCGAGCTATGGCACAGGAGATTGGGCCATCTTCACCATGGTGCTTTGAAAATTTTGCAACAGATTTCTACCGGGCTTCCCAAAGGTACACTTGCGCAGTCAGATCAGTGCAAGGGATGTACTTTGGGAAAATTTGTGAAAGCCACCTTTCACGAGAAGGATAGTCGCGCCACGACGATCCTTGAGAGAATTCACACAGACGTGTGTGGACCTTTCTCAGCAGCTTCGACAGCAAAGCACAGGTATTATGTGATATTTGTTGATTATTTTTCTCGTAAGTGCTGGATCTTCTTCATGCAGAAGAAGAGCGAGACATACTCAAAGTTCTGTGAGTTCAAGGCACTGGTTGAGAAAGAATCGGGGAAGCAGGTGAAGGCTCTAAGGAGTGACAATGGTGGTGAATTCATCTCTGGCGAATTCAAGGACTTTTGCAGTGCAAAAGGAATTCGAAGAGAGCTCATAGCACCTCATAACCCACAGTAGAACGGGGTTGCTGAGCGGAAGAACAGAACGATCGTGGGTGCTGCATGGGCGATGTTGCATGATCAGGGCCTACCCATACACTTGTGGGCGGAGGCATGCAATACTTCAGTGTATGTGCAGAACCGTTGTCCTCACAGGATACTTGGCATGAGTACACCCGAGGAGGCGTTTTCTGGTAAGAGGCCTGATATTTCCCATTTGATGATTTTTGGTTCACCTGTTTACATTCATGTGACGAAGGATGCCAGGAAGAAGCTGGAGCCGACTGCAGAGGTTGGGATATTTGTGGGGTACATTGATACGCCCCACAACTATCGTGTGTATTTTCCAGACAGTCGCAAGACTGTTGTGTGACGGGATATCAAATTTCAGGAGGAGAAAGCCATGAAGTGTTCGCTTGAGAGGGAGCCACACTTGCATGCAGATGAGGAGCTATTAGATCCTAAGGATGAGTCTCAGGATGTGGATCAGCCACAAGATGAGGTTCATGGAGTGGAAGAGACCACTCAGGTAGCGCCAACCATCAGAGGGCGGAAGCGCACTACGTGTTGAGCTACCGGCTCAAGATGCAGAGGATCAGAGAGCAATCACATCACGTCACAGACAGAGAGATACCAATTGAGTCACCAGACCGGTATACTAGATACATGGTTCTTATGAGCAAGTGTATAGTGACAGAGCCATCATCTTTCGAGGAAGCTGTGGAGGACCCCGCATGAGTAGATGCCATGGTGGAAGAGTATGATTCGATTGTTAGAAACAGTGCATGGGAGATTGTCCCGAGACCGGAAGGGAAATTAGTGGTGGGTTCGAGATGGATCTACAAAGTGAAGCAGGCAGCTGACGGGAGTGTGGAGAAGTACAAGGAAAGATTTGTTGCCCGAGGCTTTTCACAGATTGAGGGGATCGATTATGAGGAGACCTTTGCACCTGTCGCAAGGTATTCTTCCATACGGACGATCCTAGCTCTCTCAGCGCAGATGGGGTGGCACATTCATCAGATGGATGTGAAGACTGCGTTCCTCAACGGAGTCATTGAGGAGGAGGTGTACATAGAGCAACCCGAAGGTTTCGAGATCTTCAGCAGCGAGTTGCATGTGTGCAGGCTCAAGAGAGCGTTGTATGGGTTGAAACAAGCACCTCGTGCTTGGTACACACTGATAGACAGTTATTTCACCAGACTTGGATTCTCCAAGAGTGAGGCAGATCCTAAACTATACCAGATTGTGGTGGAGGGTAAGTTGCTGATCATTGTACTTTATGTAGATGATTTGATTTTGACAGGTGATGAGCTGTTGATACTCTCATGCAAGGAGGATCTTGCAAAAGAGTTTGAGATGAAGGACTTGGGCCTCCTTCATTATTTCCGGGGATTGGAAATTTGGCGAACAGCAAAGGATGGACCGTTAGTTTTCAAGGCAGTATTCTGGGCACGATTTCCAAGTTCAACATGCACGACTGCAAGCCTGTTGACACTCCTCTTCCCGGTGGTTGGAGGAAGGAGGATGCTACTTCAGCAGAGGTAGTGGATGCCACTGTCTATCGACAGTTGGTGGGGTCGCTTATGTATCTGGTCAATACACGACCCGATATATGCTATGCTGTTAACCAGCTTTCGCAAGCTATGGTTAAGCCCACCA
Source organism: Pinus albicaulis (assembly GCA_034641835.2). Lineage (NCBI taxonomy): Eukaryota > Viridiplantae > Streptophyta > Pinopsida > Pinales > Pinaceae > Pinus > Pinus albicaulis. The sequence goes on from CM076582.1 coordinate 1,218,920,933, forward strand.
AGCTCTTCTGGAAGGCAGGCAAGCATGTATTGAGATATCTCGCAGTAACATCCAGATATGGATCGTGGCATGCATGGGGCCGGATGAGGTGGCTTGCATGGCTTCACGGATGCGCATTGGGCAGGCAGCCCACCGGGACAAAAAGAGTACATCCGGAGGGATTTTCGCATCGAGTCGACAATGGGCTGCACAGCAGGAAGTAGATCCGTGTACCCGCCCACAGAGGCCGAGTATATGGCAGCGAGTTTGGTTGCATGCGAGGCTATATGGATGAGGAAGATCCTAGTCGGGTTGTTCGGTTCACACTTAGAGCCTACCATGATTTATTGTGATAATCTGAGTTGCATCAAAATCTCGGTTAATCCAGTATTTCATGATAGATCTAAACACATTGACATCCGGTATCATCATATCAGAGATTGTGTGCAGCGGAAGATCATGTTACTTTCATACATTCCCACGGAGGATCAGGATGCTGATATCTTGACGAAGGCGCTCACCAAGAACAAATTCGAATACCACAAAGGCAGGATAGGGGTGGCAGATAATCCTTATCTTGTTGAGAGGGAGTGTTGAGATTGCAACAAGATGATGAGCTTAGTGGAAAGAAGTCGCCTTCACTAAGTGGGCCCGCAGGCTATTTTTGGCGCAAAGTCTATTTTTAGACATATGGATCATGTTCTATGAGTTGCGGGATGCTATTTGTGGATGGTTGGTCAAGTCGGAAAAAATAGATGGACTTCTATTTTTAGACATACTGGGCGGAATCTATTTTTAGATTTCCAGTCTAAAAATAGATATGTCGAATATTATTAGCTCTTAATAATATTTTGACTCTAAACATTATCTTATTCTCTTGGAGCACTTCAGTTAAGTGCACAGATGTGGCACAGGAGCTGACAGAAGGAATTACGCTATTCCTGAGGGTTAAGTGGAGATATTGCATGGATACTTCAGTTAGAACTCATGTGACAGAGTTTGGTGGAGTTGATTGAGGAAGTTAGTGGAGTTGTATTCAGTTTAACTAATCTAAACATAGTTGAGCTATTTGTATCTACTTTAACTAATTGATACAATTAGTGAGAGTGGTGTGAATTAATTATTAATTAATTCACTAATTATAAACTCATTAATCAACTAAAGAATGCATCAGTTAACTTCAGTGCATGGACAGTTTCAGTGGAGACCAGTGCAGAAATAGGTGAAAGAGCATGTTAACTATCAGTTGTGACTATACTGTTGCTATTTGCAACACACAGATAGGTGGAGTAGCCCATGAGGATTGCGCAGTTCAAGCCAGGTGGTTTATCTATTTAATGAAGCCATCCCATAGCATTAATTATGCAATAGAGGTTGGCTATCAAGTGGCAAAATATTGGAGCATGTGTTTTGCTAGATCTAGCTTGATAGTGTGTAGCAATTGAGGGTGTGCATGAGAGCTTGTGAGGAGTTTTTGCACTATGATTGTTACATGATCTCCATGACATATAATATACAGATAGTTGGGGTTTTCAGCTTTAAGCTTTCCCATTAAATACTGTGTTCATATGTGTGATTGTTTGTGGTTTTAATGTATGCATGCACTTGATTTTATTTCCGCATGTGATGATCAATAGTAGAAGAGATTCTAAATTATGCATGAAGCTAAAATAGTGTGTGATCAAGAGAATCTCGGTGAATAATGTATCAGTTATTCAAATTTCTACACATCGAAGGCTCTCTCATGAAGGCATGCGGAGGAGGGAAGAAAGCTATTTCATGAAGACATCTAACTTTCAGCAGTAACAGTGGCTTGAAATTTCCATGTCATCAAGAAATCCATGTCATGAGTGGTCATGTGCCACAGCACCATTATACATCATGGATATTGTATTCAAAATGTATTTTAAAGTGGAAGTCCAAAGGACACACATGAATGTAAATATTCATGTGTAAGTCGAAAATTCATGGGAAGTCAAACAGTCACAAGGGGAGTCAAATATTCATCCTTGGTTATATATACTCCCTCACTGTATTAGCAAAACGCTTTTTCACCTTGGCTCCACCAACAAAGCATTAGCGAGATAGAATAGTGCTTTTGGTGGAGCAAGGAGTGGCTCCAACGCTCCACTACTTGAGCTGGTGATGGTTCATTGTACATATGCATCTTGGAAATTTCACTTAATAACAGAAGCCTTCAAGGCCAATGTGTTCTTCATACATAATTTATGAATGTTTGTAAGACTATTATGCGGATGTTTGTACTTCATTTTTTCTTTCACATGTACTAAGATAGTTGAACTATTTCGTTCATTTTATTACATATCTTATTGAGAATGTGTTGTAATGGTTGTAATTGTTGTCCTGTCCTAGTGGACTATTCCGTAGGAAATTAGGCATATCATTCCCATATGTCGGTTGTAATGATTGTCGTATCCCTTGTGGACTATTCCATTGGATGTTAGATGTATATTTTGGTTCATGTGTGTCTCTTCATGGGCAGTAATATTACCTCTCACTTAGAGGCTCACCTTTTCTCCCGCAATAGAAGAACCTTGACACACTGGCAATTGGAAAATCACTAGGTACACCTCCCTTGCTTTCCAAAAGTAAACCTGCACACCTCTCTCTTGCTGACCGTTAGAGCCATGACATATCTTTAAGAATATGGAAACTAAGCCTTTGTTTTGGATGGGACTCCTACACCAAATTGTGTGAGGTATAATTGGGATTTCATATCGAGGAGATCCCATGAATGTTAGCGGGTCCATTACTGTCAACATTTCTGGTGCTAGAAGGAGGGAAGCTAATTTTTTAAGGCTGATAAATCCACCAACTTCAATATTACATCTGCCGATCAAGGCAGCAATGTTCACCTCACTTCCCTACTCGTGCTCCTGAAGTTGGTTTCCAAAACACAACCCGCACAAACTTGTAAAATTTCATACAATCAAATTCAGGTTATTCGTCCCATAACCTGTCAGTTCACAAAAGAAGTTGGATTAATCTCGAGAGTATCCAATCTTCCATATTCTCCCAAAAATAAAAATAGCACTTCTACAGGAGTAGTGGTATCTTCCTTTGAAGACATGGTTCTTTCCACCCTTGAAGAGTTAGCAGACATCGTGGAGAACGCAGAAGAACCTCCAATTTTTAGTGGTGGTGAGGGAGACAACCCAATACTCTCAGGCGTAACTTTCCACGGGTTGGGCAGTGGAGAAGAGGAAGAAAGAGAGCCATCACATTCCGAAAAAGAAGAGGAGGAGAGTGGAGATGAAGACATGGTAGACCAAGAAATGGATTGGATGTCTCAAGGCCCACTTTGAATTTCGGGTGTGCCACACAAAATACCAAGGCACCCAGAAAAGCTCTTAACGAAGTATGACCCTGATAAAATAGTTAAAGTGTAATACCACTTGGACAATTTCTACCTACATCTGCAAATACTTGAGGCACGTTACGATGATGTTCCATGCTGAATTTTCCCATGTACTGTTGGAAATTGTAACTAGGTTTGGTCTTGATTTGATGTATTTGAGTAATCATGTAATGTGCTTGTCAAAAGAATAAAGAAAAGAATTATTATTATTATTATTGTGACTTATTAAAGCATGGGTTTCATGCTTGGGTCACCATGTTTTAGGTCAAAGTCCCATTGATGACTTCTAAGATTTATTCTGAGTTAATAGAAACATTGTACTTTGAAAGAGACCCTTCTTGGGTTTTTGAATCATGTAAAAAGGTTTAATATTGAGTCAAATATGAATAATGTGACCTCCACACCAAGTCGGCATAGAAAAGATCAATTTGTCTCATGTAGGCCCAAGAGACACCTATTTGACCTCACTTGGACCCTATAAAAGAAAGCAAGCCGAAGTCATTTGGAGCACGCTCTCTCAAGTAGTTCGATATCTCTTGTAGCCGTGAAGAAGTTTGAAATCTGTCGCCAGGAAGCTGAAAGAAGTGCGAGTTTTGGGAAGTCTAAGGAGAAGACGAAAAACGAAATTTTGGTGCCTCTCTCTCTCTCTGTTTCGGGCTCTGGATTGGGAGATCGAAGTATTCCAAGTTTAACTGTTGTCGGAAGTTGTATGATGACGGAAGCTGCTGCCTAGTCGAAGTTGCTGGTAAGGGGTCAAAATTCTGGTGGCTGACTTGGCGTGGACAGAAGGCCTAGACTTGGTCTAGGGTGAAGAGTCTCAAAGAATACTATTGAAAGGAATAATTTCTTGACCGGGGTTCCCCCTTAAGCAGTATTTTGCTCTGGCATGTGCCTACATCTGGTGTCCATTGTTTTATGTGTTGCCTATTTGGTAATTACTTGATGAACTAGAAGAAAGAAGATATAAAGAATCATAATATTAATAACATCACAAGTAATTATCAAGAATAAGAAAATCTTTCTGCCTTTCTGATTTTCTAACATTGTTTCAAAGCTTTGGTGAAGAAGGAAGAAAAAAGCAATCTTCAGCACATTCAAAGGATCATCTTAGGGAAGGAATCTCCTACACTCTAGGAAGATGTCTAACACAATCAAGGGAGAAAACAAACTTGAAGGAGCCTCAAACTACATGTCTTGGAAGAAGAAAATTGACCTCATCCTTGAAAAGAATAAGGAATTGAACTTGGTTAAAGGCATAGGGGCTTCACTAGGGGAGCAATGTCATACCACGTGGGTTCATATTGGGAGATATATATTGAGGGAAATATTACATAATATATTGGGAGATATAGGAATTAAAGGCTTTTATATTGGCACGTATAAAAAATGGAGCTCAAAGTTAATGAAAAAATATAAAGGGGTATAAAAATTGTTAATGAAAAAAATGGATACTTACAATATCTAGTGAATGTAGGGGTTTTTTTAATTAGGAAGGTGTATTGCGTTTGTATGGTAGGGGATTAAATAATATGATTTTTAGAAGAATTTTCCAATATGTAGTCAAATTAATGGTATTGTTTAATATGTCATGAATGCACGTGATATGTCAGAGGTTCATTGAGTGAAGCCCCTGTGGTTAAAGGAAATATAAAGATGCCTACATTGTTCAACATAAAGGAAAAAAATCGATAAGACCAAGGAAGAAAGTTGGCATGTCTAAAGTAGAATTCTATCAATGCCATAAGAAGGGTCACTATAAGAGTGATTGTCTCGACAATCCAAGAAATAAGAAGAGAGAAGGAGATCAAGCCAACATTGTTGAAAAAGGAGACTCAAAGAAAGTCAAGCCTAAAGAATTTGACATTAAGAACTTTCATTACTAAGTTCTTTGTTTGTAGATTTAAATATCTTATTTCTAATGTTTTAGGATTTATAAGTTTATAACATATTTTGGAAAATACATTTTATTGTTTATAGGTATCCCCGAAGCTTTAGAGGTAGCACTCAACAACTCCTAAAGATAAGTATCTCATTTCTTTAAGTTATTGGTTTCGTGTACTCATTTAAATTTGATTATAGAGATACTAATCACGTGTCTCCCTCTATTGTCTTATTAGGAAAACATCCACTATATTTTCAAGGATATCATTAGGATGACCTTCTAATGAATTAGCCAAACGAAAGTTAAGAAAAATGTCATACAGAAGTTTATGTCGGGAAAAAATAACTAATTTACTTGGTACCATTGCCTTTTAATTGATGTTGCAGGCAAGGAAACACAGCAATAGCGTTGAAGGCAGAAAATAGATGATTAATTCCAGAACCACTGATACGGTTATTAAAAGAGGTTTTGGATGTCGGATCCTGTAATGGATAACTATATCCTGGAAGATCACTTTGGTGAGGCCGATGTAGCAGAATTAAGGCTGTTCGATTCAATTTCAAATATGAATCTTTCATGATGTGCAAGTCCGACAAATGCTCTTGGTAGGAAAATATGTACTCTGGATGCATTTACATATCATTGGTATCATTGTATCATTTTATTAACTATCAATCATGCCACATGGTAGTACTATTGAATTTCTGAGCTTGAAGTTGTTGTTTGAAATAAACGGCTTTGTGTATATTACTCTTAATCCATAAAATTGACTATCTAGTCCTGAATACATGCACGACATTGTTGATGAATAATTCTCTAGCCCAGTACAAATGTGTAAATTATTCATAATTCATTAAAAAATTACTAAATCAAATCAGCTTTATTCACAATCCATTGAAAATTTACTAAATCACCCTCAAGATCAGCTGGACACTATAAGGTTCGATTCACATCATATTCTTATGTTGGTTGTAGGACTTTCTCTATTAAGTTGTTAACAAGCAATTTTTTATAATAAAAACATCTACTCACAACTGAGGTATAAAAACAATTTTAAATATATTTTAAATTTCTATAAATTTTTGGATGTAAATTAGTTGGCAACAACATTTTTTTTGAAATTGTTGGTTCAAATCTTGTGTTAATTCTTATCCGGAGACAAACTACTTTAATATGTTAGATGTTATAGTGATTTTGATCAAAATTGATTTCATGTGAGTAATAATCTAACCTCCTTGATTCTATTTCAAAGTAATATTTTTGACAAATTAAACGAGCAATAGAAAAATTATTCATTTACTACCAAAACTAACTCAACTTTTAATAATAGCAGTACAAGCTTGTAATTGTAATTAGAAGATTTCTAAATGCAAAAGTTCTCTCTTTCCTGAAAATTGTAAGACCTTTGGGTGGGTATATAAAACGAAATATTTTTTTTATGACTAAATAGACAAAAACAGGATAGAAGGTTTCCTATATCAAATAATTTAGTTATTTCTTATTTGAAGTCTGTGTTAATTTTCATAGGACAATTTTCCTATATATTAATGAGACAAATAATACGTTGTCAACCATATTATTTTGAAATTGACTTTTGAAATTAGATTGTTTTTTTTAAGGATCATATTACATTACACGTAGTCATAAAAATATGCTTAGTTAAATTTGTTTGGCCTCCCAATATGTTTAGTTATAAGATTTTCATAATAAGTAGTTATAAGAATATATCAGACAAGGTTTTTCAATAAATAAGATAAATGAAAAAATAGTTCAATTATTAAAGAAGGGTAAAGTATAAAGTATTTATGGATTTTTAATTGTAATATGCCAAGGCATTCTATAATTCTCAATTTATTTTTGTTAGTTTGACTTTGGAAAGAAGGCATAAATTAAAAAAAAAATGTTAATACATTGTTGTATGGCAAGGTTTTATGTTCTGGTGGAATGTAAAGCTCTTGTTTGGTAATTGCAAAATCTTCAACCTGATTGGTATTTAAATTATCATATGAACTATAATTGCTTTAATTGATGAGTTTAAGATTTGTAAAAAACTTTATTGTAATTCTTGAATTAGTATAAAACTTAGATACCAACACACTTTCATGTTGAAAACATACTATTAGAGGTAAAATAATTAAGAAAGAAAAAAAAAAAAACATATAAATTTAAATAATTGAATAAATGTCTTACAAAATAAAGAAACTTATCAATTAAGTACTTAAGGATATACGATTTTCCTTTTGTTTTCTACCTACTATTCTATATTTCTCTATGTGTGGGGCCCTAGTTATGGAGATGGATGCCATAGATTATATTATACAAATGACCCATATGATATGATGTAGTTTTTGTCTACTTATGGATTGCCATGTTGGTTCCTCATTGAGGGTCTCTTTGGTAAACAAATTCTTTCCCTTATTAGATAATGGTGTCTCAAAGTAATCGACGAAGCATCTATCTGTATCACCAGTGGTGTGGCGACAATGAAGATTCTAGTTGTGTACACTAATATTTCATTTGCTTCATGTGCAATTGTGTTGCAAACGTTTGGATTTCTTCATTTGAGAATTTCATCATTATAGTTATGCAAGTTGGCTAAATTTATTTCAAATGGATTCTTTCTGGAAGTAGTAACTCAACAATCGACCTACTGATTGCAACGCGGGACATTTGAATACACTTATTTGCTCGAACATGGAAAAGAATGAGGGAATAGGTAATTAGATGCCATAATTAGTTATCCAAACTTGAGGTCGCTTGATATTCGAGATTGATAATTGGAGAGTACACAAAGATTAGTCCAAACTTCCAGTGAAAGACTTATTTTTTGAAATACCCCATGTAAAATTGTTGCCAGAGAATATCATGTGTAGAAAATGCAGAGACCATAGAATGTTCAAGATATTATTTCAAGACTACTTCCAACCGTGAGAAAAATAGATGGAACATATACTACAATGAAATGTCCATTATGGAGCCTCTTGCTTATGTCCTGGATCTACTTTCTTCCATTTCCCTACTAAACAAAGTGTTTTTGAAATAATCTATGAGACAAATGAAGGTGGTATACTACAAGTTTTAGACTTTGAATTTAAAATTGAAACTCAAACAAACCATCCCATCACATTTAATATTCAAACTACCTTTCCAACTCACCATATCACTTAACCATTTGGAAACTGTAACGATGATCCTAATGAAGATTACTCCACAATAAGGGGTTGACAGAAAATGGATGACCAAAATATGGGAGGAAGAGGAGGATGGAAAAGTGCCAAGAATATCAAAACCATACATACATACATCTAGATAACATAGTCTTAAGGACTCTTCATCTTGGTGGATAATTCTAATCGTTCTCCCACTGCTCATCATTTAAAAATAATGGATACATTGAAAAGATAGATTTTGGAATCAATTCAAGAAAAAACTATGACCTTAATAACACTAGCCAATAAGAGTTGTAACCCATAGTAACTATAACCAATGAGAACATTACCACAATGACTCTAGCTAGCAATAAATTTGATCAATGAATGGATAAAATGATTATAGGTCATTGGTATAATTGTTCCCTGATCAAGAAATTCACTATAACTATGACTAATGAACATTGATTATAGTTCTTGTGAGTCAAGGTTCCTAACTAACAAAGGAATTATTCCCTATAACTATGACTAAAAAACAAATATAATAGTTATAAAGAGGAGATCATCTTGTAGAATTCAGATAATATCAAAAATAATATTGCTTACAAATTTAAAGAGAAATTGTGGCAAAATAAAGAGTTTGAGGGAAAAAAGGAAAGTGCAATATTATAAGGAGGTGATCAAACCTAATCTGGAAAACCAAAATTAGAACTGATTCTCATAACGTGTGTGTGTGTGTGTGTGTATATATATATATATATATATACACCTATTTTTCAAAGCGGATTGTATCATATACACTAAGATTCCCATTTCATAGAAACTTAAATCATGTTTTTACATGGTAATAAGGTTTCCACTTTGTTAAAGCTCCAGAAATAACTTACTTCGACTTAACTTGCTTCATCCTGGTTTTGTGTGTCTGCATAGGATCCACGGATAGTCCAAATTCCATGTATTGAACTATGCATTAAATGGATCCAGGACAAAGGACAACTATTAATTGTCACAATCTATTGGGTATATAATAAGTTATATGCTGTAAAAAAAATTCGACAATAAAAGTAAAAGTTAGCTCATCAAATAGTTCAAACATATTTTTAATCCTTTGCACCTAATTAAGAAGAATGGGAGGACCAAAGGGAGTTTTATCTGCAACCCACCCAATAATTACTTTAGAGTAACTAAATACATCCATTACCTCTATGGATAACCATTTTTCACAATATAATACACCCCAAAGTGCAATGATATTTGCCCTTGAGTTGGTGCCCATCCCACTTGACCAACAAAAATGATAGTATTGTCTAGGATTAATAACTATATATGCACACTCCCATAGATGTTCTTATTTGTAGCCTCATCAAAAAACCCCATTGAGTATCGGCGCCAAATTTTCTCTTCAATCCCTTGGATACCCAAGGACTAGTCTCATTGAAGTATTAACCTATATTAATACTGCTCTAATTGATGTCCTATGAATATTTCTAAAAAATCCACATATTTTTTCATTTCCGAATTCCATATGATATAGAAAGGCAAGGTTCAGTATTCTTTATATCATATATTCCAGTCCATAATACAAGCAACCACAGACTATGTATTCCAATCTGCAGAGATTTGAGTGTGTAGTTAGCTTTATATCCATATATGTTTTATGTGAAGTAATAGATTCTATCAAATGTATGTCATCTAATACAACTTCATTTCTTCTTGAATTGATTATAGAAAATATGATTAGATTTTACTTCTTTTGGGAAGAATTAAATCTCTCTAGGTTATTCAAGAAAAATCAAGTGCTTTAGTGGGAAATCCCACACCTTTTGATTTAGTTCATTATTACAAATAGGGTTCTCAAATATTTGTGAGAATTATTGTGGATAAATCCATTATCATTCTAGTAAATTCTTTGAATTATATTATTTCCATTAGGGGAATTTTGAGGTCTAAAATGCGCCTCCTAAGGAAATTATAAAATAATAGTGGAAATAATAAAATAAGATTTGATGACATCATTAAATTTTAGAGGGAAAAAAGAAAAAACTATTTTTTCAACCCATATTTTCAACTTATCTACCAAAGTTTTTACTCAAATTTCGAGCAGGAGTACTCGCTGGATGCAAAATTTAATTCCTCATCCAAGGAGTACCCATGTTGCATACTTTCGATGGACTCTGCTACACGAAAAATGAGAAATACATGAAAAGCATGATTGCAATCATGTTTTTTTCATGTATTTCTCATTTTTTACATAGCAGGGTCCATCGAAAGTATGCAACACGGGTACTCATTGGATGAGAAATTAATTTTTTCATCCAACAAGTACTCCCATTCGAAATTTGAGTAAATAATTTGGGAGATAAGTTGAAAATATGAGTTGAAAAAATAGCTTTATTATTTTATTATTTTTTAATCTTTTAACCCTTTTACTTAAAAAATGGTGAATCATCCCCCATGGTTGATATCATCATCTTGAATCCTATTGGTTCTTATAAAGTTTATTTTTATTTGTACATTTTTCTTAGGAGGCCCATTTTATACTTCAAAATTCCCCTAATGCTTCAAGAATGAACACCAATCCAAAGTGGTTATCTCAATTCCTTCTAACATCTCAATGCCTGCAATATGAGGGTAAGTAGTTGGAGGACCCGGTCATGCTATATGATTATGGAATCTATAAGGTCTCTATCATTTGTTTAGCTTTGTGTTTATGGGACTGGGAGGAAAATTTTGGGTTATGTCTTCTTCCATTAGCAGTAATCCTTGTTATGTCAAGCCCATATATTGTTAACAAATTGGAATGAATGCCAAATTTGAAGGTCAAGTAGTGGAAGGTAAATGAGTTATTTTTTTTACTTAAACGTGAAGTAATAATATGTAGGTTTAAAACAATTTTTTTCCATAAGGCTGCATCCAAGAGGAAACAAATCAATTACATTTGGACCATTAAAGAAGAGGATGGAAACTCTTTTTCCTCTTCAAATCAAAAGAGAGGCCTTTCATTTTATAAGAATCAATTTTCTGAAAAGGAAGAAGACAATATCAATGAGAAGATGAAATTCACCAATATGTTCCCAGTGATGGTTAATGAAGAGTACATAGTTGTGATGGACAACCCTATTTTGGAGGAAGAGATTATGCAAACTATAAACGAGATGGCCAGTGATAAGAGCCCTGGGCCATATGGATGGCCCATTGAACCATTCTCTTTCTTCTTTGAGTTGATGGGTTCGGATCTAATTAACATGGATGAGGAGGTTCAAGTTTCATGGCACATCCCAGGTGTTATCAACTCAACATTTCATGCTCTTATTCCCAAGAAAAAGATCCCATTTTATTTTTTGATTATAGGGCCTATATCGCTATGCAATTTTGTCTATAAAATGATGTCAAAGTTGATTGCCAACAGAATTAATAAAATAATTTTTCCTCACATTTCCCTGGAGGAATTTGGATTTTTGTCTAACAGGAGGATTCAAGATGCAATAACAATCACCCAAGAATCCATCCACTCTGTCAAAACAAGAAATTTGAAAGCATGTTTGATGAAATTTGACCTCCACAGGGTGTATGACAATGTGGATTGGGATTTTCTCTCAATGATCCTATTATAGGTCGTTGGTCATAATAGTTCCATGATCAAGAAAATCAATATAACAACGAGTAATGAACATTGATTATAGTTATTGTGAGTCAAAGTTCCTAACTAACAAAGGAATTATTCCCTAGAAATATGACTAAAAAACAAAGATCATAGTTTAATTTCATAGTAAAAGCTCCCACATCATAATTCTTGTGGTCGTGATTCTTGTAAAATAAAGTCATAGTTCCTAATTGAAAAGGGAACTATGAACAACAAAGGAATGATTCCTAAGGTCATAGTTCACGAGGGTCAAATTTCTTGAGGTCATAGTTACTATGCATCATAGTTCATGAGGGTTAAGGTTCTCAAGCTCATAGTTCTTGTATGTCATAGTTAATATGGTCATAGTTCTTATGGTTCATATTTTCTAGTGGTTAGTGTTAGGGCCTTTGTTTTGGGTAAACTGTTTTTGAGTTGCGGGAAGAGTGAGTGGCGGAGAACCATTAAAAAATAAAGGGAGCTGTCGCGGGTTGTAGAGAAGAGGTAGGCAAGAGGCAGAGTGTAAACAAGTAGTAGCATAGGTGGCAAGAACGATTGACAGCGAACAGGAAGATATACTCTGAGAGGTAGAGCCAACTGCGGAAGAAAACAGGAAATGGCGGAGTGCAGCATACCAACCGAGCGAAGAAGGGGCGAATATTGAAAGTGCTAGATGGAGGAGATAGATAAGCAAGGAAAAGGAAGGAGGCATGAGGGTTGGGTCAGTGATTTTGTGAGTTTTGTGTTGCATTGAGCACTGCGGAGTCTGAGATGTAATGTGTTGCTCATATTGAACTCTGCGAAGTCTGATATGTAATGTGTTTCTCATATAATATAATAGACTGAAGATGTTTTGTGGATCTGGAGATGTGTATAATAAACAACTTCTTATATGTGATGTATGATCAGTGATTTCAAAATTTTTCTGATAGCTTTCTTTGATATCTGTTAAATGGTAGTTCATGTATTGATTAATATGCAATGAGAATGTTTATGCATGACTGTAATGTCTATATAATTTCTAAGTAGTTTCTCTTCGGTAGTATGGTTCTAGATCTTGTATCTTAATAAGGTCACGGCACGCCTCAGGTGAGACTCCTTGGTCTCTTTGAGCAGGGCGAAAATGTCGGCATTGTCCTAGAATACAACGAGATCTTGTTGGCCCCAAATCTAAACCTGGGTATTGCCCAGAAGTCGCCCTTTTTCGCCAACAAATGGTTTCATTGTCGGGACCTGAAAACTTATCATAGAGCTAGATCATGGTATCAAAGATATATGAAAGGGAATTGCGTAGTTGGTGGGATAATCATGTAGACCAGTTCATATCGCAACAGGCTGAGCTCTGACATCAAAAGGAGAGGACTATTAAATATCAAATTCTATTCTCTGACTCGGCGGTGATTTGCATGAGATTTTCTTGGGAAAATTTCCCGAGGAGCTCTATAACTGGTTGCGAAGAGCCCAGGTCAAAGCAACTCTTGGAGGATTGCGTTGATCCCGTCATAGTTGGACGCATGCAAATATGATGCCATTGCACAGACTGGATACTGAGTTAACCCGAGCAGTAGATTTCTAGATTCAAACTAACTTGGAGGGATATATTGTGGAGTTAGAAACTGAATGTTATCAATCCTTTTCTAAACCAGAAGATATATTTAAAGCTGGGCTGCAGGGGAAGCTATTAAAAGAAATTCCTTTATGGATCAGGGCTCTAATGGTGGATGAGGGACTAATGGCTTTCCAAAGTCCCACTATAGAAGCCTAAACCTTCAGTATTGGGGGAAGGACCTGAAGGATAGATGCTATGGAAAAGGGAAAAAGCGGAATAGGGAAATGGACGCTAGGACCTCCATTAAGTTGAGAGAGCTAAGAGCACATCAGAGGGCGCAAATCACTGAGAAGTGGTGGGAAAGTGTGATACGGGAGTTTGAAAAGCAGAGGAGGAACATACAGCAAAGAGACGAGGCGTCATAGATGTCATGGAGGAGAGAAGATGTAGTAGGAACCAAAGGAATGGATGGGTAAGCCAAATAAGTTAGACAGGTTCATAGGAGCCCATCTTGAGAAGAGAAGGGAAAAAGGTCTAATGAAGAGGAGGACGCGCGCCCCGAGGATGAGTCTGATGCTGAGTTGCATGTTTCGATGGAACAATTGTTATGAGAGAGACCGATGACCATAATACAAGGTAATCCTATTCCCCAAGTTTTAAGTAGCACTTGTCCTAACCTTCCCATGGTACTTTACCACCCGCCCGATAATTTTTTGATAAAATTGCAGAGGTCAAGTAAGTTACCTAGTATTCAGTCTACAGTACAAGTAAATGCTAGCGGTAGTGCTAGCAAAATAATTTCTCAGCCAGGAAGTAGAGGATTTATATTAGTTACACCCACACAAGCAGAAATGGCAGGATCATTTACCCAATATCCGAAGTTTTCTGGAAAGGGGAATGATGATGTAGAACAACATTGGTATCTATGTGAAGCAATATGGAGAGCTCGTCAGACACCAGATGTCGTTAAATTTATTGAATTCCAAACCACACTCAGGGAAATAACATTACGTTGGTTTATCAAAATGGTCTGAGGTGCATCATAATCCTGCTATAGTTGATGACAAAAAGGAATTTGTATAGGAGTTCAAGCTCCCGCAGACCAATCAATAAGGGCTATTAGAATTATGGGAGATCAAACAGAGAGAAGGAGAGACCTCTTGGGATTTAATGAGAAGGTTCAAAGATAAAATCGGGAAACTGAGTTACCCGATTGATCCAAATCACCAATGTGATCGGTTCATCAAAGAACTTTTACCCCTTACAAGAACGCCATTGACCCAGTAGAAGATTGATACACTCTAAGAGGCGCTAGAACAAGTGATGAAGATTGAAGCAATGAATAGATATTCACAGGAATTTAGGGGAGGAGTAGCCACCCATAACCCTTCCATATTGGGATTACAACATCAGATAGAAAGTTAGACATTAAAGCTCAAGGATATTCAGCCAGCATGACCAACATAGACCAATGTGTGGTGTACACATTGTCTTTTGGAAAGAAATTTGGTTACAAAGTGTTCGAGGTTGTGGGGAAACACCATTGGGACATCAGTGATAGGAGCGTAAGGGACACCACCAGTGGGAGGAGTCGAACAAGTAAATACTAAAGGGTTGTACCAGGCGCAACCACATTTCTCGGGTTTTCCTAACCAACAAACTCCAACTCCAACAGAATATTGTGAAATATGCAAGGGAATTGGTCATCCTCCATGTTTATGCCTGATACTACAAAAGTATTCAAATGTACCAAATAATGTTTATTGTGAATTATGTGATTCAAAAAATCATCACATAGATTAGTGCAGAGCCCTAGATGTATTAGAAGACCAACTAGATAGGTCATCCTACAAGGTAAATGAGGCTCAAGGGGGATGAGGAGGATCAGGAATGCGAGGAGGTAGGATGGGAGAAAGAGGACCCTTGAGATGCTACAATTGTGATAAAGAAGGCCATGTAGTGAGACATTGTCCACTACTAAAACAACTATGGTGTTCCTAGTGTAGAGTGAATGCACATGCCACGAAATATTGTCCCAAATTAATAAAAAGATGGGAAGGAAGGAATAGGCAATGAGGAGCCAATTTGGTCAATGCAGAACCAAGATTAGCTGAGACAAAACCTTTACCCAGTGTGGCCATAGTAACCCGAGGAGGAAAGAAAACGAGAGAGGACGCAAGAGAGATGGAGCCTGTAAAACTAATCAAATTAACATCCCCAAAGAAGTTTTTTGACTCTAAGAAACATAAAAAATACTTTAAGGAAGCACTGGAAACATTTTCGAAGTTAGAAAGCCACAAAGACATGCAACAGATCCAACCAGTCAAAGAAGGGGGAAATGCTACTACAATAGGAACGTCGATAGAAGAATGGTTCAGGCTATTCTTGAGTATTGTAAATGACGGACAGATGCTGGAGAAGTTAAAAAAAAAATTGAAAGCAGTAGTAGAAGAATGAATAGAGCAAGGGAGCCCAATTAACACTAACCTTCCAAAAAGGTATGCCATAAGAGTAAAAAGAAACAAAAGAAGAATCAGGAAGGAATTTTGAATAAATGCACAAGTTGCGGGATTCCAGATAAGGGACACAATGCTAGATTTAGGCTTAGATGTAAACATACTACCTAGAAAAACATGGGAAGCATTAGGCAAACTGAAGCTGGTGTATTCCCCTATACAGCTACGAATGGAAAACCAATATTGCATTGTGTCGGTGGGAAGGTTAGAAGAGGTTGAAGTAGATATAGTTAGAGTGAAGACTTATACTGATTTCGAGGTAATCGACATCACGGGAGATATGGATCCATATCCAGCTCTATTAGGTATAGGTTGGGCATTTGAAAATTATGCAGTTATTGACTTGAAGAAAGAGCTAATGATATTTGAAGATGGTTAAGTCAGAGTGGTCCGACCATTAGATCCATATCAAGGACCCAGGTATACTGAGACCGTCAGGACCAGGGAGGATGCAGAACTCCTAGACCAACTTTATCAGATGACAGCATGAAAAAGAGAAGACTACATCAACCCCATAGCATAAGGGACAGTAAGTTGGTGGAGTGTTCAAAGCTCCAATGTGGGATCCGAAGTTGCATGGGATGATTAGCAGCAAGGAGGGGATGAGGTCAACACCAGGATTTGTGCTGCTATTTGCAAAGTCAATTGGATTGACACAGAGGTAAGGGTTACCCCACCCTTAATAATATGAAAAATGTTAATACTTTCATTAATAAAGTTTAAGATAATGTGCCAGAGGAGTATAAAGTTCCTCTAATGGATGTAGCATTGCAATATACTTCGGCAAGGTGGTGGGTGAACCACCACAACTCTCTTCATAGTTTGTAACAGGTAGCGAAGGCACTGAAAACGAGATTCCAAGCGTCTTCGGGACTGCAACTGGAAGAAAGGTACATAGGAACCTCGGATCCCCAAGCTCATATAAAACGTTGTGAACATAAGTGGGAAATGAAGAATTACCCAAAATCCTTGTGGGTACATAATTTTTTACATTCATTGGATATCATCCCATAAGCATGGTATCTTACAGAGGAAAAGAAGAGACAAACAAGTAGCTGGGAGTCGGTAGTGGATAGATTTTCATGAAGTTTCTCTTTCAAGGGCTCGGAGATAATGAAAAGCTTACGGACACCGCGCAGGAAATCAAAGGGATTATGCTTTGTTCGAAACTTGCAAAAGCTGAAGAATCACCTGTGCCAAGACAGATATCTGAATCTAGTTATCAAGAAGTAGTAGCATGTGGGAAACTAGATCAGGAAATGGATGATGATGACTTGGATAACCTCAGGCACTTGTCATTTAAATAAAAGGAAGGAGAACGCAAAATATAGGAGGAAATTACCACAGAAGGACTGCACCTATTACCCCTAAGAACAAAGAAACAAAATATTGGTAGTCTAGAAAAACCCAAATTAGCGTCTATAGGGGACTATTGGGACGAAGAGGCTACAAAGTAAATTTTTGATTTATTAAAAGAATATGAGGATCTATTCCCATCTTCTGTAGCAGAACTAAAAGGTATCAAAGGAGACTTGGGAGAGATGTGAATAGTATTTAAACCGGACGCTAGACTAGTAAAGCATAGACCCTATCGCTTGAACCCAAGGGTGAAAGATAAAGTAAATACATAAATAGACAAATTTCTAAACGTGGGATTGATATTCCTAGTAGAAGAGGTAGAATGGGTCAGTTCAATAGCGATCCAGAACAAAAAGGCAAATTCAGAAATCAGAGTGTGTGTAGACTACCGAAGCTTAAACAATGCATGTGTACACGATCCCTTCCCAACACCATTCATAGACAAAGTTCTAGATAAAATGGCTAGAAATGAAGCATATTCGTTCACAAACAGATTCTCTAGGTATCATCAAGTCAGAATAGCAGAGGAGGACAAAATGAAAACCACATTCACTACTGAATGAGGATCTTATGCTTATCGCGTAATGCCTTTTGGATTAAAGAATGAACCAACAATATTCTCAAGAATATTGATAACAACCTTTAGGGAGTATATCCATAAGTTTCTCGAAGTGTACATGGACAATTGGACTGTATATGGTTTATTGAAGAACCATGCAAGTCTCCTTCGAATAATGTTTGACCATTACAGACAACTTCAAATTTCACTAAACCTGAAAAAGTGCATATTTTCAGTACCATTTGGAACATTTCTTGGTCATGTGGTCTGTAAACAAGGAGTATGCGCAGACCCTGCCAAGGTTGCGGTAATTTTCAACATGGATGCACCATAGAATGTTAAACAATTGAGATCATTACTTGGACATACAGGTATTATAGAAGGTTTATCCGCAACTATGTTTTCATCACAACCCCATTAGAAAAGCTGTTGCGGAAGATAGAACTGTTCGTATGGAATGAAGAATGCAGTAAGGTGTTAGACACTCTACAAGAAAAATTAGCAAGTGCACCTATTCTAACTCATCCTAATTGGGATAAACAGTTCCATGTACATATTGACACTTCAGGCATTTCTCTGGGGGGAATGCTAGTGCAACCAGGAGAAAAAAACATAGACCACCCGGTATATTTTGCAAGCAGGAAGCTGTCGACTGCGGAAAATAACTATAAAACCATTGAAAGAGAAGATATGACAATGGTCTACTCTCTCTAGAAATTCAGTCACTATTTACTTGGAGGTACCTTTAAATTTTTTACAAATCACTATGCATTGAAGTATTTATTAAATAAACCTGTTCTGGAAGGCATGATTTGCAGATGGCTTCTATTGTTCCAAGATTTTACATTTGAAGTTGTAATAAAACCGAGAAGACTAAACCGAGAAGACTAAACGTGGGACCTGATCATCTATCTAGATTGGAAGTTGGAGAAAATCGGGGGCCACTTGATGACCAACTTCCAGATGCAGACCTCTTTTGGATAGAGGCTATCCTAGATTATTTAGAACAAATAGCAACGTACCTGACTTCAGGACAGTGCTTGGAAGAATATACAACAACTCAGAAAAAAGAAGAAGAAGAAGAAGAAGAAGAAGAAGAAGAAGAAGGTCGTTAAAGCATCCGATTACCAACTTATAGCAGGTCAACTATACCAAATGGGTCTGGATAAAGTACTGCGTAGATGTGTGTTGGACCATGAAAGAACAAATATCCTATGGGAATGCCACAATGGAGTTACAGGTGGACACATGGGAGCAAAGCATACCACAAGGAAAATATTACAGGCAGGGATATGGTGGCCTAAAATGTAGAAGGATACCAAATAGTATGTAAAGAAATGTGATGTGTGTCAAAGAACAGGGAAACATTCACACCACGACGAACTACCCTTACATCATTTTAGAGCGATGCAGGTATTTGATAAATAGGTCGTCGACTTTGTAGGACCCATTACTCCAGTTGCACGCTGTTAGGGTCCTATAATAATAGGGATCATAATTTTTAATTGACTATATTTTAGTCTTGTAATATTGTACATACTTTTCTTTCTGCAAATGTTTTCCCATATTAAAAAATGTAAAGAGGGTAAGTTCTAAAATAAAAATCAAAGGACTAAAAGAAAAGGATCAAAAAAATAATATAAAGTATGAACTCCACACAAAAGAGATAAAAATAGATCCTGAAAGTGCTGCAAATTCAAATGCCACTACTTCCCATTTACTTTGCAAATAAGATTATGTGCAGCCTGTCAAAAATGCCACAATCTATGATGATCAAACAATTTAATCTTGATTCATCCATGCTTTAAATTTCATGTAATAATAGTTAGAGAATAAATATCTAGCGAAACTATTTAATCTTTGCAGATCAGTAGTTAGGTAGAGAATGAAAATGAGCTTATCAGTTTAATATGATCCATTGGAAGTTATAAGGTTAGAAGTAGATTAGTTTGCTTATCAAAGAAAAATTAAAGGGTCAGCAAGCTCAAATGCAACAAATAAATGAAGAAAAATGTTAGGGTAAATGATGGGTAGGCAGAAGCACTTTTTTCCATGAGTCTAAACCAGAGATTGAAAAGTACTCCAACCAGTCAGAGTGGTTGGAGAATACTTTGAAAGAAGTGGAAAAACCAGTTGAGACTAGTTCTATCCTGCATACTCCAGCCCTACAAGATAGAAACTCCAAGAGAGCAAGAGAAGAAGGATCATATTAATCTCAAACCACTACTGAAACTAAATTCAAACTAATGTACAGGAAGAAGCCCAAGCTGAATCCAGTAGTTGAACACGAAGAAACAGTTGAGACAATTGAAATCATTCAGAAGCAACATAGATTTGAGGTCTCTTCATCAAGCAAACCATTGGACAAAGAACATGACATAATGGAGAAGTATTAAGAAATCAAATTGAGAAATGATGCTTTGAAATCTGTCACTTATGCACAATATCGGAAACAGACACCTAGTGACCAAAACATGTTACTTTCAGCATTTGATTACAAGACTTGGAAGATGTAGATGACCTTCTTGCAGCCAACCATACAGGCTCCAAAGTCATCAGCAAACTATAAGAAAACATTATTTGAATTTCAATCCAAAGGTCTACATCCAATAGATCAAATTGAGTTCCATAAGCAAGCTGGAGAAATGATTTACTAGAATATGAATAACAAAGCTATGAGTGTTCAAAAACTTGAGAATTCTCTAGAGAACATCAGAGGATAGTTAAAGCTAGAGAAGGCTTCCTCACAAGCCAAGGACAACAAAATCAAATCACTTGAATAATTAGTCATGGAGGTTGGATATGATCCAAAGAAAATTAAGGAACTGAAGATCTTATCAAGAAAAATAATGCAGGCATTGCTGCATTGAAAAAACAACTGAAATTTCCTCCCACTGAACATCCACAAACTAAAGAAGTGTTGGAGAATGAAAGCCAAAAGGTTGAAATGATGAATCTCATCATTCAGTTGACAACTCAACTAAAAGAGATGGAAAATGAAATGGATAAATTGGTGCAGGAGAAAAACGCCAGCATAGAAGCAATTCCTGTCACTGCTATTCCTACATTTACTACAGCAGTTCCATCTACTTCATCAGCGCCAGTGGAAACAACAATTCCAATGGCTACAAAAATTCCAACTACATCAGCAACAGATTCAATAACATTAGTAGCTCTCCCCAGTGATGAAGAAGGTAAATTGATTAAAGCCATGCAGGACATGTCAATACAGACTAATGAAATTAATAGACTTAAAGAACAAATAAAAAGTCTAGAGGATGAAAATAAGTTGGTACAAATCATGCATAAATCAGAAACACAGAAGTTAGAGAAAGAATTGACACTAAAAGAACCACTTTCCCAAGAAAAGCAACAACTGTGGGCCAATATCATTAACTCTGTTAATGATATTTGGCCATCTATCCAAGTTATATTTGAGCTGAAAGATTTGATCAAGGAAGCTAGTGAAGCTATTCAAAAATTCAAAGAGGAACTTGGGAAGAAACCAGAAGAGGCCACTGAAATAATTAAGTTTCTTAATTCCAAGAAAAAACAAGAATTAGAAGAAATTGGCTTAAGTGACAGAATTGAAACAATCCTAGAAGTAAGAAAGGTAATTTCTAAGAGAAACTTGATGACACAACTTGAAGATAAGTGTTAGACTATGGAGTTAGCAATAACCAGATTCATGGTCAAATTTGATGTTTTGAGGCAGAAAGGTCTGCCTAATCCTTTTGTGATCAATGAAAGATTAATGAAGCATGAAGATTATGACAAGAAAATCAGAGAAGTGGCCAAAGAAAATTCCAACAATTCCTCCATGAAAGGAATTCCTATAGGAAAAGTACTCTATCAGACATTTGAAAATCTCTTTTACCTCCAACATGAGGTAAATCATCTCTTTATAAACAAGCCTACTTTTGAAAAATATATAGAAGCTGGTGAGATTTATAGGAGAATGGTAAAAATTCAATTACCAGATGAAGAGGCTTGGGAGAAGTTGTATGATTTACTGTGATAGCGAAAAGAAAAAGCAGGTAAACAGAGCAGTTAAGGTTAAGGTGAAAAAAAAGCAGTAATAGAGTTTAAAGTGAAAGGTAATGAAAAATAGATTTAAAGAGAATCAGATGACAAGCAGCATAAAAATACAGCCAGCCTAAAGCAACAATCAGAGAGATAAAGCAATAAAAGATCAAAGAAGCAAACAACAAAACCAAATAAGCAGGGACAACTTGCATTAGTTACATATGTGTCTCTATCTTCTTGCATGAAGACATTTTGTATTCCTTGAATAATTCTTAAATCAGTTTTAGGATATTTTGTATTAGTTTTTGTATAAATACTTCATAATTCTAAGTATTGAGTGTGGATTCCTGAACATTTCTATAGTTGTAATTGATCCAAATACCTGTGTTAAGTCCCTATATTAATAGTATAGCCCCTTATTATGTTAGTGTAGCCCCCCTTATTGTTATTATTGTACCCCTGTAACCCCCATATTGTTATTATTGTGCCCTTAAATTATTATTGTTAGGTCGGCTAGGATTACATTGTGGCCCACTAGGATTACATTATGGCCCCATGGACTCCTATATGTAGAAAGGAGGTTTTGTAAATTGTATCATCCAAGAATTGTTCATTTATGTAATGTATTGGAGGTTTCCCCCTCGAAGTGGCTTATTTCTAAGGCGTTGATATCTTTTTCTTCTATTTTTGGAGCTGGTTACACAACATTTGGTATCAGAGCTTGGGATTCTAGGGTTTCGCTGCTCCAAACAGGTCATCGTGGAATTTTCGCTATAACTTTTTTTCTACGAAGTTTCAGAAGCTGAAATTTTTAGGGTGCGAAGAAAAAATCCCGAGGAAGCTTGTATAAAAATTTCAGAGTTTGGTTCACAATAATTTCGGAGATATGATCTGTGGAAGTCAGGTATTTTTTCAGGCTCCTAAACAGGTCATCGTGGCATTTGCGCTATAAATTTGTTTCTACAAAGGTTCAGAATCTGAAATTCATATGGTGTGAAGCTGAAATACTGAGGAAATTCATCAAAAAATTTCAGAGCTTGGTTCGCAATATTTTTGGAGATATGATCTGTGGAAGGTAGTGCTTTTTCAGGCTCCTGAATTTCATCTCAAAGAGGTGATCGTGGGAAAAGTTCAATAACTCTCTCTCTGGGCATCGGATTGGAGTGCCATAAAAAGTGGTCACAAGTACACAAACTTTAGTTTATTGGCTATCAATTTCAGAGACAAAGGATGAAACAGTGACACGTGGCAAGTCGTACAAGTTCGCTCTACTGAACCAGTCCATAATTAGGTCATTGTGGGAGATTGGACACAACTTTGTCTTGGAGAATCCAAATCGGGTCAGACCTGAGGCATTCGAAAGATAATTCAGAGGGCTGCGTCAGTACTGAAATTCAGATATTGAAGTGCTACAATCACAGAGATAATCCCATTTCAATATTGAGCTCCTAAAAAGCAAGAAAAAGGTGTGTATTTTTTTCCGAATTGCAT